>JAWNLW010000593.1:4435000-4884485 GCA_035042075.1 Drosophila macrospina | reverse complement strand
GGAAAGCAAAAAAAATAAAGCAAATATAAAACTAATTTAAAGCCAAATAAGCTTAAGCAATGTTCAACTCATTATCGTTCGTTCTTGGAAGAGAGCAGCAATAGTGAGTGAACGCGCAAGAGCGAAAGGGAAAACAAACAACCGTTACTTTTTTTGCGCGTTGCTGTGTATACACGTATAACTGTAACTGTACAGCGCGCGTCTGTTTTTACTGAGATGCTTATGAAAACTATGCTGACAAATCAATTGGTGGTTAAAAACGCGTCTTGTGCATATATATTGCTTTTATAAAATTTTAAAAACATAAAAATTTTGTTTGGGATGCATCGAGATTCGAACCGCAGACCTCTCACACGCAAATCGTACGTCCTATAGCTTGAGCCACCGCCTTACATACTGCGCAGTCGGCAACGTCAATACATATACAGCACGAGTTTTTGCATTTGTCATATATATACATACATACGAATTTCTAACGAAATTTGGTTATTACTTTCTTTTAAATTCTTAACATTTTCTGACAAATAAGGCAAAATTAATAATATATGTATATATAAAATGAAAGTAATTAATTTATAATTATTAAAAAATGTAATTTGGAATTGTCAGCAGTGGGATTCGAACTCGCGCCTGCGCGGCAATTTTGGCCGCAGAGGCGCCATGAACATGGAGATCATTCATTCCTTAATATCTTCTATGTTTATGATCCGATCGTGCTGAAATTTTCAGAAAACGTCCGGAAAAGGACATTCTCCATATGTGCCAAATCTGAATTAAATCTAAAGTCGGTAGCTTCAGTTATACGTTTTTTTCGATTTGCGGGGGCGGAAGGGGGCGTGGCAAAAATCTAAAACAAACTTGATCTGCCTGCAAACAATACACGTGTTGTCACCAAATTTGGTTACTCTAGCTCTTATAGTCTCTGAGATCTAGGTGTTCATACAGACGGACAGACGGACAGACGGTCAGACGGACATGGCTATATCGTCTCGGCTGTTGATGCTGATCAAGAATATATATACTTTATAGGGTCTGCCACGCCTCCTTCTGCCTGTTACGCACATTTCGCCTTCGTCAAACCTAATAGACTTTGAACTTTTAGTTCATAGTCTAAATATAATAATAATAAAATAAAATCAAATAAAATTCGCATTTTGTTTGATTAATACGAAATTCCCACGAATTCCAAGTCGGGGGTTATCAGAGCAGTAGCAAAACAAATGCCATTCATTTGCCATATGTACTTATTACACTGAGAGAAATCACATGTCAATTTGCAGTGCTATATTTAACAAGTTAGGCAGCAACAGTCAGGCTACGACTGTGGGAGACTCTGAACTAATCGGGGAAAGCAAAAAAATTAAGTAATATATATTATGATTAACTTCAGTAAATACTTTTTATATCATTTTGCCAAATAAGCTTAAGCAATGTTTAACTCATTATCTTTCGTTCTTGGAAGAGAGCAGCAATAGTGAGTGAGCGCGCAAGAGCGAAGAAGGGGAAACAATCAACCGTTACTTTTTTTGCCCGTTGCTGTGTATACCACGTATAACTGTGACTGTACAGCGCGTCTGTTTTTACTGAGATGCTTATGAAAACTATGCTGACAAATCAATTGGTGGGATTCGAACTCGCGTCTGTGCGGCAATTTTGGCCGCAGAGGTGCCATGAACCTGGTGATCATTCATTCCTTAATATCTTCTATGTTTATGATCCGATCGTGCTGAAATTTTCAGAAAACGTCCGCACAGGGACATCCTCCATATGTGCCAAATCTGAATTAAATCTAAAGTCGGTAGCTTCAGTAATACGTTTTTTTCGATTTGCGGGGGCGAAAGGGGGCGTGGCAAAAATCTAAAACAAACTTGATCTGCGTGCAAGCTATACACGTGTTGTCACCAAATTTGGTTACTCTAGCTCTTATAGTCTCTGAGATCTAGGTGTTCGTACAGACGGACAGACGGACATGGCTATATCGTCTCGGCTGTTGATGCTGATCAAGAATATATATACTTTATAGGGTCTGCCACGCCTGCTTCTGGCTGTTACGCACATTTCGCTTTCGTCAAACCTAGTAGACTTTGAACTTTTAGTTCAGAGTCTAAATATTAATGTTTAATTTTGCGGGTTGTTAAAACATTTATATTGAAACAGAGTTGCTATTTACTTAAGTACCTAAGAACTGGTCACATTTTTCCTTTGTTTACGTATGAATTTAACAATTTAATTATCGAACCTTTTCAGCAACATACTGTCTGTCCAATTGGGCGGCAATGTTTGCTTATTATTTACCGCTCGTATCATTATTTGCACCGACTTCAACGAATAGCTATACTCATGCCACTCGTCATCCCAGAAGATGCCATGTTTAGCAGTGTCAAGGTTGATATCCTCGATTTGATAGAGTCCATTCAGGTTGCTAGAAATATATATAAATTGATTCATTGACATTATCGTGACGACATTGTTTACTCACACCAGTCCGCATTTGTTGTACCACCAGGCGCCTTGAAATTTCTTTGCACAATTCTCCGGTTGGCCGTCATTGTCTCTATCAAATGTGCTGAACTTTGAACCCTCGTTGAGTCGCAATCGATCCGTGATATTGCCATTGTAGTTTCCCAATGATTGAAGTGCATAGGATTCCTGCTCACTGCCCACTATAAACTTATCATATTTGGCGAAACGAGTCTCTCCTTCAAAGTCCTCCAGGTGGATGAACAGCTCCTGTGGCTCAAGCTTGGTCATGTGGTGCAGCTTCTCCAGTCCAATGAAGAACTCTCCAGCGAGATTCCCGAATCCGTTTCTATACTCGGTCCAGTTGCGATAGAAGTCAACGCTACCGTTAATGCGTCGCTGTATAACTGTCCAGCCGGGTCCATTGAGTTGTCCGTCGCACAGAACCCGGAAGAAGCCGGCTCCGGCTACTTGTATTGAGTGAATGTGGTTGGAGTCACCGAACGGCTCACAGCTGGAGGCCTTGCAACAAGTGCCGTAAGCGGCGATTGTTTCATTCAGTTCCTTGAGCTTATCAGCTTGTGATCCGATCTGAGCCTTGAGATTATCAATTTCTAGGTTCTTCTCTTGGATTTCCTCATTCCGGCTGTTGAGTTTTGTCCTTAATTTCTCGATATTATTTGCCTGTTCCTCAATGCTAGCCTTACCTATGAGAATTTGCTCATTCAGTGGCGCTATTTTAAGGTTCTCCATCTTAAGCAATTCAATAGTTGAAGTTTTATTATCTAGCTCAGATTTGGTATTAAGCAAGTTCTGCTCCAATCTCCTGATGGTATTTTCACTCTCATAGAGTTTCTGTTCATTTTCGAATAATGTTTGGTTGAACGACCTGCTTTTCGATTTCCACTGATCGTCATAATCATCGACTTCTTGTCTCAATTGTGTTAAATGACTTTGTAAGCTCTCAACTTTCCGGTTAAAGGCTTTATTTAATTCCTTATAGTTCTTAATTTGAGTTTGGTAGTTAACATGCATCTGTTTATACGTTTTCATCGAAATCTCGCAATTGTTCAATACTGAATCTAAGTCGCCCGAACTGTTTTCGAAAATCATTAAAGTAACGATTAAAGATTGCACAAATTTAATTCTCATGTTCATTTTCGTTTTCGTTTTTATAATTATAAATCTGAACTTTTTCTCTTTGGCGCGCTTCACTCTTGACTCATTCGATGCTAACGCGAAACAAAACTCAAGATTTCAATTTTATTAATTGAATACATATGTTTACGAACCTTGGCAGGGCTCTCAATCAGCGCTCTCAGCTTAGAGTATAATAATACTAAATATAATTATTTTCAACAACAATTGCTCTGCTCTTATCTGGGACTATTGCTCTGAGTATTTGTGCTGATATGAAGAGAATAAATGTTTTACTTAGTATATGTTTTTATTTATATACATTTTATTATCGTAAGAATTCCTCAGTTCAGTTGAATTTTATTAATTCATTAAGATTCCATTAATTTAAATTGTAGATAATTTTAATAGCTTGTTCTCTGCATAAGTTGACTGCGAGACAGAGACAGAGACAGAGGCAGCTGCGTTTGCCACACCAATTAAATGGTTATATTTTATTAAAAGTCAGAAACAAAAGACCGAATGGCATTGCCATGGCAAATAGACGTCGCGATTTTCGCTCATTTTGCGGTGCAACTGAGCGTATACGCAACGTGCAACAGCAACAGCAGCAGCAACAGCAGCAGCAGCAGGAGCAGTGTGTGCTGAAGTGTGGGCGTTGCTGGGCCGCTGCACAGGGTGGACTGGGGGGCAGGTGCGGTCTTACCTGGTTGCCATAACGCTGACGTGGCAAGCGACTCGACCAGCCTCCGACCAAGTCGAGACACAGCGACGCCTGCACTCTACAGACTCCACAGAGAGACAGAGAAGGACGCAGTGAGGGGAGGTGGCACAGCTCTAGACAACGCTGTTATTTATTCCGGATTTGTCTACCTTTTTTATTTATGTTTGGCAGACGCCAATTTTCATGGCGGCAATGGCCGTGGCAATGGCAATGGCAATGGCTTTGGCTTCGGCTATCCAAAGGATGCAGCTGCTCAACTGCGTTGTCGTCTCTCTGTTGTCTGCTGAACGCTGAATGCTGAACGCGTTGCGCGTCCTTCAAGTGGCAGTTTATGCGGGTAGGGGGAGGGGAATGGGCTCTGACCACGTGATTCGTGTGCCAGCCAAGCGGAAAATAAAAGAAATCCAAGCAACAGCAGCACGTTGCCGTTGCAAGCTCACCTTTGATTGTCTTAGCTCTGCTCGCAATGCTGGTCAGACATTTGCTAGCCAAGTAATGAAAACGGTCCTGGCCCAAAAGGGGTTGTACATAGCTAAGTGAGGGTGGTGAGGGAGGGGAGTGAGAGAGTGAGTTGCTGGCATACCAGCAGCCAGAGCAGCCAGAGCAACCAGAGCAGCCAGAGCAACCAGAGCAACCAGAGCAGCCCTTTGTTTAAGCTGTAAATATTTGAGATGTAACAATGCTTTGGCTATGTCTTTGGCCTTTGTCTTGTCTTGTATTTAGAATTAAAACGTTTCACATTGTTGCCAAGCTGTCCATGTCATTTGGCTAAAAACACTTTAAGCCAACTAGTTTTGATTAAAAAACTTTTGTGGGCCATGCAACAAATTCAATAAACGGCTAGAAAATCAATATCAAATCGCCAGCTGCCTCTCAGCAATCGAAGTGCCACAGACTAAGTAATCTAAGCCACAAAACACGGCCACAGGCTGTGCGGAGTGCTAGGGGCGCGGAGGGAAGTGAGGGGAGTAAGGACGGGGTGTGCAGGGAGGTGGTGGTCACATAAATTCAAGATGTGGCCATAAGATTTATGACGATTGCGAACGTGGAATTTCGACAGCGTCCATAGACAAAGTGGGCCGCAAAGAAAATGCCGCAACATTTGTGCGCCTCTGGCCTTTGAACTTCCGAATCTCTCACTGACTGCAGATGGCCGGGGAGATGGCAGTCGGGGGCGCTGCTGAGCAGTCGATCGGGATGGGGGGGCGTGGCTCTGGACAACAATTTACAGTAGGCATATAAAATGTGCATAAAAATTGAAACTGCTTCCGCGAGGCCTGCTGGAGTGTGCTGTGTGTGTGTGTGTGTGTGTGTGTGTGTGTGTGTGTGTGTGCTTGGGTGTTTGGCTGTTTGGGTGGTGTGCGGTGGTCTACGGGGCGTATACTTTACGCATTTTAAGTTTCAATTTCACAGCCGAATTTATGGGCATAAAAATGGCGGCATGACCATTTTATGGCCACTTCCGCTGACCGAGAAGAACTCTAAGTGATTTCTAACATAAAGGAACATTAGAGCCAGACGTCAGCAAATACATATTTCATATTTGCCACAGATTCCCCCCATCTTCCTTCTCTTCGTTCACTCTGTCCTGTCCTGCTAATGATGAAGTTGCATGACAACTCAGCTTGAAATCAAATTTTGTTCGGTAACTCAAGTAAACTTTTATTTACTTACTGACTGCTTAATGAAATCCGCCAAATATTTTTCCATGCCATTTGCTATAGCATCCCCGCGCCGCCCCCTTCCAACGGAATACTCCACTCTCCGCGTAACATTTCTCTCGTTCAGCGTGGAGCAATCAATTGTCAACGTCGTTGAGACTGTTCCATAATCCGGCTTATTATGCAAAGTGAATGCTTGGTCCTTTTGGCGCTTGTCCCTTCCACCCCCTGCCCGGCACCCTGTCTGTCTGCCCCCGACAGATAATCTTGGTGATATTTCATTGTCGTCGCTGAGGCTTGTAAATGCGTTAACAGCCACGCCTTCCTCCCGACGCCTTCCTCAGTGACGCCAGTTTCGTCTCGCGACAATTGCGAAATATTTCCGTTTCCGGTTGTTGCTGTTGTTGCTGTTGCTGTTGTTGCTGTTGTTGTTGCCGCTTATGCACTTCCTCGCTCATTTGTCGACCAGTTTGTCGCGCCGGACCATTTGCTCAGATTCCATTTACGACATCCTCGCCATATTCTTTACATGTCCTCCATCCGCTGCACACACATGCGAGGCACACACGAGGAGATATATGGAAATTTCGTATTATTATTGTTATTATGCTGATGTCCGATTGTCTCTCGCGCGTAATTTTCCAATTTCCATAAACGGTTTCAATTTCAGCATTTTCTTTTCTCTCTCTTGCTCGCCAATGGCTTTATATGATCTTGCCGATTGCCGAAAGGGTTCTTCAATCTGGCCAAAGGGGTTTCCTTCACGGCTCATTATCATTTTAAATGGTTCCCCCCTAAATTGATGAAGCGCCAAATTATACGAGCCAGCGCAAATGCTGCTATAACTATGCCACATTACAGACACGTTCCATTCTATTTGTATTTGAATTTGAATTTGAATTTGAATTTGAGTTTGTATTCCAATTGCCAAACAAACTCGTTGAGCTGCTTGGCTGAATCTATATTTATTAGAAGGTGCACTCGTAATTTCTCTATTTCAATTTGCATAATTTATTTCGAAGCGGGGAAATAATAATACTTTTATTTGAAATAGATTGACATGTCATTGTAAAATATACAAACTAGATAATATTACATATTTCATTAATAAATTATATTATTTAGCAACAAGTTGCTTACCTCTAATATTGTTTAAGTTGTTTTTGTTATTTAAATTTTACTGCAATTTCGCTTTCTTCCTGCTCAAAATATATATATTTTTTTAACCCATTTGCATATTACTAACTTCCCCCTTTCGACTGCTTTCGATGCTTCTCGCATGCCTGTTAAGTAGATATTTTCTCCGCCATTTGGCAAACAGGGAAAACTGCTCTTAGACAGAAATCTGATGACACAGCCGCTTCATGATCACCTGCTGCCCGTGCGTTGCATATTTAGCAGCTCTCTCCCTCTCCCTCTCTCTCTCTCTCGCTCGTTATGATGAGCCGGGAGAGGTGGCACGGGGTGGCAGCTGAATGACTTCATTTTGGCTACTCAGCCATGCAAATTCGCAACTGATTTTGTGCCCCAATCACAAGGTTACCTCTATCTAGAGAAGCAGCAGTTGAAGGCGATGTATGGAAAAATGCAAAAGCGATTTAAAAACTCTCAAATTAAGCTATCATCAGCTTTTACAGCGCTCCTCTCTCTCTCTCTCTCTCGCTCAGTCTATCGCTGTCTCTTTCTGTGGCAAGGTGGGGAGAGCTGCAACTACAATATGTGTATAAAAAAGTCAAAAAGAAATAAGTGCAATGCAATGTCATTAAAGTAGACAAGCAGACAACGAGGCAGAGCGTGACGCAGGAGCTTGGTGCGGGCAGGAAAGGGAGTGGATGACTATGGCCAACATAAAATCACAACACACACCCAACACACACACACACACCCAACACACACACACAGTCCGTAACTGAAGCCAGATTCCTGTCTGTGGTCGCTTATCGGACATTGTGTGTCTGACTCCGACTCCGACTCCGGCTCCGGCTACGGCTACGGCTGTGTCTCCGGCTTTGGCTCCGGGTCTAGTTCTGACTCTGACTCTGTCTCTCTGTCTCCTGCGCTGTGTGCGTTACATAAAGCTGTAATCTGTGCTTATAAAACGGCAAATGGCAAAACTGCAGAGGGTTTTTAATTGTCTGTGCCGGATGGCAGCCTTAAATGCCCTACGACACTACAAGGACCCTAAAATACACTGTGAGAAACTGCTACTTAGCTACACTGAATACTTCATTAAATAATAACAAATTAACAAATTTATTTCAAATTAAATGTAACAGATATAAATGTAAACACTTTAAATAAATAAAATATTATTTCAGAAGTTTCTTTTGTTGATACTTTTCAAGATTCTGCTGTCTCCGGCTCAGTGCACACACGTCCGATATGAAACGACTTTGTTGAGTGTGCCCGGGCAAGTGGTATGGGTTCTTTTTAATTAAAATCCCTTCATAATATTATGTTAATGTTTGCTCACCACCTGCAAAAACTACAGAGCAACCCTCTCAGTTGATTATTTTTATTTTTCTTCTTTTCTGTTCGGCTGCCAAGTTTAGACGAAATCAGCGCCTCAGTGTCGCTGGCTGAGATTGAAGTGCCAGCTAGAAAGTTATAAAAAGTAATTGTTGTCACCCGTTGATTTGAGCACTTTGACATTTTTACGTTCTTACATTTGCTGTACATTTCTGCCCGTTGCTCGTTTCTCGTTTCTGCGGGCTTCACGACCAAAAATGCAAATTGAGTGCGCTATCAGCAACTGTCATGGCAACCCATCTAAGTGCCTTCCCCCTCCACGGGCTGCATCTACATTTGGGTACAGTTGGGTACATTTGGGTGGATTTGGGCGGCGGTACACGCCCAGCAACAACTGTTCTACTCACCTGTTTTGGCACTGCCCCCCTTCGCTTCTGCCCGCTCTCTGCTATCATGAGTTCCCCTTGATGTCGGTAGATTTAGCGCACGTAGCGTTTTAATAATGCCGCCAATTGTCATATTTGCCCAACGAAAATGGTCAACCAGTCAGGGTCTCTCATATGGCTGCAATCTTTACTGCTCGCTGTTGTTGTTATAGTTGTTGTTGTCGTTGTTGTGGCACTCTAACAGCATTTGCAGCAATTAGTTTCCGTGAATTTCCAACGAGCTGGCAATAAAAAGAAATGCGAGTCGCAATTGTTCCTAACAAAAAGTGTGTATAAACAATGCAGATGTATATGCAGTTAACTGGAGGAGGGAGAGAGAGAGGGGAGAGAGAGGGAGAGAGGGAGTCAGTTACTACCTACATGAAAGAGTTTGACAGTTTACACGTGTGACAGAAGTTGAGACACAGCTTTTAAAAATAGTTGATCACTTTTATTTAATTTATTTGAACTCTTACACGAATATTATCTCTGAGTAGCTGCAACTTCAAACTGATTGAATTGGCATTTATTTAAATTTATATCTTAGAATATGCATAAATAAAAGTATGCTCAAATCTCTACATCTACGAGGCTTCTTCCACAATATTTTCAATATGTAAATCATATTTCAAGTCATTCTTCAGCAAGTGAATTATCTCAGAGTATATAATTCTAAAGAATTATTTAATTCTCTTTTATTTAAACTTATATCCAAGAATATATATATCTTCTTGTTCCATAATATTTGCCAGTGTGTAAACCAAACTTCGAGTCACCTTTCAGTCAGTTGATCGCTTTATTTTACAATTGCTTCGCTCTATTTTTTATGTAAATGCCATTTCTCTTATTGTCGTATCAATTGTGCATTTTAATTGCTGACAGTTCTCATAACTCGAGTGATAGAAATGCAACAGTGGTTGGGAAAGGGGGAATGTGGAAAGGGGAAGTGGAAACGGGTCACTTTTAATGGCGCCCATAACGCATTCTGTTGTATTTCTTTATGGTTATAAGAGAGAGAGAGAGAGGGAGAGAGAAGTGGAAATGGCTGAGCTTGAAACTTCGACTGTTTAATATGCGGCAAGTGGGGCAACATATTGAATCATCTGAGACGATGCCGCACGTTCCAACTGGAGTCCATGTGTCATGCTGATAAGGCGCAGTCACGTCCAAATGATTTGAAAGAAATCATACATTAAAACGTTTCGACTGGCCACATTTAATTGCGGCCGATAAGGTGTGCACTTCCACAGAATCCCCCCCCCCACTCCATCGCTGTCCATCCCCTCAGGCGTCCGTGGTAATCCCCTCAAGCAGCAGTCGCAATTAGTCAAACGAATTTGTAGCGCCCAGCTGAGGAATTAATCAGAAGTCGCATTAAAAATGCAAAATGCGTGCGCTAAATTACAACGAATTCTAAAGCACAAAAGCCTAGACATTTTTTAACGTGTATAAGCAGTGTGTCCCTGCCTCTCACCTCGCTGCTCCCCATCGCCAAGCTCTTGCTCTTGCTCCCTCTGCGCCTGATCGACTACAAGCAACTTGGCTGGCGGCAAAAAGACTTTTGTGCTGGCCATCATGAGCATGAAGCTCCGAGAAGCAGGCGAGATGATGACTCGTTTTGGCTTTGTGCTCGTTGACGCGTCCACATTTGAATACTAATTGCATTTGGCCAAGTTGGCGAGCAGCAGAGCTTGCCCCATGTTGCCCATTGCTCGTTGCCTTGCGGTAAATATGATAAACAACAAAGCGCGTCATTTTGACATTTGTCTGTTTAATGCGCCCACGTTGACGTTGCCACCACGTTGCCAATTCCAACTCCCAACTCCCACGACTGACAGTTCCCCTGCCCCTCCAGCCGCCGCCTGCTGGCCCTGGCTGCTCCTCGCCATGCCACATAGATATGCGGCTCAGATAATGATCGGTTCAAACTGGCAGGCCCAGAGTTCTGCATAGTTTCAGCCTCAGCTTCAGTTGCAGCTCCAGCAGCGACTGCAACTCCTGACTCTGGCGGTTGTCGCGCTTTGAACTTAAATGGGGTTTCTTCTTGTTGTTGTTGTCGTTATTGTTGTTGTTGTGGTTGTTATTGTTGTTGACATGCAGTCACTGGCAAATTTGCCATATGTTGGCAAAATGGCAAACGGCTTTTGCCTTTCCGACTTTGGCCAAGTGTCAGGTTTTGCTGCTTTGGCAAGGCAGGACTTGCCTACGACTTGTTCCACGTGAGGCTGACACAATGGCAATGCCACTCGTTTGTTGCATGCCACGAAATAAATGCAATACGAATTATTTGAAATGAACTAACAAATAGTTTGGTTCAGTTGCTGAACCAGTTTATGAACCAAATGAATCAGAAAAGTTCTTGCTATGATTCAAGTCAAGACGCAAGCTTTGTGCCCCATTTCAATTTGGTTGCACCTCGCGCAGAGGCGCCTCACGCTGCCTGTTGCCGGTTGCCGCTTGCTTGAGTGGCTGCCAAAAAAAATGTCAGCCAATTGTGCTTGATGAGTTTTAGAGCCGAGGCAGCCACAGGTCCAGGCTAAGCGTAATAAATAATGGCCAAGGCACAACATGAACGCGGCACTTGTAATTAATTATGCAGCAGCAACAGTGGGAACAGTGGGAACAGCGGGAGCAGCGGGAGCACAAGGATCAGCGGGAAGTGGAACGACGAGGGGCAACTCAAATGTCTGGTAATTATCACTAAGACGCGTCGCAGCTGATTAAAAATGCGACGCCGACGCTGAGACTGAGACGGAGACTGAGACGGAGACAGAGACTGGAACTGCAACTTGAAATAATAATGAGAAGGGGATGCTGATGAGAGGGGGCATAGCTCTGATGTTGTGCATTGAGGCAGCAGTGCTCAACGCCAATTCGAAGCTGCAACTCTCGACTCCAAGTGCAACTCGAATTCTGACAGTTTTCGAACGTCTGACATGACAAGCTGCCAGCGCCGATGACGCTAAAAACTTGCCCCCAGTTGGCGGGTTGCAAGTTGCGGTCAATGGCTAGCGGGTGCCTCCAACTGATTGACTGCCCCGGCCGACAAGCCGACTTCAGGCTGAATCTCTATCTGAGACTCGGACTCCGCTTGAGTGGCGATTGAGCATCGCTGGATGAAAGCCGCACCATGTAGCCAAGTGCCGACGGCGACTCCCGACTGCTGATGGCTGACTGAGTGCAGTCATGAAGAGGGTGAAGAGTGGAAGATAAGTAAAGAGGGGGGAGAGTGGCATAAACATGGTTGCAACGCAGTGAGCCGAGTATTGCATATAAATGAGGCGTGCCAAAAGTTGACAATGATATTAACCTTGACTGCACTTTTTAGCGGAGTTTCCTCTCTCCCTCTCTCTCTCTCTCTCTGTCTCTCTCTCTCTCTCTGTCTCTGTGAAGGTCACTTGCCGCTGACAGCTGCTCTCCCTCTCTCACTGTCTGTCTGCCTGACTCTATTTGTCTTTGTGTATAAGCTGACATGAACATGATCACTGTGGACACCAATTGGATTAGGAATCGAAGTTACTGCTTCATTAACATCAGTTTAAAGTTCGCTTAGAATCTTTCCTAGCAATAATTCCCATTTCTAATAGACCATTAATAAAACGAACTTAAAGTGACCAAAGTGAATTTATTGTAAAACGATTGAGCTTTCAGTTACACGAGAGTTGCACATGCTTTAAGCTGGATTTCTTCGAGTGTACTTGGAGCTGTGGTTGGCCGACCCGACGAGTGGCGACTCTTGGCACACTAGGATACGAGTGGGTTGAGTTACTCCTTTTTGCGGCCAAACGTCTCGCCATCCTCCAGCGTCTCTGGCAGCGGCACGCCCCTGGTCTCTGGTAGGAACAGGGAGCCAATTACGGCCAGGATTGAGAAGACGCCAAAGATGAGGGGCGTGATCCATGGCTTGATGTGGGCCAGGTCACAAATGAGTGGCGCCAAGAGTCCGCCAACGCGACCCAACATAGAGCAGAGTCCCATGCCATTGGATCGCACCACAGTGGGAAATATCTCGCCACCCCAGAGGTACGCATTCGGGAAGGTAATGGAGGCGCCAAAGAGGCCCAGAGTGGCGCACACAACCTGGATTTTCATATCCGAATATATCAAGAAGACCAGCAACAGCAGTGCTACTCCGCTGATTCCGTTCGTGATCATCATTGTAATCCTGCGGCCCAGAAATTTAGTCATGACAACACAGATCAGAGTTCCAGGAATGCCCAGGCCTGCGGCAATCAAATTGTTAAGAAATATATCGCCTCCCAGCTTGGAGATGTACTGAGCCGTGCCGTAGTAGACCATGCAGACCACAATCCAGTTCCACACCATAAAGATGGTCTTCATTCTCAGATACGGCGTCCGAAACAGATCGATCAAGGTGCCCTTCTTTGTTGGCGTTTTGGCAGCTAGCACCTTGGCGGCGGCCTCCATCTCCGATCTGATGGTATCCGTTGGAGCCTTGTTGCGCTTTGCTATCTTCTCCAGAATCTTGATGGACTCGTCCACCTTGCCCGTGGTGAAGAGCCACCTGGGTGACTCTGGCACCAAGCATATGTAGATGACGAACACGGCTGAGAATATCGTAATGCTGAACTGGAACCATCTCCAGGTGCGTATGAAGTAGGCAAAGATGGCCAGGGAGGCGTGACCGATATTAAAGGGTATCTGATATAAAATGGCGACAAGTTCGCGCTTCTTGGGTCCAATGATTTCCATAATAAGTACAAAACTGTAAGGAGAACAGTCAGAAGAAGAAGCTATTTCATTGGTAACTGTGTGTAAGCTGTGGAAATTACCTGGTGCACATAGTGCCACCTGTAGCAAAGCCCGTTAGAAATCGGAAAATCACGTAAAACCAGTAAAACGGTGACAAACAGACGATCAATCCACAAATGAGCTGCATGAAGCAACAGCCCAGGAACGCAGGTCGGCGACCACAGCTTTGAGGAACAAAGAGTTGAGCATAGTTTAGCATAGGATCATTCCCTTTAGGGCTGCAGAAGTGACTTACCGATCTGAGATCATGCCAAAGAACATGCTGCCGAACATAACACCCATCATGACAAACGACTGCGAAAGACTGGCCAAATACATACGCCCACAAACAAGATCCCACTCGGTTACAATTGTCGTCTTGAAGATGCTCGTATCGAATTCCCTATCCTCGCAATCGTCGCTGCACGGATCTGTCACATTCGCAGTCGCGCAGCTCATTGGGGTCGGGGCGGCGAGAAAGATGTGGGCCAGAGTGTGCCATCCAGTTCCGAACTTGCTAAGGAACACAATCATGCAGAAGAAGAACTGATATCTGCCAAGATCGCCAATTTGTGAAATGATTGGATCAGCTGTCTTCTCCACCGGCTTGACTTCCTGCTTCTTAGCCTGATCAGCCATCTTGGAGCGTATTTATATACTTGTCTTGTCTATAGTTAAGAAAGGTAAAAAAAAACTACACAAATTATTCTTTAAAATTTCGAAATGTTTAATGCTGCTGAACGGCATAATTTTTTTAGTATGATTAAATTTGAGCAGCAAATGCTTTGATTGATTTTTCAAGTGTTGCGTTGATCTCGCTCAAATAAACAACAGCTGAAAAGTCTGCGCAGCAAGCTTGTCATCAGTCAATTGGCCAAGAGCGAAGGCAGTTGTTAATACGAAAAGTAAATATGTATGAACAGAAGACTATATACAGAAACTATAAATAAAAGAAGTAAAGTAAATAAAATGATAAAAATAAATAAAATTAACAAAATAAATGAAATAAATAAAGTTAATAAAATTAATAAAATAAATAAAATAAATCAAATAAATAAAGTTAATAAAATAAATAAAATATATAAAATAAATAAAATTAACAGAATAAATAAAATAAATAAAATTAACAGAATAAATAAAATAAATAAAATAATTAAAGCTAATAAAAAAATAAAATAAATAAAATTAACAAAATAAATAAAATAAATAAAATAAATAAAAAAATAAAATAAATTAAATAAATACATTAAATAAAATAAATAAAACAAATAAAATAAATAAAATATATAAAATAAATAAAATTAATAAAATAAATTAAATAATATAAAATAATAAAAATAAATAAATGGAATAAATGATATAAAAATAAGTATATATTAAAAGATGATAGAGAAATAACAGAAACACAGCAGCAAAGTTTTTCAGTAAAGTGAATAAGTAAACAACTTATCAAGGAAGCAATGATGTAAGTGAAAAGAACAAGTTAGCTTAAGAAAATGTAGGACCAAAGTAAGAAGTTTGCTTGATAACAATAATCGACCAAAGAATCTAGTTAAATATCGAACAAAATCCACAAGAAGTGATCAAAGATCTATGACAAGAACAAAGTGTTTAGATTGTTACGTTTGCAAGCAGCAACAATTGAAGAACTATTTAAGAAAAGTGGAACAAAATATAAAAGAATGAAATAATGGCTGTGTGCACCGACCCATTGGAGCCCCTACTCACCCAGCGAGCTGCAGCAAACTGTCGTCAAAATATGGTCGAGCCGTAGATCGCGATTTCAGATCGAAAGAGCGAACCGGTTTGGCGTTGTGTGCTGTGTGGCGAGAGCTGGGTCTGAGTTGCAGGCAGGTAACAGATACAGTTAGCGTGACAACTTGGCCAAGCATTAGCACCTGAAAGCTGGCACGTTAAGGTCCGTCCGCAATTCGGCTAAAATGGCATTTAGCCAGAATCTGTAGCAATTGCCACAGCAGATCGCTGTGCGAAAAGGCCAAAGCAACAATCGCTACTTTTACCTGGTCTACGTAAATGAAGTTGGCCAAATCATTAATTGAAGGTGCGCCAACGAAACAGCCAGTCAGCTAGTCAGCCAGTCAGCCAACTATTTGCCACAGATAGCAGCTAGATGAACCTATTGTCTGCAGCCAGATAAAAGCTTAGAGGCTCTGACTGAGTCGCTGACTGGGACTGGGACTCTGCCTTAAGATGGCTTAATTACGACAATCGAGTGAAAGTTGGCCAGAGATTTGTTGCTGGCGACAAGCGGCAATCAACAGGCAACTAGCAACAACTGGCACAACGGGCAACTGGCAACAAGCAACCTTGCAACATGTTCCCACGGCTGTGGCAACCTGTCCCAAGCACAACTCTGGCGGGTGTCGAGTTGCTTGCGCAAGCATAAAATGTCACAACAATTGAAAATAAATTATATGCAAATTGGATAGCCAATCAAAGTGCCACACTCAACACTCGCACACACACACACACACACATACAGCGTCCACAGTTACACATGATAAATCTGCCAATAAATAGCCGCATAAATGTCTCACATTGTCACCCACTAAGATGCCCAATTTGAGCAGACAAAAACTTCAGATGGTTGCCTCTGATAGGGCTCACCTATTTACGAGCTGTCAGCGTTGACTTATCCAGCAAAAAACTCGACTAGCAGATACTGCTTAAGCAACAGCTGTCAAAGGAGAACTGCAGCTGATTGACTGTCTGTCTGTCTGAGTTGCACTTCTCTACCTCAGCCTCTCGCTTTGTGTGATAAGTTGAAGGCATCATAAATGTTTATAATTTAGTTATTAGTCGTGCACAAAGAGCGTAGTTTATCACACAATAATATAACAATTAAGAGTTGTATTTCACTTTATTCCATTTGTTATTTGACCTTGATAAATGTTTTGCAATTCAATTCGCATTTGAACTCACTTCTCGGCAGTTGTTCTTCACTTTTTGATAAAAGAAATAAAATTATATTTTCACATTTGTTTAAGTTGCAGTTTGGTCTTCACTCAAGAACAACTAATCGCTTCACACTCGCAACTCAATGAAATGAGATGAATGAGATGAATGAGTTCGACACTTCTGGGTAAACTTTGTTCTGTGTCGAAGTCTGAGTCTGAGACTGGACTGATAAGCGATGCAAGTCAACATCATCTTATGCCTGATAAGCCTAAGTATTATTGTTTTATTTTTAATAACTCGTTCTCTGGAAAGAGATTAATAGAAAGAGAAAGAGAAAGAGAGGGAGAGAGAGAGTGAGAACTTATCTTATCGTATGCAGTAAACTATTATGTCGACAGCTTCTGTTATGTGATTAAAATAACAATAAGTGGAAATAATAGAAATTAATCCATCAACTACAGCTGATTAAAGAGGCTCTCAGTTTCCATATGAATTGAATTCTCTATCTGATTTAACATACAAATGTCACTTTTCTCTCGCTACAATTAATCACTTCGCCACTTATGATATTAATGCTCCTAATGAATCCTTTCATATCAGTTTTAATTACACTCTCGATACTCACGCTCTTCTCATAATTAACCGAGTTCTAGGCAGCAAGTCAGAAGTCAAACCGCAGGTTGAAGAGCTAATCGAAATGGCTTGTGAACGGGCTGTGACCTCAAGGGCTGTGTGAACTAATTGCAAGAGCATTTGGCAACAACTCATCCTAAATTTAACCACAACACTAAAACAATTAAAAGGCATCAAGAACAACAACAGTCTGTGCTGTGTTGAGCTTTAAGCCGCTTTTGGATGCGAGGTTGGCAACTGTTTATGCCAAAATATTTTGCCAAATATTTGGTTAGCCGGACAGTCGGCATTTGGTTGCCGTTGTAGTTGTAGTTGTAGTTGTAGTTGTGTGTTGGGGATATTTCTGGCCTAGCAACGCTCCAATTAGCACACAAAAGGATTACAGGCGAAGCTGCCAAAAATTGTGAAGGGCTTCTGAATGGAAATCCTTGGCCCTGTTGCGGTTACTGGGCCATAATTGCAACAGCGCATCAGAGAACTAAATCCACTTCAAAGTCGAATGGAGGACGGGGCATGCAACAAGCGAGTGAAGAGTGAAGTGCAACAAGCATTTAATTTCAAACTCACATGAAACACAATCAAAATATTTTATAGTTCGACCATAAAGGAATTCATAAAGCGAATGGCGGCGTCGTTTTACCAATTCATACGAAAATTGCTAACTCAGCGCTCATATATATCATTTTTATGCCCGGCCACGCCCCTTTCAACTCGTAGTAAATTGACAAATGCTGCAGCAACGCGCTGCAGCAGCGCGGCAATGTCTGAAATGTCTTTGCCACTATTTAAGGTCTTTTATGAGTTGCCAGCGCTGTGGGTTGCAAGTTGGAAGCTTAGCCCGTGGCCATGAGCGTACGTTGAGGGAGGGGGTGACAGGAGTGCGGGTGCTGGCAGACGGGAGAAAAGAGAGGGGCAGATGAGAGACAGGGGACAGGGCACAGGAGACAGGAGACACGGGATGGGAGTGCAAATGAAAAAGCGCAGCAGAAACTATGAACAACGCTCAGCGATATAAAACTGCTTGTAATATGTAGTAAAAACTCAAGTAAACGACCGAGCGAAACAGCACACTGACTATGTGATGCTCTCTCTTTCTTGCTGATGGCAGAAGCAAGAGAATCGTTGAATGTTGCATAGAAAGAAATACGAAAAAGATCTTTCTTAAGTTGCATAGAATGTATATAATATTAATACAATTCTCTGACTCTATCGCAACTTCTGACTTCGCTCTACAGTTGAAGAATTACTAAATAAAAGAGAGCCGTGTTGCATTTCATACATTATGCCCATTTTGCAGGGTATTAAGTGGAAAAAGGCAGCTAAAAACAAAGCGCCGCATCAACGCTTTGCTGCCTTGGCTTCGCCATGGACTTGGGACTGGGACTGGGCATGGGCATGGGCTTTGGCTCTATTCCTCTCTAAATCCTCTTTGATTAAGTGCTCAGTCTTTACTGTGGAGATTTTTTAATCGTTACCTCGTACCGCGCACCGCGTACGACGAGCCACGTACCACGTACCACAGGACGTTGCAGCAGTCAGTGTAGGATGTGCATGTGACCATGCCCCATAGATTAATCGCTAATCTGTCCCTAGAGGGCGTACGGACATTTTTAAAAACTGCACACAAAGACGGTGTCTCATCCCCAGACGCAGACACAGACCCAGTCACAGTCCCAGACCCAGTCACAGTTCCAGTCTCCGTCTCCGTCTCCATCTCCATCTCCGCCTCAGTCCCTAAGCCAGAGACAGACTGAGTTCCATTTAGTTGGTGCTGATTCTGTTTTTGGGTTCTCGTTAAGTTCTTGTGTACTTCTGTTTCCTTGCGGGGTTGGGGAGGGAGCAGCGCTGTTCTGTGGGTCTTTAAGTTCGCATTCGCACCTCTTTTTGTGCCTTTTGTTGCTGTTTGTTGTTGCTAGTTGTTGTTGCTAGTTGTTGTTTCCCTTGTTTTTGGTTTTATAAATAAATTAATAAATTTAAGGCCTGCATTAATTATTATGCATGCTCAGTCGCTGCTCGCTGTAGATTAATGTTTTAATTTTGCTAGTCAGTCGTCTAGTTTGTGCCCCTCTCTCCCCTCGCTCCCCTCTCTCCCTACGCTATCTACACTCTGCGCTGCCCTGACACTCTGCTTCCAGTTCTTGCATTAATTTATGCGCCATTTTTGAGTAATTTGTTTAGCCAGGGGCGAGAAATTGCATTAACTTGGAATGCACAAGGGCTGCAGTTACCCCTCTGCCCCTCTTCCCACTTCCCTCTGCCTTCCCTCAAATCGTTTATTTTAAAATATAATATAATGCAGCAATATGTTGCAGTTCTCGCGAGGCCTTTCAATTTGCCCTGCGCCAACCGCCAAACGAGCGCTCCCTAATGTGTGTCACATAAATCAGAGGTGTGTGTGTGTGTGTGTGTGTGCGAGTGTGTGTGTATATAATGGTGGAGAGAGTTGGCTAAATAGTTGAGTGGCAAGTTTGAGTCTACAGATATGTTTCTAAATAAAGCTGACGAGTTACTCAAACACTTCTAACGCAGCTCAACAGCTTGCAAATTATATAAAAATAAATCGCATAATTTAAAAATATAATAACACAACATAATATAGCAAATTGTATAGAAAATAAACTGCTTAAAACATAAAATATATTTCAGCAAATCATTATGCAAATGTAACGAAAGTAAATTGAAGAAACTTTGCGTTATCAGACAATTGATGGTGCGAGTTGAAAGCTTAAGTTTTTTTTTTTTGTTTGAAAATAATATTAATAGCAGATAATAATACAACGTGTGATGGGCTCGATGCCTTGAACGAGTCAACTGCCACAACGCCAGCTGCCTGGGCTAATGCCCCTTCGTAAGTTGCTCACTTAAGTCATTTGTTTGCCACTCATTTCCAGGTGAGTGCCATAATCAACGTCATCATCATCATCATCATCATCATCATCATCATCATGCATGTTGTGAGATGTGAGTTGGAACATGTCGCTACATTCGCTGGCTACTTTAACTAACCAGGCTCAATCAGTCTTAGCCCTTTTCTCTTTAGCTCTTATTGTGTTAAGCTCGCAGTCAAAGCCTGGCTTGAACTCGCTTTGCTGAGCCGCCGCTGATGGCCCCATAATTGCTTGTTAGGCAATTTGACATGACTGACTAACTGACTGAGGGACTGAGGGACTGAGGGACTGACTGACTAAATGATTGACTGACGCACCATTTGGCGCATTTCCTGAGACGCTTTTCATGCATTTCGTTTATTAAGCAGTCGCGAGTATTTTGCGCCTTGTTGAAAGCCAACAACTGAAGGCTCTAATCAATTTGTAGCAGTTAGTAGCGTTAACTTGAAATGCAGTAGAATGACGAACGGAGCGAGGGGGGTAGGTTCATTGGAGGGGACTGATTTATGCGTGGCGGCCATGCAAATCGAGGTGCTTAATTTCCGCTGCCGACAGTCGCCGACCGCAAGTCTGTCAGTCAAAGCAGCTGTCATAATATCAAGCAGCAAGCTCCCCCCGTGGGAGGAAATGAGCTGGGGGGGTTTGTTTGTGGGGTTGCGTGTCCCTTGAAGCAAAAGGTAAATAAACTGCGATATGGCTCGATGCTTTATGCATAATTAGCTGCAACTACAACACAAACTTGCCCCTCTACAAAATGTGCAGAAAAAAGTTTTAATTTATGCCGTGAAGTCTCGACCGGAGTGCTCTGAATGTGTGTGCGTGTGTGCGTGTGTGTGTGTGTGTGTGTGTGTGTGTGTGTGTGTGTTTGCGTATGTCCCGTTACCTGGCTCGAAGCTAACGGTAGCATCAACTAGTTTGCCGTATAGTTTGCCCAACGTAAGTAAACATATTTTAATTTGAGGTTATGTTTACATGCCTCCATCTCACTCTCTCTCTCACTCTCTTCTCTCTCTTTCTCCTGTGTTTACTATGCTTCAAGTCACACAACATCAGCAACAACAATAATTGCAACAGCAACAACAACAACAACAATGCCACAAGAGTTACATACACCCGACTGCATAATTTTCTAGCTACAAATTACACTATGCTACAAATAACAATTAGATAATTTGCAACGTAAACTACATAACATAGTTCTGGTAAATTTGTTACATCTATTTAATGGGATTGTTTAGAGTTTTTGATAATGAAACAGGAGAAGTTTTCATTTTAAAGCATTTAAATAGAAGAACACTTCTAGAGAAGGACTTGCTGATACCCTGTAAATATGCAAATAATGGGATTTTAGATAGAGAATAAGCATTAACATTAATTAAATTTCTAGAATTTAAAGCTGACGTAACCATAAATACGTATGCAATAAAGTTAAGGTTAATTTAAAATGTTTAATTAAAATAAATAATAATAAATAATATAATAATATATTACAATAAACACAGATCTCTATCTTGTCTTACATGATACCCTTTTGATATACTTCTCTATTCAATCTACTTTCAAATCGTGTTGTCTAGTGCAATTTCCCTTCCGTTGGGTTGACTCTGGTGCAGCTTGGGCCCCGTTCCATTCCAGTCCATTCCATTCGTTTCCATTCCATTCCGTTCCGCTTCGTTCAGTTCAGCTGAGCCCAACCACAGGGCTAGGCAGTATGTGTGTATATTATCGGCTGTACGATATCAGACACAAACATAAATGCAAACAATAATATTTGCTTAAAATTGGCTACGCCCTGGACATTGTGGCAACATCGGGAAATATGTGAGTAGGAGGTTGAGGCATGTGGCATCAACTGAATGGATTGAATGGTAGGGATGCCAAAAGAAATAAGAGGCAACATGTGTTTTACATGGCGATGTCGATGGCGATTGCCCCGATTGCCCCGATTGCACCGACTGTCCCGATTGGCGATTGTTGAATGCTGAGTTGAGGCAAGTTGCAGCCTCGAGTTGCCGTGGCAGGGGGCAACATGGCGACATGTTTGCTGTTCAATCAGTCGTTCAGTTTATGGCATCCCCGGACAGCAGAGAGCTCAGCCCCTTGCTGCCTGCTCTGTGTGTGCAACTTTACAGCCTTGTTTACCTGCCAGTTGTTGCTGCAGCTCCGCCTGTTGTTGCTCGTTGCTGTGGCAGCTTTGTTTGAATCCGCATTGCGTATACGCCGCGTGCCCATTTTGCACCTGACATTTTTGTGTCGATTCTGCTGCTGCTGCTGCTGCTGCTGCATTTTATGCAAATGAAGCCAAATATTGTCATAGGAGCACATTCTGTTCGGTTGCTGCCACGTTTTTGTTAGCGTTACGTGTTTACCCGAGTGGCCACACAACAGCAAAGCCACTCGCTTGTCGATTGTCGCTTAGTTTTGTTGCATTATTTGCTTTATGCTTTATGTTTTCAATATATTGCAATGTCACACACCCACACACACCTTGTATGCTTACCTGCCACATGAAACCAAATCTACATTTTGAACCCTTCGGTTGAGACTGTTATTTGTAGAAGTTGCATGCCAATTGGTCGCAAGGAGACTTGAGAGAACTTTGCTTGAGATGAGTTTTCTTAGTTGTTTTACTTCATTTTTAAATAAAGTATTTAAACTTCTAGTAAGCTTCTAGTTTGAAATTAACGAATTGCATTTCTATATACATATTTATATTTTATATGCTTAAATACTTCCAGAGCAACTTGCCAAATATTGAGTGGACTTGTTGTGTGCATGAAATGCAAATTATGTGTATTGTAACTGCTTTAAAAGGCGCCATTAATAACATTTGCCGCACTCCACGGCGAATGCACTGAGAATTACTGAGAGTCGCAGAGAGAAACACGCAACACGAAGCCAATAAAGATTTAATCTTTCACCCGTGCAGGACTTTTTAATTAATGTATTTGCAAGTGCACTTTAGGCCACTTTACAGTCACGCCCACGCGCCCATTTGGCCAGCATACTTTTCATAAGCCTATGCAGAACTTTTCTCTGACTGCCTGACTGCCCGACTGCAGCTGCCTCCCGTCCCTCCCTGCTGCCATATACTTCAGGGGGAGCTTTTAAAATGCGCATCATAAATGCATTCATTTGTGACACTTGATGTAATTTGTTAGTGCGGTAATTACATAAAAGTGCAACGGCCAAACAATCACACACTTAAAAGCTTTCCCCCTACCCCTCCCCAATGCACTCTCACTGCATCTCCTTGCCACACATGGTTTGGGGGGGCGTGGCCGCAGAAGAAGGCGATTGCAGTGCATGCGCGTGTACGAAATCGCATTAAAATTAATGTAATTTACAACAATGAACATTAACTTAAATTAGCGATGAAATGCAACGCGCAGAGACAGATGCGCAGGGCGGTTGCTAAAAGGGGTAGGGGGTGCGCTGGCATAGAGGGGGTGTGGGGCAGGCAAATGCTAGGTATGGCATTCAATGCGTATGCACACAGTTATGTAGATCGCGGCGAGTGTCCAGGCGTCCTCGTGTGGCATGTGTGGCACGCAGTCACGTGCAGCCAGTTGTCCAGCGAGTTTCCCTACCTCCCAACCTCCCTCCCACCCACCAGCTTACCAGCCTGCAGTCGATGCTGCCTCCGCTGTTGTCTGGTCAAAAGCTTTTGTTTTCAAACGGGCGTCAAGGAAACAAATCATTTGCACACAGCAACTCCGCTGCCTACGCTGCTGCCTCTCCTTACCCCTGACCCACACTCACCCTTTAACAATGCAGCGCCCCAACAAATTAACGGCCATAAAGCGTTTTTGCCAGTGGGGCGCAGAGGCACAAGGCACAAGGCACAGGCCCTGGGACAACAGGGGGAAAGGCGGCGGGGGTGGTAAATTTACGAGCGGGGCCCGCGTCGCGAGTTGTCTGCGTCGCCCCAAAAATTATAGCGCACATAAATTGTTAAATGCGAAATCCTTTGATTTTAATTACGTTGAGAATTTTTATTGCCCCCGCGACTTGCGAGTGCGGATGGGGATGCGGATGCGGATGCGAGTGCGGATGCGAGTGCGGATGCGAGTGCGGATGCGGATGCGGAAGCAAAGGACTTTGGCGCAGCTTTCGCTGTTTCCGGGATGCGTTTGCTTCAGTTTTCCTTTGTTTTTACTTTTCGGCAGCAGCTAGACAGGCAAATTAATTTTAATTGTGGTCTGGCTGAAGTAATTAATTGCAATTGAATCTAGGTGCAAGAGCGAGACAGCTGAGCAAAGAGAGAGAGAGAGAGCGCGAACGAGAGATAGATATGCTGCTTTGTGTGCCTATCAAAACAAATCAAATGAAACGCATATTTCTGCTTCAATTAATCAAATTAATTGAAATTTAATGAACCTAATTGTTAAGACCCCGAAACGCAGCGAACCTCAACGAGAGCAGCGCAGGGAAACAGGTAACAACAACAGCAACAACAACAGGAGCAACGATAACAACGAAAATATGCAAAGCGGAAACAACACCAAACTTACAAAATGGCCGCAAATCAAAGGCGGCGCTTGGAATTTCCTTTTCCTTTCGCTTCGTTTTCTTTTTTTTTCGACTGAAAAGTTAATAAAGTCGAGAAATACAAAATGGCCACGCGCCCGTCAATGATTCCCACAGGACGCACGGCAAGGACCTCAATGGAATTCCTTGTCCCAGATGCCTTGGCATTTATTTGCCATTCCCCCACAACCCCCTCTCCGTGCCATCACTCCAGCAACCTCAATCTTCCTCTTTGCACATTCTCCCTTTCAAGTGCTGAAGCATTTTTTCAATTTCTTGTGATTTTTACTATAGCCAACAAATGACAGACTCAACATTTTAACAACGTATTATGGCTAAGCAGGATAATAACACTTGGGTTTCCTCTCTCGCATGTGTATCTATGTGTGTGAGTGTGTGTGTGTGTGTGTGCGAGTGCAAACAAAGCTAAAATAAAGATACTTCCGGGCCGTGGCCAGTGACAAGCACTTTAGTTGCGGCCAGCGAACAATGCCAGGAACAACAGATCCTGCGCGCTTAGCGCTGTCACTTTAGCCGTTTTTTTCTTAGCTGGAATCTAGCCAACAGTTATGATAGTTGCTAATACTTGTAAATTTATATATTTTATAATTGAGCTAGCAACTCTTTGCGAGCTAGAAAACAGCAAAGAAAGGTTGCAGTTTGTTAAGTTTAATTTGAATTATTAAATATTTATTAAATATAAAATATAAATAAATATAAATATGCTGAAAATAATGTATGGGTGCTATTTTAAGGCGCTGTAATCAACTGAGTCTCTGTTAACGTGATCTGTTAAACGGAATTTCGATAACTTCTAGCTCTCACAACTTTGCCAACTCATGACCAATTTCGATAAACGAAGTCGTTTTGATTATTGTTTCTCCTCTTAATTGATTTGGCATATTAAGTTTGTTCATTTAGTTCATTTAAATTTTTTCGAAAATTTTCAATTTTTTGCATACATACCCCTTGACATTTTTTCGAAAATTTCGAGATTTTCAAATTCGCATTACTTTGGCAAAACTCAACCGATTTCGATAAACGAAGTCGTTTTGATTATTGCCTCTTTTTAAATTGATCTGGCGTCTTAATTTTTTTCATTTAGGCATTTTAAATTTTTTCGAAAGTTTTCCATTTTTTGCATACCTACCCCTTGACAATTTTTCGAAATTTTCGAGATTTTCTAATTTGCATTACTTTGGCAAAACTCAACCGATTTCGATAAATGAAGGCGTTTGATTATTGCATCTCCTCATAATTGATTTGGCATCTTTATTTTGTTTATTTAGGCATTTTAAATTTTTTCGAAAATTTTCAATTTTTTGCATACCTACCCCTTGACAATTTTTCGAAATTTTCGAAATTTTCAAAATCGCATTACTTTGGTAAAACTCAACCGATTTCGATAAACGAAGTCGTTTTGATTATTTTTTCTCCTATTAAATGATCTTGATCTTGATTTTCCTAATTTAGGCAATTTAAATTTTTTCGAAAATTTTCCTGTTTTTGCATACCTACCCCTTGACATTTTTTCGAAAATTTCAAATTGGCATTACTTTGGTAAAACTTAACCGATTTCAATAAACGAAGTCGATTTGATTATAGTTTCGTTTCTTAATTGAGCTGGCGTCTTCAGTTTTTTCATTTAGGCAATTTAATTTTTTTCGAAAATTTTCAATTTTTGACAAAATAAACCACTCTAGAAGTTATTCTTTATCTATTTCCGCTTAAGTGAGTTAAGATTAAAACATTAAAATGTTCTATTATAAGCAATTTAGTTATCATAGTCATTTTTATTTTATTTTAGAGAAAGTAGACAATTCAAAAGTCACAGTTTCCATATAGTTAGAGTATTTGCAGTTCTTGGTACTTCTCATTTTCAAAGCGATTCATCTTTTGTGTTTTATGCGCTTGTCTAATCTTTATTTATTATTTAACAACAATTTTGATGCAGCGACTTTCTTTTTTGGCCAAATTTGGAGTCAGTTTTGATGGCACTCGCCAGATCCTTCGCTAAATCTAAGTTGATGTGCGTTTGTTTGTGTTTTTTATGAGCTGCCAGGACAAGGACGAGCAGGCGCACAGGCAGAGGGGGTGCTGTAGGTGCAGGAGGGGAGAATAGGGCCAGTGTGATGCTGGTCAACACTACACAAATTGTTGCTCTGACCGTATCCGTGTCCTTTGTGTTGATGTTGCTGTTGTTGTTGATGTTGTTGTTGTTGTGCCTCAATTTCTTGTCTGTTGTTGTTGATGTTGTTGCTGTTGTTGTTGGCTGCTGACTCGTTCATTGTGTTTGCGCCATAAATCGCTTCCGTTTATGTTTTAGAGCCAACACAATGGGCCAAAGTGCGAGCTGGAGCAAGAGGAAGACGCAGCAGTCAACAAAATGGTTGCCACATCAGCGTCGTCGTCTCTGACGTCAGCGTTGCGTCGCATCGCGTCGCGTCGCTGCTGATCACAAGCGTAAACAATAAAGTTTAAAACAACTAAGCCAGCTACAGATATATATATATATATATATACAAAATGTTCTACTATGGGGGACACCAGCGATGGAATTTCATTTCGCATTGTCTGTGTGTGTTTGTTTGTTGTGTGTGTGTGTGTGTGTGTGTGTGTTTTTGTTGTGCGTGTGCTGGTGTGTGTGTGTTGGTTTGTCTACTTTATAGCAACGGTTCGCTTCACGCTCTTGACCATGTGACCAGCAAGCCGTGTCAGTCATTTTGAGCGCCGTTACGCTTTTGTGCCCCTCGAAGAAATGGCTGCCCGTTGTGGAAGACAGAGGGGGATAGTGGGGTCTCCAGAGTGGTGGAGGGGGGGGAAGAGAATGAAATCTCATCTTTGTGTTTGCACTTAGCCCCTAGCAGTGCGTTGTCCTGACCATGTCCTGCCCAGTCTTGTACTGAAATAAAATAAGTTAGTCCCCCGGCCAAGGCAGCAGCAGCAGCAGCAGAAGTAGCAGCAGAGGCAGCAGCAGAGGCAGCGGCAGCGGCAGAGGCAGCGACGGCAGCCAACATCCTGTCCCAGGACACAACGCACAGCTCATGTTGACTTTTCCTATTTTAAGTCCGTTTATTTCTTTTACACTTTGCCCTGATCTCCCCTCCCTCCTCATATCTCTCGCATTCCCCCTCATCCCTATTTAGACTCCTACACTTCCGGTTGGCTCCACAGTTCGCATTCAGCTGCAGTCGTTGTTGTAAAATGAAAAGTTTTCCACTCGCCTGCCAAGTGGCAAGCATAGCTCGCTCTCCCTCTCTCCCCCTCTCTTACCCTCTCTCACTCGACACCCTTCTAACAACAACAACAACAACACGACAAACAGCCAGAAAATGCAGTTGCTTAGCTAAAGTTTTAATGATCCAAGACGTTGGATTTTAGAAACCAAATCCCATTCAAGGAAATGCTAGAAAATTCCCAAAGAGTTCAAAGCAAGAGAAACAAAACTCAATTCGATATTTTTGCACGAAAAGATTTAAGATTCCCAACTTGTATTTCACACATTCTGAGCGATATTTGAATGCAGAGATTGCGCTGAATATCTGATCAATCTGCAGCGATTTATTCTCTTTACAATTTGCCAAATATTTGGCCTATTTAACAAGCTAATAATACACTAATTATATTACTAATATTATTATTATTATTCCTTTTATTCGCATAATTCTGCAGTAATTCTGTCTTCATCTTTTGCATAAACTAAACTCTTGTCAATAAGTTCTAGAGACAAGTTATAGTTAAGCTAAAGAGATCTTTATTACAAATTTATTCTGACTATAAAGAGAACTGCAGCACCCCCCTTGGCCTCTTATCCTCTCTTCTATCTATGTGCTTCTATAATTAATGTTTGGTTCTAGCTCAACTTTAACACAAACTCAATCTACACCTTTGTAATTCGTTTCCCCCATGTTCATTATATTACTTGCCCCTGCCACCTGCAGCAGTCCTGCACCTCTGCCTCCCAGCTTCTGTCACAACTACCCACTCTACCCAGTCTACCCACTCTACCCCTCCCTCTGCACACCCACAACCATTTCGCATGCCTTTTGACACACACCTGTGCGCATTCTCAGGCCGACCCCTTGGCTTAATGTTGTAACAGACAACCACAGAACAACAATGGGTCGTGGGGCGAAACACCTTTACATACACCTTTTGCGCACACACACACACACACACAGACACACACACACACACAGACATACACACGCACATGCGACTCACATGAACAACTTCCACACCATTTACAGTTCATTGAATTTTCCTGATAAATACGCATAATTTGTATACATTTATATGGAATATGTATACAACAACATACACGTCGACCCGAATCCGAACCCTTACCCCTTACCCCCTCCCCTACCCATAAGCATACCCATAACCTTACTCCTACCTTGGGCGCTGTGTTGTAGCCAAAGTTGGGTGCGTGATTTGCCGCATTCTGCTTCAATGAGTTGGCAAGAGAGCTGACAGGATGGCAGGAGAATACGCAGGAAGACAGGACGACAGGACGACAGTATTTAGGTGCGTCTGACTGACACTGAGACGACTATGTCGAGTCTCTCGTAGGTGCCTGGCAGACATCCACATCGACATCGACATTGGGTTGCCCATAATTACTTTTAAATAAGCAAAATGTCTGCCTCATATTAAGCTGCCAGAGTTGCTGGCTGCTGCCTCATCATTGCCAACAACAGCAGCAGCAGCAGCGGCAGCAGCAGCTTCAGAAAACATCAAAAAGTTTTGTACATTAAATCAAGCATCCTTCGCATTTGTTGCTATTAACAGGCAGCTGCCTTTTCTGCCTTTTCAGTCCTTTCAGCCTTCTCTGTTGCCTGCTCTGCTGATTTTCCGTTAATTTCCGCAACGCGGCAATCGTTGACTTTTCAACGCGGCCAACGCCGCAGCCCGAGCAGCAACCGGGGACCGAAGATTGGGCCTGGAATTGGGCATGGAATTGGGACTGAGTCGGAGGCGGAGGCGTAGGCGGAGGCGGAGACGGAGTTCGACGTCAGCAACGACGTCAAACACACTGGAGAGCCATTAGCGGGCGTTTGGGGGGATGTTATAGGGCTTGCAGTACTTTCACATGCCACAACCGAGCACCCCTACACCCCTACACCCCCAGAGCTGCCACACATGCTAATACACACATTTGTATGGGTGGAGCACAAGGCTGTCCCCCCTCACACATTGTTCCCCTGTCGAAGTCGTTGATTTTTCACATTTCTGCCTTTATCACGCTTCCTCCTCTATTCACGGTTTTAACATTTTCACTTCTGCTTTGTTTCCGCCCGTATCCGGCAAATGTGGCTCCGTCTCTTTTAAATGCGCGTGAATGAGTAATTTTTGTTTACACATTTCTAAATAAAGATTTATGTCGCAAGTGCTGGAGGGGGGGTCGGTTGGTCGGTTCATGCAACGGCAACGGCAACGCGACACGTGCCACCTGCCCCGATAATAAACCGTGTGCAGTTTATTTACGCAAATTGATTAGTTCGATTATGTCGAATGTTGCCTTCTAATGCGACAGCTTAAGTCCGACAAGGTTGCGACTAAACGCTATTAAAGCGCGTGTGTGAATGGCTGAATGAATGCTGAGTGAGTGGGCGGTGAATACGCAGTGGGTACTCAGTCTGCAGTTGTGTGACTGCTGCTCACTGAACTCAAGCCTGCTTCAATATCATGCGATAAATGTCGCAAGTCAAAAGTGCAAAGCAGCAAAAGTAGAAAAGAAGTTAAAAGAAATGTTTTAATAAATTAATTAAGTATAATTTTAAACATTATTCAAGTTATTTGACAACGGTTTCACACACTTCTTCAGTCTTGCAAATTATACTTTAAATTTGATTAAGCTACTCTATCAAAAGAGTTTTCAAGTAGACAGAAACCATAGAGAATCCATTCTAAGAAATATCTATAAATTAATTAACAAATTAAGTATATATTAAAAATTAATTAAGGTTTTTGACCACAGTTTCACACACTTCTCCAGGCCTGCAAATAATATTTTAAATTGGATTAAGCTGCTCAGTCAAAAGAATTTTCAAGAAGTCAAGTTTAAAGAAGCAAAAGTAGAGAAACCATACTAAGAAATATCTATAAATTAATTAACAAATTAAGCATAATTTTAATCATTAATTTACTTCTTTTACAACAATTTAAAATAAGTTTCACACACTTCTTCAATACTTTAAATTATATTTTAAATTGGATTAAGCTACTCTGACAACAGAATCTTCAAGAAGGCAAGTTTAAAGAAGCAAAAGTAGAGAAACAATACTAAGAAATATCTATAAATTAATTAACAAATTAAGCATAATTTTAAACAATATTTAAGTTATTGACAATAGTTTCACACTCTTCTTGAGGCTTGCAAATTATATTTTAAATTGGATTAAGCTGCTCAGTAAAAAGAGTTTTCGAGAAGGCAAGTTTAAAGAAGCAAAAGTAGAGAAACAATACTAAGAAATATCTATAAATTAATTAACAAATTAAGCATAATTTTAAACAATATTTAAGTTATTGACAATAGTTTCACACTCTTCTTGAGGCTTGCAAATTATATTTTAAATTGGATTAAGCTGCTCAGTAAAAAGAGTTTTCGAGAAGGCAAGTTTAAAGAAGCAAAAGTAGAGAAACAATACTAAGAAATATCTATAAATTAATTAACAAATTAAGCATAATTTTAAACAATATTTAAGTTATTGACAATAGTTTCACACTCTTCTTGAGGCTTGCAAATTATATTTTAAATTGGATTAAGCTGCTCAGTAAAAAGAGTTTTCGAGAAGTCAGAAACCATAGAGAAACCATACAAAGAAATATCTCTAAATAAATTCACAAATTAAGTATATTTTTAATCATTAAATAACTTATTTTACAACAATTTAAAATAAGTTTCACACACTTCTTCAGTCTCACAAATTAAAGCTCTATTTCTGAGCAACTTTAAGCTGAGATTTCAATAGAAATAAAGTGGATTCAGCTGCTCAGTAAAAAGAGTTTTCAAGAAGTCATGTTTAAGAAGCAAAAGTAGAGAAACCTTACTAAGAAATATCTCTAAATAAATTATCAAATTAAGCATAATTTTAAACATTATTTAAGTTATTTGACAACAGTTTAAAACAAGTTTCACACACATCTTCCATCTCACAAATTAAAGCTTTATTTCTGAGCAACTTTAAGCTGAGATTTCAATAGAAATAAATTGGGTTCAGCTGCTCAGTAAGAAGAGTCCTCAGACCTGAGACTAAAGCACTAAAACACTTAATAAATTAACTGAAATTGCTTTCTAAAAATAAGTTAACATTTCACAATAAAAACATCAACGATTCTGCTGAACAATTCGTAATACTAAAGGTCAGCAATTGTGAGTTTTCGATATCGGGAAATCAAACGTTTAGTGGACAATCGCTGGGAGTTTCGGAATTCAGTTCGGCCAATTAGTTTCAGCTGTGCATAGTTCAATGATTTGATTCATTTAATGGCTTAACAGCCTTGACCCTTGACCCTTCGCAGGCATTGCTGTCGTCTGTCGCCAGGTGGCGTTCCCATAAATATTTGATGAACTTTATCAGCGCACAGAACGAAACAAAACACAAACTTTGAGGGTCGAGAAGGCGCGTGTCAGTTATTAGTTAATAACTATTTGGTCTTTGTTTATTTATAATGCCATAATTGCCGAGACGTGGACAATGTGCTTGCCACCTGCCACCTGCTACCTGCCACCTGCTGCAAATCAACCCAAAAATAGAAACAGTCCCCGCCATCACCTACCTGTCTTGCCTCGCCATCTAACCTTGTCCATTGGGCATTGTAATTTAATGGCTGTCGCACAATTATTTTCCAATTCACAGCCCAAATAAGGACGCAGAGCGAGAGCTTGAGAGAGTGAGAGTGGGAGTGCAAGAAAGAGAGAGAGAGAGAGTGAAAGAGAGGGGTAGAGTGGGGTATTTGGCCAGGCGTGTTGTCAAGTTAATTTGGTCTGCGCACACACACACACACACACACACACAGCAGGTGTTGAAGTTTGGCTAATTAATAGGCACACAGATTTTTTAACTGAATGCGACGAGGCGGACAAGCAGCTGTGTGGCAGGAAACGGGTAACGGGCAACGGGCAACGGGCAACAGGCAACGGGTCACGTCGCTGGCTTCAACAAATGCGGGCAACAGCTGCGTCGTCGCATCGTCGCTTGCCTCATCCTGCGTTCTTGCGTGTCTGGCAACGTTTTGTACTCCAACTTCAACTTCAGCTCCATCTCCAGCTTTGGCTTCAGCTTCAATTCCAACTCCGCGTTCCGAAGTTATTACTAATTTTAAATTTATGTGCATTTAATTGAAATTCGGCAGGGGAGGCAGCAGGTAGCAGGCAGCAGGCAGAGGCTGCGACCGCTGTGGCAGCCGCAAGCTGAGGCGAATGGGTGACCCACTTGCCTCGGTGCCTCGGTGCCTCGGGGCCGCGGAGCCGCTCGCTGCAGGTTCCCCAATCGAACATGGCAAACAAGTTGCAAACAAGTCACCAAAATCGCATGCAACATAAATTTTCGCACATTTTCGGGGCTGGCCAAGTCAATGCCAATGCCACGAACCTGGCCACAAAACGTTGCACGAATGCCAACAACAAAAAATGCCAAAGGAGAAAAAAGAATTAAACGAACGCGCATTTTACTTTTTTGTTGCAACCGCAAATTTATTACGTTAATTAAAATAATTCTTAATTAATATGAAGCAGCAGCAACAGCAGCAGCAGCAGAAGCAGCAGCGGTATGAAGATGCTGCTGTTGCACACGACAATGTGGCCAATGGCTGCCACAAAGCGCCGTTTCTTGTGCCACATTTGCAGCTGCCAGCGCCGCCAGAGAGCTCTTGCCGCAAAATATCCCTTTTGATGCCACTCAAACAAGCACTGCCAGCTTTTTGTCTAGTAATGCAGGCTGCATCAATTATGGATGCAATGTGGCGACCCCTTCTGCCCCCCTCTCTCTCTCTCCCTCTTTCTCACTTTCTAGCACTCCTTCCCCTCTCTTTCTCGCCATCACTCTTCAGCGGTAAGCAAAGGGTATACGCCCACTCGGTGTGTTTCTCACGGTGCACGCTTAAAAATGAATTTAATATGCTCTTTGCACTATTTCACTCTGTTCCCCAGTTAAGGAATAGGGTGACCATAAGTGGGCTTACAGTGGGTCAACTAATACGGTTTGTTGGTAAAAGTAGAATTCCTTTGAAACATCAACTACAATTTATTCTCAAGTCAAACATTATTATTACATAGTAAAAGAATTAGGGTGACCATGCTTATGCCTACAGTGAAGTGCATATCACAGTTTGTTGGCAACTATTGTTATTTATATATTTATATAATTCATTACAAAGTGAAACGATGATCAAAACATAATTATTGTATAGTATACGGATTAGGGTGACCATGCGAAAGCGTACATTGAGCTGCTTATAGTTATTATAATATATAATTATTAATATAATGTATTTTAAGCTAAAACTATTATCAAATCATATTTATAACTGTATAAGAAATGGGGTGACCATAAGTGGACTTACAGTGGCTCAAAATAAATATTTGGTTGATAGACATTAATTTCACTTCGAACTGAAAGAGTTCCCAATCTAGTTAGCTAGTTTTGCAGTACAAGAATTATGGTCACTCTAAGTGGGCGCACAGTGGGACAAATACCCAGTCTTCTTAAGTTTATTTAGTATATTAATGTTTGATAAATTTGTGCAATTAAATTAGAATTTGTGCCACTGTGCTGGAACCACTCTCAGCCTAGCTGCACTTGTCCCACTGCTGCCACTCATTACATTATTTTCGTGTGTTTATTGTTTCTTTGCGTTGTGGCAGTTGCCGCCATCCATTCGCCATGCCACTCGCCACGCCACTCGCCACTCGCCACGCAACGGCAGCAGGCTAACTGGCGCCCTATTGTTTCTCCAGTCTGACCCCCTGCCCCTGCCACAGCCCATGCCCCTGCCACAACCCAATGTCTGCTGCAGCATGCTGCTGCCATGTCCAGTGCCTGCTGCTGCTGCGGCTGCCACTGCCGCTGCTGCAGTTTATTATGCAGCAACGCACCCCCAATGCGGATCGGGTTGCCTCTTGCTTGCTTGCTTGCAACTTGGCAAACAGACAGCGCCTGACAATGAGTTTTTAGTTTGTGCAACGGCCGCGTTCATTTAGCTGCTTATCTGACGCTGACGGCGACGCTGACGCTGACGCAGACGCAGACGCTGAGGCCGGCGCTGCCAATGTTTGCTGTCATTGCAAATTTTCGAGTTTGACAGCTAACAAGCACAGCCAGAGACAAGGACAGAGACAGAGACAGAGACAGGGACAGGGACATGGAGCTGGAGCTGGCGCTGCCGACTTTGCTGCCTCATGCCTGCTCCCTGCTTGACGCACAGCGTCTTTACTTAAGTGGCGCTACGCAACAGCCACAACAACAGCAACGACAACAACAGCAACGACAACAACAAGCAACCTGCCTCTTGCCCCTCGCGGTTATTAGCTGGCCACTGCTTAAGCCTCGCTGAGTGGTTGCCCATACGTGGAATACGAAGTGGTTCCTATGTGGTGGTCTTAATGATGTCAATCCAAATGGTACAATGGAACTTTTGTTCAACAACAGTTGTGGGGGAGGTGGCATTACAACTGATTAGCAATGTACTTGCCTCTGTTCGCGCTGAGGTCCTTCAGCTACAGCATCCTGTTGTCCTGCACTCATGTTGCTCTAAAATACACGTAATTAACGTGGACTTTGCTCTCTTGGGCAGTTGGATATCCAAGAATATGGCCAAAATCGCAGCAGCTGGCATTTTTTAATAGGATTCCATGTATCGAGACACAAGTAGATGGTCAAAATTATTTGGAAAGAGGCAAACTAATCTTGCTAATTTAAGTTGGGAATAGAAAGCTGCAATAATCTCAGTAAATTCCTTAGTGATATTTTCATTGAGAGCTAAAGGTTTTTTAATTTATTTATTAAATATTGAAGTTTATTTAAGAAAATGAAACAGAGTAACATATTTAAAATAATATTTAAGAATCTTAAAAATAACTTTAAACTTTTTCTATTCTCTAGTTCTGATGAGAATAAAATAAACTTTACTCTGAATTTATTTTTATTAGAGAAAACTTTGTATAATTGTTAAAGTAATTTAAACTAAATTAAAATAAAATACAATTAATCTAAATTGAAACCTATTAATGTAGATAATCGATCAACTTTCTAAATAAACGAAACTTCTTTAACAAATCCATTCTAAAGCTGAGCTGACACTCTTGGCCTTAGTAGTTGACTCTTGGCCCACTTGGCGGCACTCTCCGCTCTTCGATTTCAGTGCAAGTTCATTCAGAATATAGATACTTCAATATGGGTTACCCTTCGCCAATGGTGGGTGACACAGCAGTTCTAAGAATACTTCTAGCCCGGGACAAGGAATAATCATGTTAGAAATGGTACAAGCAGAGGGCAGAGGGCAGAGGGCAGAGGCAGCAACCCATTTCTTAGAGTGTCGTCGCGGCTGCTTCTAATACATATGTTTATGCCAATTTTGTTATTACATAAGTGAGTCAGCTTAAAGCGAATCGAATCGAATCGAATCTAGTCGAAAGCTGAATAGTTGAGTCAGTCAGTTGAGTGTAACAAGTTGGGCCGTCGATAAGTCAACGTAACTCCGAAATGGACGAGTCATCATTACGTTGATTCGATTTGTGCAGTCTCAAATTTATGCACTTATTTGCTACTGTCCATAATTCCAGATTGAAGTTCTATAAATGGAAATGTGCGCCAAATCCCTGGAGCGCTCTTTAACTGGTCCTTGACTTGCTGACCCAGTTGGCCAGCCTCAACTGTGCGCCATGGCCTTTGTTTTGGCCTGGCCCGGCTTGGCCTGGCCTGAGATGGCCTAGCCTAGCCTGGGCTAGTCTTTCCCCCATCCGCATATCACTCATTCAACTCATACTCATACTCATACTCATACTCATACTGTTACTCATAGTTTGCGCCACAAATAATATTTATCCGCAACATATTCGTATTTATTTGCCATGCTTTTCCACTTGAATTCTTTGGTGCTGCTATTTATTGCTCTCCAGTCAGCATAAAGATGTTTTCCGAGAGTTACTCCAAAGGTCAAAATTGCAGCTCGCGCCAGTCATCGTCGTCGTCGTCATCGTCATCGACAGCCAAAGAATACACTTGGAGAAATGGTACAGAAGAGTTGTTAATTAAATCTATTTTGAGTATTTCTTAGTTAAACAAATGACAAAGAATTCATTTAATATTTAAATAAAATTGTAAAAGAACTGCAACATTTATTTAAATATAATATTAAGATAATTTAGTTTTATTAAATTACAATTTATATTGCAATTATAAATGAATTATTAATTAAATATTCTACTCAAATATTTAACTTTGACTCCTTGCTCAGTCTTACACTTGTTTGCAGAACAGCACTCAGTGAGTTTTCTTTCGCTCAGTGTACTTTTCCTTGTGCTATGCCAGCGCCTTGCCCGCTGCCCCCTCTGACTTTCACATTAGTTTCGCGTGGGTTTCGTTTCCCTCCATTCCATTGCACTCGGCGTGCTCTATCGTTCATCGAGTACATTATCAGCATCAACATCAGCTTCATCATTGGCAACAGCAACCACAACAACAACAGCAACCACAACAACAACAGCAACAGCAACAACAATGGCAATAACAACGTCATCAGTTTTTAGGTCTTGGCGCTGAGTTGGCCGTTATCCGTTTGGCAAAATCTGTTGGCCAATTCCTTTGATTACCGCACCCTTTTCTGGGGTTCCTCCTTTGGCTGCCTTTGTTTGGGCTGAGGTCATCATAAATTGTTTGGTTTTAAGTCAATTATTGATATAGGATTTAGCACTCATGATTATCTATCTTTGGCCTGGCCCTGCTCCTTGCCTTTTGCTCCCCCTATTCCCCTTACCCTTAGTCATGGCATCTCACCAACTGGGTCAGTAGAGTGTCGACTGGAGCCTCCTATTGTCTTCTCTTCTATCGAATTCTTCTAGTCGATTCAATTCGCTTTTGGCGAAAGTTCAATGCCATCTTGAAATGCCTGCGAGTTGGCCAAGTGCATCAGTTTGTTGCACGTTGGCCAGAGATAACATTAACTGAGTTCCATTAGCATATCTCTTGGCTCTTGCCCGGCTAAGCAAATTGTAGCACTCATAATTTGTTTTTGATTGCCTGGCACTTTCCAGTCGAGTCGCCTCTGCTCAGCTCAGCTCGGCTCAGCTCAGCTCTCGACTTGAGTGTCGTCGTTGTCGTCGTCCTAAGCAAACCAAAAATATTTATAAATCCAAACAAGTGGCTCGACAACTGCCCCGCCGAACACCCCGCTGCCCCAGTTGCCTCAGCTGCCCCAGCTGCCTCAACTGCCTCTCCAAAGGGACACTTGAAGCGCCGGCGCAAACAAAACAGGATTGCGACAGGCATTGGGATTCAGATTGTGACCGGACTCAGGTCCCAGACCCACACACACACACACACACACACACACACACACACACACACACACACACACACACACAGAGAGAGAGACAAGTTTGCACTGTTGTCCCATTGTCGGCATCTTTTCTCATATCTCTGGCGCTTCCGTTGCAACGAGATGCAAATGCGTCTCGCCCCCTGCCCACTATTCCCCCCTGTACCCTTCTCACTCCACTCCATTCCCCAGAAATGTCTTTTGACAATATTTGCGCGCCTTGACAATAAAACGCAAAGCGAAGTCTCAAGCTGTTGCAACTCCCCGCCCCCTCTCCCACCACACCATTCCTTTTCCTCTGCGTTGGGTCATTTAAATTTCATGGTAAATCAAAAAATTGTTGTGTTTATTATTTGTTTTTGTTGTTCTGCGTTCGCTGTGTTTGTGTTTGTGTTTGTGTTTGTGTTTGCTTTTGCGTTCTAGTTCATTTCGAGCGCTGTGGCGCCCCCATAAGATGCGCCGTGGCACACAGGCGGTTGTGGCACGGCTCTCTGGCGGCATCCTTTGTGGCCTGGACCTGCACACAGGATGTCGATTACATTTGTTTACTGCACTCGCCCAACTATAATTTCCAGCGGCCGTTTAATGAACAGGTGCTGCCTGGCACAGGGGTACTCACCGCACTCACAATACTCACAATACTCACTACTCACTACTCACAGTACTCACAGTACTCACAACTTCGGTACCGGGAAGTCTGCTTAATTTGCCAAGTGCACACAAGTGCCTGACTGGCTGGCTGACTTGCTGGCTGACTGGCTGACTGATTGAGGGGTAGGGGGCGCAGGTTGCGGTCAGATTGAGTGCCGGCTTCCCCATCGCCACACAAATGGCATTTAATCTCAAAGCGCATCGCCAGATTTACGCGCTAGACAAGATCAAAGCGTCAACTTAGCATTCAACAGGCCACCAATCAGTTGGGCCGAGAATGCACTTGAGATAGCCGAGGTTGTAACACTGCACTGGCCAACAGACAGCAGATAGGCGCAGGTAACCAGCTAACAGGCAGGAAGAGGAGGCAGCGGAGACAGCGGAGGACGAGTGCCAACCGCTGACAGCCGCTAGGGTTGAGGTTGCGACTCGGAGTGCGTCTTGGCTTTGCGGCCAACTTGCTACTTGAATACTTATGCCATGGGATTATGGAGGCTGCTCTCGCAGCTGGCCAAGTGAATCGCTCTAATCAATAAATTAAGATTCACTTTGATTGCAATTCCACTTGATGCAGCGCAATCCAAACAAGGCGCAACATTGTTTATCCCCCCGATAGGCGAGTGGGCAAAGGGCCTCGGCTAGAGGGCAACTAATCTATGGGTATTAAACGTACTTAGTATAGAGATATTATTTAAATCAGCAGTTAACTGCACTTTAGTTGAATTAAAGAGAAATATTTCATGAGAAATGAGAACATTTGTAAATCGAATTCAAGAAATGTGAAATTCAACTCAATGCAAATGAACAGCGCACCACTGTGCACAGTGCGCCATTCAAGCAAGTCATAAATGCAACTGCAACATTAACAGCAATAATGTGAGTGTGCGCCTTGTGCTGCAGGCAACATTTTGTTGCACACTTTGTCAACAATGTTGCCAGCGCGGCAGCGCATCGCATGCGTGCGGGGATTAGCACTGAGTGGGACCGCCAACAGACTCGGATCGAGTCTTCATGTGGCCGCGGAGACAGCAATGGGGAGTGGGATTAAGTCAGAGAAGGAGACTGAGATGGAGACTCAGACTGAGACAGGGATAGAGACAGAGACAGCGTCGAGTTCGTATCTCGAGCGATAAATAAGCGATAACATTTTAATGGTCATTTCGCGACGCAGCTTAGCACATGTTAACGCATCGCTGCAGCTGTTTGGCCTATGGAAATGGCAAGAAGATGAGTGGCAGAGAGAGAGTGGAGAGAGAGGAGAGACAGACGGACATTACTCAATCAGCGCGTTGCCTGATTAATGCAGCCCTCAGCAGACGATGTCGACGACAAGCGCTGCATTTCCGGTGACGACGTCATACAGTCTGCGAATATTGCTGCAACATTACATGCCACATGCCGCATGCCACATGAGGCATGCCCGCACTGACAAGTGTCAAAACGATAGGCAGGTAGCCTGTAGACTTGACTCATTTAAATTGGCATGATTTACGTGCACCACTCTCATTGCCATTCCCAATCCAAATCCCTCTGCCAGAGCACTCTCTTCTATCCAGCTCCCCTCCCGCTTCCAATTGCTGTCATCCGCTGGCTGTGGCTGTGGCAAATTCCAACAGCGTTTAACAAGCCGCAGCCACAGCAGCAACAGCAACAGCAACAGCAACAACAGCAGCCGCAAAAAGGAAATGACAAACAGCAGCCCAAAGACTAAGGACAAGATGTTGACAGTCCGGCGGGGAGTGGGGAGTGAGGAGTGGGGTGTGCAGCGAGTGGAGCTGCCTTTGGTAAGGCCTGTTGGGGCGGCCGAGGGTCGTCGCATGTCTCCAGCTCGCACTGTTGTCGCTGTGTGCATGCAAAGTGTTGAATAATTTGTTGCGAAATATTTCTAGTTGCACGTATCCGTTGCGCACTGTGCACCCGGCAAATGTGTCGATTGCGATATAGAAACTCACTGAATGAATGATTAATGAAGCAAAACTTTCGTTAATTAATTCTTTAATTATAATTATACCCATATTTGCCGCATTTACAACATGTGCTTTATACTGCAGCTTGACTGTACTTCAGCACATAGAAATCTTCCAGTTTAGGGCTCAGTTTACTGTACTTGCAGCGCGCTAGCAATTTGTGCTGCGTTTGCTTTTGTAGGGTTGTTCAACGTCTTCGTTGCTGCCGCAGCGCTGTGGCATGCTTGTTAGTGTAATGTGCAACATGTTGTTGCAACGCTGGCGTTGGCGACTGCGTTGCTGTTGCAGTTACTGTTGCAGTTGCTGTTGCTGCGTAATTAAGTGGGCGACAGGCTGGTAAATGCAAATTTTTGTGTCTTGTCGCCGTCGCCGCTGCTGCTGCCACCGTCGATGTTGAACGCAGGACATGCCCCAGCCGCGTTGCAGATGCCAGCGACTGATATGCGCGATAAGAGGACATCTAGGGTTGCTGCTGCTGCTGCTGCTGCTTGTTGCTGCCACCGATAAGCGCTCGCCTATGATCTATGATCTTGACCTTGTCCTGTTGCATGGGGCAGCAGCAGCAGCTGCTGTGCAACATTGCAAGCGGCTTTAATTAAAATGTCAAAACTGGTTTAATGGCGTTAATGAACGAACACTTGGCCAACACATTTGGCAGTCTAGTTGTTAGTGAGTGAGGCAATGCTGTTGGCCTGGCCGAAATAGCTCAAATGCCTGAGACACTCAGACTCTGTTGAAAATTTGTGGCAACTTTGAAGTGCTGCGCTCTGATTTATTGTCAACATGTTGAACGTTTGCTAATAAATGCCGCCGACGCCGACGCCTTGATGTTGTCCGGCAAAATGGAAAGTTGCTTTGACAGTTTGCGTACCGCCAATTGATTTATCGATATCGCAATCGAAATGGAAATCAAAATCGAAATCGAAATCAAATCGAACTGAACGACGCTTGCCATTGTTGGCCATTGAGTCGCGGCTCATTCATTCCTTCGTTGTTGTTGTTGTTGTTGCAGCTGCAACAATAAACTGGTATAATGACCCGCATGCTGCGGCTCCACTTGCCACTCCTTTCCCCCCTTTGCTCCCCTAGCAAATCACAAAACGCAAAACGCCATACGCATAATTAATGATCGGTCATCATCATTTGGCAAACGCATTCAGAGTCTCACATTTCAAGGTATTCATAATCATTCCCAAACGAATACACATATATACTCAACAGTTATATAGGGTATATATACAGGCAAGGATTGTGATTGAAGTGAGTATTTGATATGTCAACGAACCCATCACGTACTTCACTTAACCAGCTCAAATGTAAGTTGCTCCAGCTACTCACTTCTTTAACTAACTTCAAATTATGCAAATAGAAAAACAGTGTTACAACTTTTATTATTTATTATACAATTATAAAATATAAAGTTACTTTCTTAACAATAATTTAAGCATAATATAATTTCATATATTAATTAATTAATATTATAAATTTTCATATTACAATGTTACTGCATTTTATATGCAAATAGAAAAACATCGTTACAACTTTTATTATATATTAGACAATTATAAAATATAAAGTTACATTCTTAACAATAATTTAAGCATAGTATAATTTTATAAATTAACTAATTAATATTATAAATTTTCATATTGCAATGCTACTACATTTTATATCCATTATTTGCTTAAGTAAAAAGCTTAAACTTCAATTTAAAACATTGCTTGATTTTATTTATTTTCATCTTCTTCTGCACATCAGAGTTAAAACATCCACAAAGTTGTAAAATCCAAAGCTGTTGGTAGCTGTAGATATATTATGATAATATTACTGCAAATAAATATATATTTAAAATTTATATAATAATAAAACCGATATCTTTTACTTGTTATCATTGAATTGGCAATCATTAACTCGACATAAAGTATTTGGGAACAACTCCATCTTCATTTTTCGCTCTCCACTTGATCTGCTATTGATTCATTCACCATTCATAAGTAGTCACAGGGCAGCTATGAATTTCAGACATTCATCTTCAAACTGCTGAATAAAAAAATTTATAATTTATTTTATTTAAATATTTATTTATATTTGTGTAAGATTCATACTTAATTTATATTTCTATTTATATTTAAATGTTTATTTATTTATATATATTAATTGTATTCACTTACCTTTGAATACAATAAATATGTTGCTTATCATCCCAGCCTCTTTGGGGCTTCAACTGTCACGTCTTCCCACATCTATTCGCATCTTTTGACATCCTCATTCCAACATCCTCCGACCTCCTCCTCATCCAAAAGTGTCGCATATTCCCAACCTCCATTAGCTGCAGTCCCACATCAAAGTCATCTGAATCCCTCATTAAAGTTGGCCACAGCAGGGAGTTGAGTATTCGACCTTCTCAAAAGAAAATAAAAGTAATTATCAGCTTATCACAATCACAAATAATTTAAACCTCTGCCATTTATCGATAACCCGCATAACATATAGCGAATATATCGATATCCCATCAGTACGTAAAATAATCAACATGCGATTGATAAATTCCCAGCTGCTGCCTAAGCTTTATCTATTTGTCATTTGGAGTAAACGAGACTGCTCCACTCTCGCTCACAGTGTTTAGTGTGTCTGCCAGACTGCGGTGGTGCGGTGGTGCGGAGGTGCAGTGGTGCAGCGGTGCTGGCAGTGCAAGCCAGAATTCACTGACTTGGCGGGCCCCATGTCTGAAAAGTTGTGTGATTTATTTGGTCGGCTCGGCTGTGTGTGAGTGTGTGTGAATGTGTGTGTGCGTGTGTGTGTGTGTCTCTCGTTGTGTGTGCTTGTGTGTTTTTTATATTCACCCGCTGCAGTGCTGTGCTGCGCTTTTTATTATGGCAAAATTGTATTATTTTTATTGGTCCGCACTCGAGTGGAGTTGGCATGGAGTGGTGCAGAGTGGAGAGTGGAGAGTGCAGAGAGGCGAGTGCAGAGTGAAGTTGCATGCCGCATGACGCACAGAGCAAGAGGCGTGCCGGGCAGAGGATGACGGGTGTCGTGCTGAAGAGGAGAAGGGGGGGCTGGCGCTGTAAACACAACTGCAATGCATATCCATGAGGCAGCAGCAGACGGATCTACAACTCGTACTCGCATTCGCATTCAGATTCAGATCCACACATATATATAAATATATATATATATACATATATATATATATATGTATATATATGTATATGGTCGTATTTTATGTGCATTTATTATTTTACTTGGTTTGCTCGCGTTTCGATTCGTGCAACAATCTGTAGACACAATAAATTACCAATTATATTTTCATTTCATATTTCTGTCATTGATTTCAGTCAGAAAGCCCCATTGAAGCCAAGCCCACACCACACAAGACCAGGCCAGATGATGTCGCCCTCGCTCTCGTTGGGCATCAAATTAACCGACTTTCAATTGATATCCTCGTTGTACTTCTCCCCCTTTGCTACTCACTCCTCACCCAGTTTGCTTGCTTCTCCGCTTTTGTGCTCCTTTTAATAGTTGCAAATCAATTCGCGGAAGTTGCATAATGAGTCATATTATGCAGGTAAATAAATGTTAATGAATTTGCTTGCCTGGGCAGTCGACAGAAAGACAGAAAGATAATCTGCATATGAAACTCTTCGATACTTCGGGCCATACTTAGTGCACTTCCACCTGTAAGAGTTGCTAATATTTTCGATTCGATTTTCAAGTCATAATGATGGGAACTTCATTTGGTTTAAAGTAAACCGAAGCCAGTAGAAGTTGTTATGCAACAAATATATATTTGATAAATATTAATCTGCATATGAAACTCTTCGATACTTCAGTCCACTTCTACTTGTAAGAGTTGCTAATATTTTCGATTGCAAATTCAAGTCATAATGCTGGGAACTTCATTTGATTTAAAGTAAACCGAAGCCAGTTGAAGTTTTTATATATTTGATAAAAATAACTGCTTGAAGTAATTGTAAAGGATGCATTCGCTCAAAGAAAGCACAACTCAACACAACAGCTGCTCCAATGTCCACGTCCTGGCTGTGACTCTGCAACGCTCTCCACTTCCCGCCTCCCGCCACCCGCCCTCCGACCACCATAATTCTCAATCAAATTTGTCTAGTCAAGCAAGCTGTGCCGAGGACACAACATGGCTTTTGAGGGAGTTTTGCATGCACACTTGGTCGGGTCGGTCGGGGACTTTAATGAAAGTTAGCAGCCGGAAAACTGCAATCTTAACGCCATGAAGCTAAAAGCCAACGCGCTTCTCCTTCGCCAGAGCAACAACAACAGAATAAGAAAATAAAAACGCGAAAATCCTTTTATTTGTGTGCTTTTATTTTCGTCTGGGCTTCTGTTTTTAGTACTAGACGCTGTCTATATGGCCTCTTGCTGTTTATTTCGCTTTTCGTACCATAAAAAATAGAAAAATGCGGGAAGCAAGAATAACAGAAATGCTGGATAGCTGGAGCAGTTGGAGCTGTTGGAGCAGTTGGGCTTTTGGACAAAGCCGGAGCAACCCTAAGCCCCAGTCAACTGACTGAGGCTGAGCCCCATAACTTCAGAGTGCAAATCAAAAGTCGCAGTTAAAGTGTCTAGAAAATTGTGCATGCATTAAATAAATGAAACACTTCGCAGACAAAGTGACCATGGTCAATGCTAAATAGGGGTTGGCCCTCTCAACTGACCCCTGGCGTGGTCTGCAAATGGAAAATGCAAAACGGGAGATGGGAAATGGAAAATTGTAATACCTCAGCGGGCTGTGAGTTCTGCTACAGATATTATACAACAAATAAAAGCAACTTTCAAAGAATTCACAAGGGGGTTGGGTGGGAAGGGGGTTGGGGGGCTAATGCTGTGCGGGGGAATGCGGAAGGATCAGGCTGGAGTTCTACTTGAAGTATAAGAGAGATAAAATAAAAAGGAAATGTAAGCATAAGTAAATAAATTAAAAACTCTTTTTTGCCATTGAAGAAAGCCTTCTGAATGTTAATAAAAATATAACAAATAATTAAAGATATTATTTAAACAATTATGAGTAGCTAAAGTATTTGAATTTGCACATCAGAATATATTAATTAGCATGAATTAATATTTCTGATGCTGCCTCAGAAATTGAGAAGCAAATTGTGCATTAAGTAAATGAAACTGACCCTTACAGTTTGGTAGGTGGTAAGAGGGGTAAGGGGTTGTTGGGGTCAGAGCAGAGTGTTGGCTGTAATGAAAAATGAAACAAGGCGAAGGCAGCATTCAATTGCTGTCTGTAATTTGTATTTTTTGTACTTGTTATTATTTTTATTTTTATTTTATATTTTGCAATGCTTCTATTATGCTGACCCCCTCCCCCATCATGACTGGGGCTTTTTGATTTATGAAGTGTAAACAAATGTTAATGAAAAACTGCGAGCAACGTTGTCTGAGAATGTATTTAAAGCAGAAGCCAGCCCAGTCGACTCTGGAGCGGGCTGAATTCATTTTAATTGCCCAAGCCAATTATGAAGTTTTGAGTAGAAATAAAAATCAAAATGAAAATCAAAACTAACAGAAAACTACGAAAAAGCCAAAGGGGGAGCAGCTCCCCACCGCATCGCAGTAAGCTCGGCACGTAATTCAATCCAGGCAATTCAATTTCTGACGGGCCTGTGTGTGTGTGTGTGTGTGTAAGGAGTTACTTTACTCTTTTCTACGTTTGAGGTTTCCAAGTTGCTCCAGTTTGCTGTTGTTGCTCTTGTTTGTGAGCGAAGGTGGCTGGGAATGAGGTAGCGAGCTGCTAGGGGGGTGTGGCTGGTTGGGTGGTTGGGTGGTCAGGTGGTCGCCTAATTATTCAGTAGAATTTTCATGCTTCACAGCAATTTTTAGCATATTTTTCCATAATTTGCTGCGCTTGTTTGTCTGCCATTTGTCCTCACATACAAATTGCGAATCGAAAACTTCGAAAACTAACGGCAATTAAAGTATTTTCTTTTGCGCTATAACAACCCTCAGCCCCCTTTCGCATTCCCTTTCCCTTTCCCTTTACCATTCCCTTTCCCTTGCTCAGCCGACAACCAAATAAATGCACAACCCTGAAGAGAAGAAAACCACAACCCGACCAAGACTTGGACTCGACTCAAACATTTGGCTGACTGTGCGTGTAATTATAATTTTCTTTAAGTTGGTTTGCACAAACTTTTCTTTATGTGAAAGTTTTCCACTCGCTATTCATCTCTCCCTCTCTCTCTCTCTCTCTCTCTCTCTCTCTCCATCTCGCTGTCTATCGTTCTGTGTCGTGCTGTCTTTAGTTGTTGTCGTTCTTTACGTACAACCACAAATAATTTTGTCGAAAAGTTTGTCTCCCATTTTCTTCTTGCTCTTCATCGTCTTTTTCTTCTGCGTATTTTCTTCGTTTTCCTTAATATTTTCGTCGTCTTTTTTTTTGCCATGTTGTTGGTAATTATGCGCTTTGTGAAATTCAAAGAACGCAAACTTTTGGGCTACAACCTCATCGTCTTCAGAGTGTATTAGTTGTAATGTGCTACGGTTAGCCAAAGGAAGCGAACAAGTTGCCAAACTTGCAACAACAGGTTGACTCGCATTACACGTGCCCCAAGCTCCAATACCCCCACTCCCCCTCCTTCAAAACGAACAAAACCTTACCATTCTTACAACAGCCGGGATAACAGTGCTTGGGACTCAGGACTCTTTACCTTTCGGGGTCTACGCTGCTGACCTGCTTTGGACAATATGTCTCATTAGTTGGCTAAAACTTTCAACATGATTCATTCATTGATTAGACCAAAAGTCCACAAATTTTGAGCTAATGATGAGGTTGATGAATGAAGTGCAAGTTTATTAACAATATTCCAAGTACTGTGTCCTTCAAGTGAATAGCAAAAGTTAATTTCAGTTTGTACTTTTTATAGAAAACAACAATTTAAATAAAATTGTTTATCACATTAATATAAAATGTAGAAAAGTAAATTTTAATTGATTTACTTGTATTTTCGCATTTCCTTAAAATAAGTTTTGCCTAAGCCAATTTATTGCTTATAATGAAGGCTATTTATTACGTTGGCCAACAAATGAAAACGAATTCAACTCGTTTGCAGTTAACACCAACTCACGACTTGGCCATTTTGGCTAATGGCCCAGACATGTGCCTGGACATTTACAAGCGGCGCGATGCAAGTTTTCCTTTTGTGTAATATGACATTTAATTGTATTACTTCATCAACAACAACAAGAAGAGAAAAAGGTAATAAGCAGGTAGGCCATAGGAGAGGGGTGATGTGTGTCAAGGGGGCGGAGAGGCCCCAAAGGCAAAAATATGCATAGAAAGCGAATGGCGAAAGAGACAAAGAGTCGCAACAGCTGAGAAAACAGAGTGCGAGGCATATGAGAAAGCGAGAGGAAGAGGAATGGGAAGGGAAGGGAAGGAAAAGGGGAAACAGTCAGGAAACGCTTTTAAAACAACATAAATAAGTTTCCGGAGTTGAAAGAAAAGCAAGCTGAAGAGGGCGTAGAGGCAGATATAGAGATAGATAAAGAAAGAAGCGGATGGAAAATGGTAGAGAGTAAAGAAAAGGGTTTGTAACGTATATATATTAAAGTAGCTGAAAGACAATGAAAGAAGTTCAATTGATTGATAGAAATAGAAAAGGAAATGAATTAGATTATGTCAACAGATTGAGTGGAAGTCTGCTAAAACAGTTGAAAACGAATTAAGCCAACTTTAAGAGAGTCTAAACGAGAAGTTCCCAAGAAACTGACAGAGAAAGAGAATCACAGCAGCTTAAACCTTTTTAATCATAAATGACAGAGATAGAAAAAGCAGCTAATAGATCATTTTAGAGAGGAAACAAAAGCAAAGAATTTAATGGAATTATATCAACAGATTGAGGGATTGTCAGATAAAGTATCAAACCAACTTTAAGAGAGTCTAAACGAGAAGTTGCTCAAGAAACTGACGGAGAAAGAGAATCACGGCAACTGAAACCTTTTTAATCATAAATAACAGAGATAGCGGAAGAAGCTAATAGATCATTTTAGAGAGGAAACAAAAGCAAAGAATCTAATGGAATAATATCAACAGATTGAGGGATTGTCAGATAAAGAATCAAACCAACTTTAAGAGAGTCTGAACGAGAAGTTCCAAGAAATTGTAGAAGATTCAGTAAGCGAATCACAACAAATCAAATCTCAGTTAATCACAACTAACACTAAGCTTTGACTGATTAGCAGCAATTCATAAATGTTATCGCAAAGAAATACTGACAAAAGACGCAACAATCCTCACTTACTGTAGGAGCCAGGATCAAGAGGGTCAAACACCCCCGATTACTAATGATGCCGATCATATCATGACAATTCCAGCTTAGCCGCATTCACAATAGCTATGCGCACTGTTTATCCTTGCCCCGCTCCCCTGCCCATCCACAGTTGCAACAAGCTCAACACTCCGTGGAGTAGGGAGGGGAGTGAGGCAGGGGTATGCAAAGTGGCAACGGCAGCAGGCAGCAGGCAACGCCGTCGAATGCAAAATGTGTTTTCACTTTTGTACGTTTATCAAATGATTGGTGAGACGAGGGACTTGAGGGGGATCTGGGGGTATTAGGCGTCTGTTAAGCGCCACAAGGAGACATGGCCAACTGCAATATGACCAAAGGCAACAAATAGCTGACAATAACAGCGACAACAACAACAACAACAACCCCAAGCAAATGCACGACGCGCATATTGAAACTGAAAACTGCAGCCGGAGTCGAGTTAGAGATGACAGTAAGATGGAAAGGAGCAGAAGGAGCGGACAGGGAGGGGAGGAAGCAACACGTGACGGGTTTTCAGTTGGATGTGGAGCGAGTTGGAGCTGAAGCTGAAGCTGGAGCTGGAGCTGCCTTGCATTGAAGTTAAGTGAAGTGAAAATGAAAACAAAGTTTAACAAACCGTGGCTAACGAGCTACATTATTAAAACTTCAAAAATGCATAAATTTGCCAAAGGGGGAAACGGGTGGGTGGCACATGTAGCAACAGCAGGCACCGAGAGAGCTGCCGGGGGGTGGGTGGGTTAGTTGGCCAAGGAGCTGAGGTGGCAGGCAATGCATGTGGTTATGTATATGATAATACAGCATGATCCTGGGCAAAGCATTTGAAAGTTATTGACACCTACTACATGCTTGCAACAAATAGCAGAGCTGCAGCCAAGTGTGCTAGACACAAGGATGCCCTGTAGTCCACAATTGTCAAGTGAGCTGAAGAGCAAGCGCTGAGCATACAAAGAAGTCGCTATAAATTGGAATTGCTTTAAGAACTGTTTAGTTAACTAAACCACTCGCCTGGCATAAGTACAGGGTATAACAAGGAGAGTGGCTCGCTAGCAGACTAGCAGATCGTGAGCTGGGGGAGGCAGCTGCTGCTGTTGTTGTTGCTCCTTTGCCCGCCTGGTCATAGCCATAACTCTCACACAAGGTGTTGCAATATCCAATGTCTGTCCACATGCAGTGTGGCACGATCTGTAGCCAAAGACACAGACTGAGACTGAGACTGAGACTGAGACTGAGACTGAGAGTTCCCAGTTGGCAGTTCGCGACTCGCCTGTGCAAGTCATTTTGCGCATATTAGTTGGCCATTAGGCAGACAGCATTGCCAGTCTCTCAGTCTCTCAGTCCGCCAGTTCGTCAGTCTTTCAGTCAGTCCTTCAGCCAGTCTGTCTGCCTGTCAGCCAGTCAGTCAGTCAGTCCTTCAGCTGGCTGGTCTGTCAGTCAGCTGCAAAATCGCATTAAAATTCAGTTGGTGTTAAATATTACAAGCGCCCCTCCCCCCTCTCGAGCGGGGCTAAAGGTTTCCTCCCCAGATTCGTTGCTGCCAGTCAAGTTGTACGTCACTCCTCAGCGGTGCGACGGGGTCTAACAGGCAGAAGGGGGGCGGCTGTGTGGCAGCTGAGCTGACTGCAGTTTATTTGTTGTGCAGCTTGTGAAATGTTATGGCAACGTCTACGTGATATGTTAATCATGGAGCCCCCCAAAACGTGTCTACATCGCGTCTACTACTAGGATGCGGATGTGGCCAAAACACAAGAGCCACAGAGACCGAGTCAAAGCCAAAGCTAAGGCACTTGCTGCCCAGAAACACGTAACACAGTGGCAAGGCATAAATGTCAAACAGTTACCACTTACCCAACACACACACACACACACACACACACACATACACAGACAAACAGACAGTCTGTTACTTATGCATGCAAAGGTCAAGGGAACTCGCATTCCACAAAGCTTCTGGCATATTAAAGAAAGTTAAGCTGACAAACTCTGAAGAAGCTGCTCGCTGGCATTCAACACTTGACTTAAGCAGAATATAATATATATTTTATATATAGAAATCGAGAACTAAGACTGTGACAATTCTGCTGTCAAATCTTCTGAAATTACTGCAATATTTATTTATAATTTATATAGCAAAAATAGAATTGTGAATATTGTTTATACTACGAATATTTCGTTATACTTAAGCAACTATTCCCAGCTAATCTAAGCTCTCTGCCTGGCAATCTACAATGAACATTTGCGAAGAGCTGAGCATTTTCCTAGAATTTACGACAATCGGAGGTGATAAAGCATTTGCAGAAGGAAATGATAAGCCAGCGCGTAATCGTAGCTCTTTGAGGGGTTTCATATTTAATCATAAAGCAATCAGTGTTCATTTTGGCCACATTTAGTCAAGTATTTCTATGTAATTTGGGCCAGGTCTATGAGCTGCAGCTAAAGGCTCTAACTCTAAACTCAACAGGCAGTTCCCAGAGCATAAACAGCAATTATAGCGGTTCAGAGTGAACAGGGCCATGAAATACCAACACCCGACAGCTGTAAACAACAATTTGCGATTGCTTAAAAGAGGAGATAGAAGCAGCAAGAGAGAGAGAGACAGAGAGAGAGAGAGAGAGGGAGACAGCGAAAACGTGCAGCAAGAAAAAGAAAAACAGATCAAAGACAGAGCACAAAATGCCAATAACTCGCCAAGATCGCTCGCTCTTGGTCTTATAAAAAAGTTATTTAAAACGCCAGCCACATTGGCAAATGATGATGATGATGAGCTCCAGCTCGTTCCGCAGCTAAAAGCGCTTAAACGTTTTGGCCAAAAAATAAGAGTAAAGCGAAACTTGAATGAAATGTACAGCAGAACAAACAGAATGCATTCTACAAGCAGATAACAAAAGCAAACTAAACCCAATCGAAGCCAAAGCGAAGCCAAAGCGAAGCGACAGGACGACAGTCATACCAAGACGAGTCAAGACCACAACTGAACGTAATGAGCAAATTTATGGTCAATTGATAATTTAGTGGCATTCGGTATCATCAATTATGGTCTGTGCACTCACTGTGGCTCACCAGACTGAGACTGAGACTGAGACTGCGACTGAGACTGGGACGGAGACTTGGACGGAGACGGGAACTGAAGCTGCTCCTATAACTAAGCCAGTGTCTGTAGCTGTAGCTGGAGCTGGAGCTGGAGCTCTGCCCGTGTCCAGTCTCCTTATTGAAGATGAAGTATTGTTATTGAACCCAATGAGGCACAAATTGTGCAAAATGTTTCGGCATTTTTGCTCCACGCATGACTTATGCTCATGTGGGGCATCATTAGCCGACTTCTTTTACTTTTGACCTGGCTAAGGATGTGCTCGTAATTCATATAATTTGCGCGCAAGTTTTTATTTGTCAACCCTTGGCCAAAACAATTGGGTCAACGCGAATCCGAAGAGCTCTCAAAGGAGATGGCAGCGTGAGGAGCAGAAAAACGTAATGAAATTGAGAAAAATGTTGAATAAATGAACGAAATTTCCCATTTACATGATTAAATATATAATTTTGTTAACAAATACTTCCGCTTTCTAGACATATTCATATATATAAATAGCCTCCATGTCGTGTCACGTTAGTGAGCTCAACTTTGGCTAGTGTAGACTGTTGTCTAGGCAGCAGCTGACTCACAATTTAAGTCGCTAATTGAACGCTTTGTTTGACACATTGCATAAATCACGCAAAGAGAAAGAGACAGGGGGGATGGATAACAACAGGAGGGGCCCCAAGGAGCGCTATGCACCTTGCATACCTGGACTCAGGGCTCTGGGCCATGGACTGGCACTGGCACTGTCTCTGGCTCTGGCACTGACTCTGGCACTGCACGTCGCCATGTTTATGCCAATAATATGCCATAAACTATAGGGAAGGAGCACAGCAGTCCAGAGAGGCGGGAAGGGGGGCCTGCAGACAGTCTGCCAGACAGACAATGCAGACAGAGCCCACATGGAGTCCAAAAATGGCGAAGAAACGCGTCGCATGGCAGCGCGCGGCTTCCTCTGATAAAGTTTATGAACGTCGCCGCAGTTTGGTCAATGGGAACTGCCAACTGGTAAACTGGATAGGCAGCCACTTTGTCAGCAGTTGGCAGCCTCCGCACCTCAGCAGCGGCAACAGCAGCAGCGACAACCGAGACTCTGCCCCCTGCAGCCCCCTTGTGAATGTCCTTGAGTGCGGTGCTAAACTTTAAGCATCGCCAGAACTTTACGCACAACTTGCGCACATAATTTACCCCCCTCCCCACTACCACCCCTTTGTGTAATTATTGGCCGGGTCCACGGAGCCAACATGTTGCTGCTGCTTCGGTTTTGGGGTTTGCGAATCGACTGCGGGTTAAATGTGAGTGCATTAGAGGCGACCACAAATTGTTTGGTTTGCTTTTCGCGCAAATTGTAGTCATAATTTGTGCCACAAGCTTCGCCAATTGTAGCGGCTGCTACAAACTGGGCTTTATTATGCGGCCCCCAAATGCAGCTCTATTAGCCTGAGCAGGCTCTGAGCAGGCCAATAAATAATTTGTCTACTCCTATTATCTGTAGATAAAAGCAAAAAGCCTTTTCTAAGTTGGCTTAAACGTAAGAAATGAAAAACTCAAATGCAAAAGATTTACTGCGCATGGAAAATGCGAATTAAAAGTCAACAGGTCAAGCTTAATTGTTAGTTAGCTAATTGTATTATATAAATATAAGAAAATGTTAGGAAAATGAAGTGAAATTCCCTATGCATATTTATATTTAAATGTAAATTAATTATAAATGTTAAGATAAGATTTTATTATTATAAACATGATCCCTCTGCAATTCACTCATGTCTTTTAATGATTTGATTGTGATTAAATTAATATGAGAAAAAATTAATATTACAAAAATTAAAAGAAATTTATATAAATATGTAGAAAAAGCAAACTAAATTATAAATAAATAAAATAAATAGTTACAAATTATATTATTATTATTGATTCATATATAAGTTTAAAATAGTTTAAAATGTAAAAAGTTTTTGATACTAATCATGTTGCATCTGCAATTGATTCATATGTCGAAGAAAATATTAGAAAGATGTAAATATAAGAATATATAATGAAAATCCTTATTCACCTTAATATTAAAATATGTAGAAATGTATAAAAAAAGTAAAATAAATTAAAGAAAAGTTTAAAATTGATCGAAATTATTATTCTAACATTCAATTGATTCATATGTCTTTATAATTATATGTTTGTGCTTAAGTAAATATTATTTAATTGCAAGGCCTCAATAATAATAACAACAACAACAACAATCAGCTGCAGCGACTTCTGAGTTGCGGGCACAAAAGCAATTGCAGTACCAGGAATTGCTTAGGTTAACTGCAGGTCGATTACAGTTGTGACTCGCATAAGAGCCCGGCTATTATGGAATAGCCAAGAGCGGAAGGCATTTGTGTTAGCAAGTGCCACAAATCCCACATCAATCAAAATGTGCGTTGTCTGCAGCAACACCAACAACTTTGGTCACGTGTAGAGCTCCCTCTCTCTCTCTCCCTCTCTCTCTCTCTCTCTCCCTCTCTCTCCCTCTCTCTCCCTCTCTATCGCTCTCTCTGTGTCTGTCCTTTTCCAAATACTACAATTGACCCGTTGCGAAATTAAACCAGGATTAAATAACCGCTAAGGACAACATGGCAAGCTCAAATTATGGCGCCCATCGATCGGCCCAGTCAATCAGTCCACGCGGAAGACCCGCAACGGTAAATGCTGCCATGGCACAGTGGCAACAAAGCAACAAAGAACGCATCTTTCAAGCAACTGTTTAAATATTACTTATAAGTAAATGTTTCACAGCATTTTAATTGCTATAATCATATAAATATTTAAATAATAGTAATTTCAGATTTTTTGTAGAATTTCTTACAATTTGTCTGCTTTCAGACCACTGTGCTGCGTGCAAAGTTACTGGCAACTGGCTCTGCATGCAAATTATGATATTATGCCACGCCTTACGCCTTCGAAGCACACACACACACACACACACACACACACACACAGAGAGAGAGAGACTGCCCGCAACTGGTCGGGCTGGGCGTGGGCAAACTTTAAGTTCGCAGGATGTGTCCCTCGTCCTTCGTCCTATTTCTGCATTGATTTTGTATTTCCAAGGAAGTCGCGCGGAAGCTTGTTAGAGCGCCAACTCGCCAGCACTCCCCCCGCTGCCGCTCTACCCTCCACCATCAGCCAGCACATAAATTGCTTTGCATGCACTTTTCTGCAAGCCGACACAACCCCTCCCCCCACCACCCCTTCTTCCATCTATTACACACATATATGGGAAGGAGTGATGGCAGGGGGAGGGAGGGTACCCCGTTCGGACGCGCCCACACAGAGACAGAGCTTCGGCCCGGACTATTACGCTGGCAAATTGCAATGTAATTAGTTTTTACATTTCTATATAGTCGGGAACGTATAATTGTGGAAAATGGCATTTCTAGTTAATTAATGGCTCGGATGGGACCACGATTCGACAGAGGGGAGATAGGTTGAAGAGGGGTGAGTTGAGGTAGGGAGGAGGGGCAGAAAAAGTATCCCCTGTGCGAAAACTTTCTGCACACTTTTCACTGTGTGCAGTCAACAAAAAGTGCAGTCACCTACACGTAACACCAAAGTCTCCTACCTTCCCGCCCCCTCCTATTTAAACCCCACCCCAGTACACGACCACGTTACGACACCCCCTGTCAACCATGGCAACTTTGCTTGAAATTGCTTGAAAATTTAATTAAAATGTTGGCATTTTTGTTCACGAATTGATTTTTACGTGAGAAAAAAAAGCGAAGGCAAGAGAACTTATCAGAATATTTGCAAAAGAGAGAGGGGGAGAGGGAAAGGAAGAAAAAATGACAAAAGAGTACATATGCTGTCTATTAATAATGCAGAGGGGCATGGGCAAGGGCGTGGGCGTGGCTAGCAATTGTCTGCCCAATGTGAAAAAAGAAAGGAAGATGCCAAATCAATTATGAGCAGAAACAATAATCAGAACGACTTCGTTTATCGAAATCGGTTAAGTTTTGCCGAAGTTAGGCGAATTCAAAAATTTCGAAAAATTGTCAAGGGGTAATAAGGCAAAAAATTGAAAATTTTCGAAAAAATTTAAAATGACCAAATGAAAAAAATGAAGATGCCAAATGAATTTAGAAACGAAACAATAATCAAAAGGACTTCGTTTATCGAAATCGGTTGAGTTTTGCCAAAGTAATGCGAATTTGAAAATTTCGAAAAAATGTCAAGGGGTAGGTATGCAAAATATTGAAAAATTTCGAAAAAATGTAAATTGCCTAAATAAACAAAATAAAGATGCCAAATTAATTTAGAAAGGAAACAATAATCAAAAAGACTTCGTTTATCGAAATCGGTTGAGTTTTGCCAAAGTAATGCGAATTTGAAAATTTCGAAAAAATGTCAAGGGGTAGGTATGCAAAAAATTGAAAATTTTCGAAAAAATTTAAATTGCCTAAATAAATTAAATGAAGATGCCAAGTCAAGAAAGAGGAGAAACAATAATCGAAACGACTTCGTTTATCGAAATCGATTGAGTTTTACCAAAGTAATGCGAATTTGAAAATTTCAAAAACTTTATTTTCAGTTAATGTTTTTTTGGGTCAATTGGTTTCTTCAATTTTTGTTGTCATTTCAAAGTGCTTTAACTTCAAGTACTTAAAGAATTATAAGAATATAAGTATTATTTAGAATAAAAATGTATTATTTATACGCTCATTCTATTGCCTGCAAATGATTCACAACAAAATCAGTTCAAACAATTCACTTTTTGTGTGCGGCAACGAACAACAAATGAAACCTCAGCCAAAGGCTGTCATGCAAAAATTTGCATAAAATAGCAACAACAATCAAAAGCTGACCACGCCCAACAAAAGCAGACACAGCAACAACAACAACAATCAACTGAATTAAACTAAAGTAAACTGAAAGTGAAAATCGAATAGGAAAATGCTACCGTTTATTTTAGCCTTTGTGTATTTATATTTTAGTCTCTGTGCTGTTTTTTTAGGGGGGTAGGAGAGGGGGGTTTGCCTAATTTAAATAAACATTTATTTGTAGAAAGGCTTAAATAGGTACAGCAAATGACTTCCTGAATTGTGTGCAGCGGAGCCTCGAAACAAACAAACAAAAGCAAAGCAGAAGAAGAAATAAAAATGAAAAAAAAAACGAGCAAATTGCATAATCAGTGAGACAAATGCAGCGGGGATTATGAAATCCTTCGCTCAAAGGCTAACCCAGCACGGCTGGAAGCCACACACAGCTGGACGGATGGACAGGCGAGCGGAAGGCTGCCAGGCAACAGCAACAACAACAGCAACAACAACAGCAACAACAACAGCAACAACAACAATGTTGTGTTGTGCCCTGGGTTGCAAACTGGCAGCAACCTGTCGCATATTTAAAGCGATTAACGGCACGATTTCAGTTGGCAGCGTTGCTGCCACATAGAAATTGAAATTGAAATGCTTTTGGCAGCGCCAACACTTTTTCCGTTGATACTCGCACACACAGTGAGAGCGCGTACTACAGTGAGGACAGCAACTATGCGACACTCTGAGAGCAAAGCATACTTCAGCTAGAGAATGATGATAACATGAAGCTGCTTGAATGAGGAACGAATGCTTATAGCAAACATAAAGTTCTACTTAATCGACCTTAGCTTAAGTGCTAGCTGCAGGGTATACAGCTCGGCTCAGCTGCAAACAAACTTGAGAAGAAAGCAGGGAAAGTGTATACCAAAGTCGTTCTGCAACAATTGCTAATTTCTCTGGCTTGTTTGGCGTTGTTGCAGTTGTTGCAATTGTTGCTGTTGTTGTTACTATTGCAATTCGTGTCTCTGGCATTGCAGACAAAATTGAAAACGTTTGTAAATACTTTGAAAGCATTTGCAGCAATTGAACAAATACAAAATAGTTTTTTGCCGCCGCTTTTGCAGAATTGTGAAAAATGAAAATGAAAATAAAATAAAATGAAAATAAACGAAGAAAAATAATAATAATAATAATACATATATTTTTGTGCACACAATAGCAGTTGCATAGTTACATGCGCTTGTTTTTCCTCTCGGCTTTTCCTCGTTGTAAGTGACCTATAAATAAAGTTGGCAGCCAAATAACTGTGGCCAAAAATGGCACAAAGCGCAAATTGTGCAATCCGCAAATGATAGCAACAACAACAACATCTTCTTGATTTCCTACTCAATTGAGTATTTTCCTTCAGCTGGTCAAGCAACTGATTGACCTTTGAACCAACGCTACAAAATTGTTCGATTTGCGAAATTACTAAATTATTATTGTAAATCGATTTGCAGATAAGCTGCAGCAGTAGATCATTGTTTTGAGGTGTGTAAAAGAGCAATTAGTGGCAAATGAAGTCATTGTCGTGTATTATATAATCTATTATTTAATATTAATTAAATAGTACTAACATTTCACTCCGTAAACAGTTCGAAAGTATGCTCTGAATGCAAGCGAGAAACTGTGGGGGAAATAATACTGGGAACACAGCATTTTCTTTGCTTTCTGCTTACTAAGAAGCCTTACTGAAGTTTGCTTAATTTGATTAAAAATAGTTAACAATATTAATATATAAATAATGCAGTATAATAATAACTTAATTAATGAGTATCACTAGCAATTTTTTTGTATTAAACTCAATACTTCAACTATGTTTAGCTGAGTCCTTGCCCTGCAGTTGGAGCGAAACTTGTAAAGCACAACACACACACACACAACTTGTGTGTGAATGCTTGTCCAACAAGTGCCAAGCACTACACGTAATCCAAACCCATTGAAACTCCCAATCTCAACAAACTGACAAACCACTCAGACTCTCTCTCTCTCTGTCTCTGGCTCTATCCACAAAAGCGTTGCACATTGGTGTGAGGGGGGAATTGTTGCCTGAAGCATTATGCTTACATATGACAGAAAACAAAGAATTTTGGTTATTTTTGCAGAGGTTCGCTGCGGACCTTCCGGCCATTGGCATTGGCATTGGCATTGGGTTGCCCCCGCCCGCCCGGGCGCACTTAATGGCAAAAGCTTTTATCAGCTCCGATTACACAATTTAAAGCAACAAAACTGTCACTTTAAATGCGATACAAAATGTTGCAGTACCACGGGGGATGGCATATGGCAAAGTGATCGGGGGGCGTGTTACTTTTATTGGGGTGCTGGGGTTGTAGCACCTGAAGAGGCAACCTGGAAGCCCATTGAAAAGTCCTGCGGTTGCCGCACCGCAACATTGTTGCCGAAAACCAACGTAACCCAAGCCAAGACAAGCGCACAGCTGGCAACTGAGACTGCCACGCCACGCCCCATGCCCCGCTCCGCCTACGCTTTCGTACGTTTGGCAACCCCTTCACAGTTGCCCCTCCCCACCCCCTGTTTCTTCTTGTGAAGTAGCGTAAGCTAACGCAGCTTAAATAAATTTAATTTAATTACCAGTAAAAACCGCATGAGTGACTCCCAGCTAGATGAGTGAGCCATGGCAAGGACTTGGCTATCTTGCTTGCCAAACTCTTCTACACACACACACTTTGTCACTCTCTTTCCCACTGCAAGAGAGAGTGAGAGAGAGAGCGAGAGAGAGAGTAGACGTGTAGAGTTTTACCTGGCACTCAAAACACTACACGCTTAATGTGCGACTGTGTGTGTGTGTGTTTGTGTGTGTGTGTGTTTATTTAGGAAATAACATTTTTGTGGCAACACATTTTTGGATTTTATTACAGTGCGGCACGTTGAGTGCTTCTCTCACTTGCCACACGCTCTCGGCTGTTGAGGTCAACATGCATTTTATCATTTCAAATAGACGCCCAAAGAAGCAACAGCAGCAGCAGCAGCAACAACAACAACAACAACAACAACAACAACAACAACAACGGCAGCAACAACAACAGCACTGCTCGACACTCGACAATAAATAACCTTAATGTAGTGGCCGCTGCTGTAGCCGTTTGGCTTTGGGTTACATGTTTAATTAGAAGCGGCGCCAACTAAAATTGCAAAGCATACTTTTAGGCGGCCCTGAAAAAAGTGCTTGAGAAAGTGTAGTCGAAAAACGGGCTGACCTCTTTGAGCACTCACTCACACATACACATACACACACAGACACACACACTGGCACAAGGTCAAGTGACTCCTGCTGCTGCTACTGCTCCTCCTCCTCCCCGTCCTCTTCAGTCAACTCGACGCTCAACGTCACGATTATTATGCAAATTGGCCTCGCAGTGTTTGCACACACGTGAGCAAATACTTGAGAAGCGGCTTAGTGTTAAGCTTAAGCCACTCGAGACATACACCACACAATGCCTGGACGAGTGGGTGTGCGCAATGTGTGAGAGAGAGAGAGGGAGAGAGAGCTGATAAGTGTGTTAGTTTCGTTTAGTAGTGCAAGAGAAAGCGAGAGCAATGAAAGCTAAATTGTACATAGAATAAATATAAATAAATTTAAGTTTTTTAAATAAATAAATCTATTTATTTTTAAATTTCAAAAAGTTTTCTATTAACTAAGTAAGTTTCTTTTCAAAGTGCCGGCAATAATAACTAAAGCTTTTTAATTAGCTATTTATTATTTATTAGTTAATATCTTTGGTTTGCCTTTACTAAGTTAAGTTACTCTACATTTACTAACTACTAAAATATAAAAATACATTTATATTTAAACAAATAAATATTATTAGTAATTCATATTTATTACTAAACCATATTTAAATTTGTATGAATATAAATATTCTATATCTAAATATATATTTAAATTAAAAAGTTACCCACTGAAAGTTCTTAATATTTGTACAATTACTAAAAGATTTTTATAAATGTTTCTACAGTATACTTAAATGTTTTATAGTTTCAATCGTTACCTTACAACATATATTAATAACATTAATAATATTATTATTACTTTTCCAGCCCACTGATTAACTTTTAAACTGTCAAAGCCAAAGCGTTTCATGTCTAAATATAAAGCTAAACATAAAGCGTCTCAGATATGCATAATTCAAAATGTAAATTATGTTTTATTTAAGCCAGCTTTAATACCAAACTCACATGCTACGCAAGCTGTCTGGACGGACGTACTCCCAGAGCGGCTGGTGGGTGGTGGGCGGTAGGCAACAAACTGACAGCCCACACTGGCCACCGCCCACAGCAGCATCTATCAGCAGCACAGCATATGCTGGCAATGCCTGCCCTCCCCCTGCCCTGCCCCTCCCTATGCCCTATGCCCGTTGCCTGGTAACCTAGTTTAATAAATAATTCGCTATTTCTGCTTTATTTTTCGACTTTTTATGTATTCTAGCTGCTGCTCTCTTTTTGTCTTCGCCAAGTCATTCATGTGTGCAATCTGTGGGTGTGACTAATTCAATTACAACGCCCAATTGTGCATGCCTCGCCGCCCGCCGCCCGCCGCCCGTCGCTCCCCGCCCGTCACTCGCTGCTCGCACGTCGTCTGTCTGGCAATCTCTATCGCACCACCCCCCGCTCTATCACACCCTCTCTCGCTGTCACTCTCGCTTAATCTTTCTCTTTCTCTTTTTTTGGACCGTGATTTTTCATTTCCATTTTATGCTTTCTCTCTGTGCAGCCATAGGTAGATCTTGGTTTGAGTTTAGCAATATGTGTGAATTACATTAGCTCTGCTTTCAGCTCCTCTTTTTCCCACACTCCCTCTCTCTCTCTCTCTCTCTCTCTCTCTGGTCGCTTTGCCATTTAATTGTTTTTTGTCACACGAGTTATCCTTTTTGGGGCGTTACGTGTTCAAAATTGACATTAACTGACAGTCCACAAAATGCAGTCAATGCTGCTCTGTGTCTCATTGTCCTTGCTGCTGCTTTTCCCTGCTTTTCCTTTCCCTTTTTCCCAAAGTAGGAGTGAGAGCTGCACTCTCTCATAGCTAATTTTGAAGTGTGTTTATGGGAAAACGAGAGTCTCCGAGGGAAGTATTAAGCCATGGCATGTAACGCTTGCATGGGAAACTAGTTGAACAGGATATCTGGTTGGGAGGATCATACAACGATAGATGAAGGAAGTCAGCGATAATAGAACGATGAATTATAGAATCTATCTTACTTTGTGAAGAATAAATATTATGTAGTTAACCATTTAATAACTCGCTTCGCAACAATAACTTTTAAACACATTTTTCCGCACATATTTCCCCCATCAACCATTTCCCTTACTCCCGCAACAGCTGCTTGATTTCATCCTTCTCAGCTGCCTCCACGTAGCTCTCCCCAGCGGGAGTGATGCCCGTCCTGATGGCCCCCTTTTCGAGGAGCAGCTCAACGCATTCGGTGTGCCCCTCCCAGATGGCAGCTAGCAAAGGTGTTATATTATATTTGTCCTCCTGGTTGACATCCGCACCAATCTCAATCAGAAACTTCAGCACCTTCAGCTGTCCAAAGTCGGCGGCATAGTGCAATGGGGTTCGTCCTCCCATCCATTCGTTGACATTTCGATTGGAGTTCTGAAATGCGCATTGCACATTATCCAATTCACCGTTCTTTATGGCCCAAATCAAATTCTCATCGTTCTCACACATGTTTGTAGATTATAAATCAACACACATTGACTGAGTTAAGGCTTACTGAGTTGTGAAGCGAAAGCACAATATGTTTAAATACTCGGATGCTTTGCTTTCATAACGAATCCTCACTGTAGATGTGCTCAGCTACCTATGACGATCTTTTCTGTTCGTTTCTTTCATTAGAAACACATGGAATGCTCGAGTTTTTCTCACAGTCAAAGTCTCTGGCACCTCCTGAGTTAAAGTCGCCTCAGTTAAAGCCTCCTCAGTTAAAGCCTTGCTTATAGTTTGCGGCTCAATTGCAGTCTAGGCCTGAGTCATGCAGCTGGAGGGGCTATCAACACCCAAGCATCTTGATGATCTGGACAAAGCGTACACATTGCGAAACGTGATTTGTAAGGTCATCATTCAAAAGGCATCGAGACGGCGACAGACATGAGCTCGACGAGAGCTCGATTGCCAAATCGAAGCAGCGCAAACAACCAAACAAGGAGCAAGAACAAAAATTAAAATGGTTATACATTCATGTAATTTAACGAACTGGCCACAAACTAAACTAAACTGAACAGAACTGAACTCAACTAAACTAAACTAAAGCGAATCTGCAGTCTGCGGACTAAACTGATGCAACTGCTGCGAGATGTTGCAACTACAGCCGCAAGTTGCTGCTGTTGCTGTTGCTGTTGCTGCTGCTGCTGTTGCTGCTGTCTGTGGCGATATTGGCGATGCCAAGCGTGAGATTATCGACGATTGTATGCAGCGATGATGATGCTGATGAGGATCAGGATGAGGCCATGCAACAACAGCAACAACAACTGCAACTGCAGTGGCATTGGCAATGGCCATGTCGATGGCTCCCGTAAGCGGAGCCAAAACAATGCAACGAGTTGCGGCAACTTCACTTTTCATGGAGAGGCTAAAACTGAGGCTGAGGCTGAGGCTGAAGCTGAGGCAGCTCCAGTCATTGACTTTGGTTATCGCACGCCAAAAAGACAAAACAGTTGCATGCCCTGCGCTAAGACAGACAGACAGAGAGACAGACGAACAGATAGACAGACAGACAGACAGACAGACAGGCAGGTTGGCAGGGCCCAGTCAGGGCTTGAGCTTTATCTGCATGCGATCAAATTTCCAGGGCTTCTGTTGCGGACAGGCATTGCCTCTGAGACAGCGACAGCGACTGCAACTGCGACTGCGACAGCGACTGCAGCTGCGGCTGAGAACCGGGCGATCATATTGAGAGTCTGCTTTTGACATTTTGGACACAATTTGAACCTTTTACTTTTTGGGCCGCGAGTACCCCACGATTTCCAGCTTAAGCGCAGTTCCAGGAATTCGACAAACACCAACTCGAAGAGTAGCCTCATCTCTTTCCCCTCCACCTTACTCATCCTCCCTAGCTGACTCTCTCATGACATTGATTGAGAAATTGATTTAAGAATCGTTTTTGCAACGCTGATTTCGATCTGTAAATGCGCGCACTTCATTGACAGTCACCCCTTTCCCCCATTCACCCCTCTTCCGTACATTTGCAAGCTCGCAATTTATTTCATTTAAACATTTGTAAATTCACTCGAAAATACGCAACTAAATCAATTAAAATCAAATGCATTCGCCCCACTGCCCTTCCCCGCAACATACTCCTCGCCTATCATTCCTAAGCTCAGGCAACAGTTTCCATGTCCAATTTAGCAGAAAATATAATTTACAAAATGTTAGAAACTTAAAAAAACAACTATTAAACTACAAAACCTCTAAAATCATTATTTGTTATATTTTTTAGACTTGAATGTTTGTTGTTGTTGATAAAAAGTTATAGTTTACTCAAATATTGTTGGCCAATGCTGTGCTTATGACAGATGTCAGTAGAGTTCTACATAGTTGGGCAGATCCCAACTTTTGATAGCTGTCAGGGGGGGCGAAGTGGTTGGAGGGCATCCTAAAAGTTTCACGAGGATGGAGAGCCTATCCCTTTGGCGGGCAGGAGAAGGAAATATTGACTTTTTTGTTGGTCAATTGAGATAAGTAACAATTGCAAAAGTAGGGAAGGAGATGGAGAATGCAGAGCAGTCAAGATAAATTGGGTTAGCAAGTAAATAAGCAAAATAAACAATTTGAAAACAATGTTTAGTAATCAATTCATAATATTTCTATAGTAATTTTCTTATTTGATATATTTCGTATATATTTGCGAACTTTTGTGCATTTAAATATAATAATATAAATATAATTAGTAATCTCATTACGCTCTGTGTGCATTTATTTGAATTTGCGGTTCTTTCTTTTTATTTCATTCTGCCTGCTCTCTTAATCTCTCTTTGTTTTCGCTTTTGCTTAGAAGTTTTACTCTCTCGCTCACGAGCGGAGCTTCGGCACTAGTAACAGTGCTTTACCGCGCTTGTTGTTGTTTGCAATCTGCCGTACTCTGCCTTTTCGCCGCAGCGAATTGAACTGCAATGTGTTTGTTTTTGTTATTCGTTAATTTGCTGCTTCTGCATTGCCTTCTTGTGCAGTTATATTTTATGCTGCGCTATAAACTAGCTTATTGACTATTTAAGTAAGTTTGTCTGTTACACATCAACAATTGAAATAGCTTAAGTTGTTAAAATGCTAAACAAAATGTTAACCGGGCGTAACACATAACTTAAATGTTAGACGAATTTGTTGAAAACCTAACAGAGATACATATCTAATTAATAAAATATGTATATTGTGTTGTGCTCATTAGAAGCACATAGGACAAACCCCTCTGAGCCTCTTAAGAAGTACAAACAATCAGCACTCCCAGCTCATATAATTTATAATGTCTTAATTATTTTCTTAACTTCAAATGTGGTCAACAAATTGTTTATGAGCTCGACGACGAACATGAAAACACTTCCTCTGCATTTGCAGAGAGTGTGTGTGCAAGAGAGAGAGAGACTACAGATTGAGAGAGGGCGAAATGATATGCAGCAGATTAGCAGATGTGATAATTTGCTCAGAGACTCATTCCACACCCATTACTCGTAGCGTCGTTGCGCTCTGGTGCGCTTAATAAAGCGAGCCCGAAAATAAAAAGCGAATTAAGGAACCAGCCTAAGAAATATGTATAGAAATAGTAGAAGAACAAACAAGCGACTGAAGAGAGAGCGAGAGTGAGGGAGACAGAGAGACAGAGAGACTCGATTGCAACTACTAAATTGAAAATTAACATATTTCGGCAGTAGATGCTATCGGGGCCAGACAAGAACATTGTTTTTCGAGCAGCAGCAACAGAAACAGCAGCTCCAGCTCCCAAAGGTTAATTTAATTTTCCATTTTCCGGACGCCGCCAAAGCAAAAAGGAAATTTTTCATTTTTTAAATTGATGGCCCGCCGGATTCGGAGTCGAAGTCGAAGTCGGTGCCGGAGTCGGAGTCAGTGTCTCGAGTCGAGAGACGTTGTCTTTCTTGGCTTCCTGTTGGCAATTGTCTTGGCACAAATCTCATGCCCACCGCAAATTGAAACTACAACATGGCATTGTCCTTAGCGATTGAATAAGAATTATGCCAAAGGATGCCACACACACACACACAGAGAGAGAGTCACAGTCTCAGCTAGTCTGAGACACCCAGGGAGCAGTTCCATGTAGCTGGCTGTCAAGTTCTTTTGGAGCATTGTGATTAATGTGCTGCCGTTTGCCGCCTGTTTCTTCCAGCTCCTGTTTCCTCGTACCTCACCTTCCCCGCTCAGCTCCTGCTGCTGCTGTTCTGCTGTTCCTTCTGCTGCTGCTCTTTTGTTGCCATTGTCTATGGCTCTAACCATTTTGGCATGTTTGTCATTTGGGAAATTGTGCGGTAGCTGTTACAGCTAAAGACAAACAGGCGGCAGGTAACCAACCCACAGAGTCTCTCTATCTCTTTCTTTCTCTCTCTCTTTCTATCTCCTTGTTTCTGTCCCTGTAGTCTCTTTGAGTACTCACACACTACTTACAATGAATAGCACTAGATTCATGTAGGTCTACTTCACATGATTCACTTTACTTTTCGCTCTTAGTTGGAAAAACCTTTACCTTATTATTTACTTCACTTTAATTAATTAACTATAGTTTTCCTGTCAATAATTTAAGCTAAGCTGAAGCAAGCACTCTATCAAGTTCACTTTAAACTCAATTCATAAGCTTCAAGTTGCACTCAATGTCATTGAGTTAATATTTGAAGCACTCAAGTCAGTTGCCTGACTATTCACAAGCCCATCATTAACTTGAATAGTCAGCCAGTCTGGCTGTCTGGCTGTCTGACAGTCTACGAGTCTACCAGTCAGTCAGCTAGTCAGCCAGTCTGTCATACTCGTTGCCTCGGCCTGGTCAGTGGCTGTCTTGACTGATGGCCATGGCCAACAACGAGCTGCCGCGCATGCGCGTCAAGAGCAGCGACCATTCAACGCGTTTAGGCAGACACCGTGTTGAGCTGCATCTTAGCCAGGGCTAAGACCCAGTCTCAGCTCGCAGTCAGAGGCACAGCCAGAGCACAGCTCCTTGAAATGCATTGCCGACGTCGTTGTGGTGCAAAAATGTTTGCGGCAAAACCTGCAATTACCATCGCCAGCTTTGATAGCTGCCTCCCTCTGTCCCTCTGTCCCACTGTCTTACTGTCCAACTGTCCCTCTGCCGCTCTACTCCACTGTTACTTGCTCATGCCGGGCTTGAGCCCTGTTTAGGTTTTTAGGCATTTAGTCTTTGTTTCGACAGCAACTTGTGCCGAGCCCGACAGCCACTGCAGGCTGCTACGAGTCTCTGGTCACTGGTCTCTGGTCTGGTCCAGTCGCATGGCCAGCCAGGCTGATAGTCTGGTAGCCGAGCAGTTGATATGTTGTTGAGTACTTTTAATTTGCATGCTGTTAATGGTGTTGCTTCATATTAGGCAAGAGCCAAGCCAAGGTAAGCCAGGGTAAGCCAAGCCAGCAGCCACAGAAGGCAATCATTGTTCGTTCGTCGCCAGGATGTAAAAAGCCATTGAACTGTTCCAAGTCTTGGGGGCAACACTGGCATATTAATGGCAGGATTGAAATCAAATGTTGCCTGCAATGTTCTCCGGCATTCAAAATAGACGTAATGAAGCGAAATTGTTTTACGATTGCTATTGTAATATAAACTATAAAAATGCTGATCGTTTATGACGTAAATGTTATAAATAGAAGTCGACAGAGGCTAGAAAAAAGCAGTTAAATCAAATGGCAATTGAACGAAAATGGCAATTGAGTTGCGAAGTAAAAGAGGTGTAAGATTTATGCATGTCTTAATCAGTTAACAATAAAAACGATACCAAATATATATAAATAAAATAGGGGCAGAACAATTAAGGCTAAGTGAGATGTTGATACTTAAAAAGCAGTTGATGCATAAGAAGTTAAAGAAAGAAATAATAATAATCCAAGTTAAAGATAGATAAAGTAGTTAAGGATTGATTACTATTGTAATAGCATAGTAAATAAATAATATAATAAATAATAAATAAAAGAACTTTTAAAGATTTTAACTTAAAGCAAGAAAACTTAATAATAATGTATCATAATCTGCACTAACTGTGTGATAATCGTTGAGCATTCTAATGCTATACTTTGACCCAGTTAAGGCCTTAAATTTAAATACATTGGATGAGTCGCTTCATTGATTATCAGCTGCATTTGCGGTTAATTTGAACGCATTCAAGTTGCAGTTGCTGTTAACAGTTACTTCGCTCGGAGGCATCATTTCACAGCAAACGACCAATCGAATTACGAAGACACCCTGCAACCACAACTTGCCAATCTAATGCACGGACACACATACACTTACACACATGTCAGTTGGCCCAAAAAGATGCAGCAATGATAAACCAATGAAACGACAACAACTCGAAAGCAACAACAACAACAAGAACAACAACAGCAACAACAGCAACAGCAGCAAACAAATTGCAATTGAAGTTAATTTCAGCAAATTGCATGCCAAAATGTGTTAAAGGGAAGACATTCCGAGTACAAAAACCGAATCAACCCGAACGCGCGCGCAGCTTTAGCAGAGAGACGAAGACGGAGAGAAAGAGAGAGAGCGAGCTGCAGAAATGGCGATCGCAGTGTTAACTAACTGACAGAGGAAAGAGGCAACAGAAAAGAAAGAAAAGAGTAAAGAGAAAAATTAAATTACAGGCTTAGGCGCGCATTGCAGCTTGACTGCGTTCTCTGTTCTACGTTCTACGTTCTACGTCCTGTGTTCTGCGGAGAGCTGCGAGCTGCGAGCTGTGAGCTGAAATAAATGATGGCATGAATGAGTGACCGGCTGACTGACTGACTGAGCGAGCGAGCGAGCGTGCGAGTGAGTGAGTGGCATGCCCCGCCGGATCTTTGGCAACGTGCAACGTGCAACGGGGCATCACTTAAGTATCTGCGCTTGCGGTGCGCTCAAAAAGCTCCTCCCACCAAAACCATCGATGCAACTGCAAGCGTCCCCTGTCAAGTCCAGCTGAAGGCGGCAGGGAGAGCTGCTTGTCTCTGGCAGGGGCAGAGGAACAAGGGTGGGCAGGGCAGTCGAGCTGCAACGGGGCGCAAGATTACTCACGCGAATGTAATTTGGCAATTGCTTATTAGCGCTAACGCGCCGCTGACTACGTTGCCAACTTCAAGCCCAGTTCCCGCGCACAGTGGAACAAAGCGAGTTGTTAAGCAATGAATTGGTAAAAGGGTTAATATGAGACTGATTAAAGTGGCACATAATTAATCTACAATATCTTAAATAATAGATAACAATAAGATACCAAGACATAATGCTGAAATGTATCAATTGATCTCTTCGTAATTTTTGTCTGCTTGCTTAGTAACACTTGCGACACTGTGCGATGGCGGCGGCAGCAACAATCGAACCACTTATATCACCTTCTAGTTAGAACGAGCAGCGCCATTCGCCATTTGGCTGCATTTCGCTCCCTCTTCCTCTTCCTATCTCTCTGTCCCTCTACCTCTGTATACTGCTGTCTCTTTTCTGGCTTCTCATGAGTCGATCGTCTGCGACTCTGGCGCAATGCGCATTGCATTTTCATAACGCTGTCTTTGAAGCCGCCTGCAGCTGAGACGTGGACGTGGCTGAGGACGACGTAGATGAGTTGAGAATGAGGAGGAGGAGAAGGAAAAGACGAGGACGAGGACGAGGATGGCCTGGAGCAAAAGATGGCACTGTCCGATGACTCTGAATGTGAAGTGCAATAATTTTCTTTTTTATTATTATTACATTTCTCTCTCTCGCTCGCGCTCCCTCTCTCTGTGCATCGTTTGAGGCCTCTGCCTCTGTCGCTCTGCTGCCTGCTGTCGAAGAGTGTTGAAACATTTGGCGCGTCATTTGCAGATTCTTTTAATATTATTATTTTTTGGTGGGCCGCTAAAACGAGATGTCGGGCCAGGAATGGCCTAACGACATGACAGTTGTGGCTCTTAAAGGCATCGCTTAAACGTGCCAAGCCATTTTGGCCATCAAAACAAACCTGGTCTCAAAACGAGCTTGGTTAGACAAAATGTTTTCCTCGCATTCTGAGAAGAATGCCGCCTCAATTAAAGATGCTCACCGAGACGAAATACCCGAGAGAAATGTGTGGTATAAAAAAAGTGCAGTATTTAGAAGAAACTAAGTAATTTTATATATATAAAAGAGAAGAAATACATAAGAGAAATGTGAGGTTATATATTTAGATGAATTTTGGTAACAGACAGTCGCAAAGGATAAAAAGGAAGAACTTTTAATATATTGCCAAGTTGTTAATTGAATACTTGATTAGAAAACTCTGCCGATATTCAGTCAGATTATGCCAAAAGATCACGCATTTCATGGCATAAGCGATAGACTTAGTTGATCTGTAGCACACTTGAGTGCTAGCCAATCAGAAGATACTTTCAGAATGAATCCTTCATATGTAAAGCTTCGGACCAGTAGCATTGAGGCAGCCATTGCTGCGTACAAGGCACCAAGTAAATACTCCCCTCCCCCTCCCCTTATCTAATGCCCACCGCTGCGTCTAGGAGGCACAACTGGAAATTATTAAACGGGCAGATTTCAACACGACAATTAGAGGAAACGACAAAGACAAGAACAACGAGGTTGCTTGTCGATAGGGAATCGAAATTGGGCAAGAGCAGGAGCATGAGCATGAGAAGATGAAGAGGAAGGGGATGGGGAAGGGGAAGCTGAGGGCAAATGGAGGCAAGTGGTGTAATTCAATCTGCATATGCGGCAAGGCGAATGAAATCAAAGCGCGGCATTGACACACAATGAGCTGGGATAGGGACCCAGGCGAGGGCAATTGAAATGCCCAAATATAAAAGGAAAATGCCAAAAGGCAAAAGAAGAAAAGAACTGCAGAAAAAAGAAAAAAAGAAAAGAAGTGAAATGAAAAGAGAAGAGAAAAGAACGTAAATGGTATGAAATTTTGTCAAACGAAAATACGGGCGTTGATTTCTATTAAAAAGTGCGCAGAGGAATCGAGAGCCATTCAAAGCAAAATGGAATCTTTTGTCTTTTGTAATATTATGCGACAAATTTGACCCTCTCTCTGTCTCTCTTTCTCTGTTTAACTCGCTCTAGCAGGACTAGAGCCAAAGGCAAATTAGAAAAATGTCGCTGGAGCCTACAAAGGAAAAGTATTGAATAACATTTGGATATGTTTAGAATTTCGATTCGTTTCGCTTTATCAATGGCAAATGTCAACGACAGCTGTACGTTCTCTCTCTCTTTCTGTGGGCCAAAGTGCAATTGAATGGAAGTGAAGGAGCCACGCCTACAGCTTACAGCCCACATCCATTTCAACTGCTGCCAGCGTCAATTAACAAAGCAAAAGAGAATCTCAAATCGCTAACCACGCAAAACACATTAAAATTCAAATGCTTTGATATACCAATTAATTTTGGTAGCAAAGAACTTGAAATCGTTAACAGCAGAGCCAAGCAGTTGCAGACCCCAAAGAGGGGGCAGTGCCAGGGGCAGCGGAAGGTTCTTCAATTAAATGCAACGAAATGCGATAACAAGATTATCCACCGCAGACATCTTGAGACAATATCTATAAGCCATAAGGAGTCAGGACGGCAGCACAACCAAACAAAATAAGACCGAACAAAAAAAAAAAACACACACACACATTCCTGTTATCTGCTTGCCACTGCTACCCCCTCCACCACCCTGTTAGCAGGCCCCTTCAAGCTGTTTCTTCCTCTTCAACGCTGCCAAATTGGCGTTTTGGCAATGAAACGCAAATGTTGCCCGTCCAAGTTGGCTGCTGTGGCTCTTCAGTTCCTCAATTCCTGAGCTGCTTTTGGTCCAAACGTCGTCAACGTCGTCGACAACTCCGACGACTTCTTCTGCTCCTGCTTCTGCTCCTGCTTCTTCTGCTCCTGCTTCTTCTTCTTCTTTCTTGTCGTCGTCTTGTCATTGATTTGAATTTTATGTGCACGCGCAGCAGCCGCAGCAGCATAAGAAGTCAAGCAAAAAAAAAGTGAATTTCCACAGCCTTATTTGTCAGCCCAGACGCAACCCATGACAATTCCCTCCTCACCGACCCTCTGAGACAACTGTCCACTCCACTGTTTAGACTGCTACACTTTTGGCAACTTCCGCGCCCCCTTCACTCGCCTCTTCCCGCATTTGCATGCCAAAGACTGCAGTTGTTCTTGGCCAGTTTCGCGGTTTGAGCTCTAGCCACACAATAGATGTTGGCTAACTTAAGCTGAGATAATCTTCAGCCACATCTCACATGGTATGAGTTCTTCTCTTCTTCTGCTGGCAATCTACACTCGTTTCTCTCAGACATTGTTATACTAAATAATATATAAACTGATTTATTATAAATAAGTTAGAGATTTGTTTAGGCTACTCATTTATTTACTTTTATCATTTATCCATGAAGTAGTTAAATCTCTCTTAGCTAGCTATTGGTTATAAACTGTTGATATTTCTGCCTCAGTTTTGATTGTAATTATCAATCGTTTAATATCGATTCGAAAGCCTTAAAGCTGCTGCAGCAAAGCAGAGTTCAAATGACAGAATTAACAAGGCTCTTGCCAAAAAGTAGCAACAACAACAAATACTTATGTGAAACTAGTTTGTGCGATTTACCCAACTCAAAACGGCAGACACTTTGCTGTGCACTCCCCGCACTTGCCTTCCCCCCTCCATCCCTACGCTTGCGGTGGCACTACCAATTCCATTTCCAGTTTCAGTTCCAGTTGATGTGCCTCAGACTCAGTCCACAGTCCTCAGTCCACAGTCCCCAGTCCTCGCTTGAGGACGGCACATCAAGTGTGTGCGAGTGTACGAGTGTGTGTGTGTGTGTGTGTGTGTGTGTGAATGTATGTTGAGGCTTGTTAAAGTTCATTTTCGATGCAACGAGCTGCAATAATGCATAATTGTGCTCATTAGTCTTTTTGGGGCCAACGATCGTGTATGAATTTAAATTTTAGCGCGGCCAAGCAGCGACTGGCTTGAGTCAGCAAGGGGTGGGATGGGGAAGGGGTGAGGGGCCCCTTAAATAAATACAATTGGACAGCAATGGGTTTGAGTGAGGTTGGCAATGCGGCTCAGAGACGTCGACGTCGGCGCGAACTTGAAACATTTGCGCGCAGGATTTACGCGTCCAGTTAAATTTACGACTGCGCACCTTTGCATGAAATTGACGTGGCTTTTATTTTGGCCAAGAGCGCTCCCTTGCACCCTTGCACTCCCCGCTAGCTGCAGCATGAGCGCAGACGTAGGTCAACTGGTTGGTCGCTACGTGGGCTGGGTGTGTATGCGAGTGTGTGCGCGAGTGTGTGTGTGTGAAGTTAATATCTGCGAAATACTCGTACAAGGCTTGTTAAGTGATTAATCAGCGCCAGATATAATTTGTGTCTGCGTTAATTTTTTCACTCGAATAAAGCCACCACTTGCCGTATACGACTATCGTCACTCCCTCCGCCCCTCTTCTCTTCCACTCTTCCACTCTTTGCGTTCACACTCTCAAGGCAAAGTCGTGTAAATTAGGACGTCGCAGCTTATCGGACAGACAGCCAGGATCCCGAACATGAACGTGCAAAATTACCTAAAGATATATGGTACCAGAGCACTAAACCAGCTCTGGGAATAAAGAATTGAGGATACAGCAGACTTTTTACCTCAAACTTGGCACTTGGCACTTGGGACTTGGGACTTGGGACTACCAGGAAAGATAAGTATTGTGTCTTTAATTGCAGGAAGGAATCAGTTATCAGGCTCCAAGTTTAAGTGGCAGCTTTGAGCTTAGAAGCGAGTTAAGATGTCTTTTTGTATGAGAATTAGAAGAGAAGTATTTCTATTTATATTAATGTGAGATTATAATTTAAATTCAAATATATAATATATATTTACTTAAGGAAACATTTCTTTATTTTATTATTTGTAATATATATATATTATATTTACAATTTTGGGATTGAAGGAAGCTAAGAATATGTCTTAATTTATGAAAATTAGAAGAGAAGTCTTTCTTTTAATAGTATGTAATATTGTAATATAAATATATAATAGCTAACAAATTATATTTAACTAAAATAACAATTATTTATGTTATTTATAATGTAAATATTTCACATTTGCAATTTAAGCATAGAAACAAGTTAAGAACATTTGCTCATGAGAAAACAGAAGTGTTTCTATTAATATATTACAAATCATTTATTATTATTATAAATATATAATGCATTAATATTATATAAAACAAGAAATATCTACATATTATATGTATTTTTTATTTACAATTTACTCATATACAAATAAAACTTTGCACTTTAGAGAACGAATTTCATGGAGCGAAAGTATTATCTTCTCTATATTCTCTATCTATGTTTTATTCTCTAAACCATTTTTAAAATTCATGTCAATTGCAATTTATTAGCCACATTTCGTTGGCTTATTAAAATGGTTTGAAGTGCATTTAAGGTCCTGCAGTAAAGAGACGCTGACTCGCTTTCTCTTTGCAACGGGGTAAATGCTCATTCGTTGCTTCTTTTGTTATATTCTTTTTCTTGGCATCTTCAGACTCAATTGCCTGGGAATTTGCGGTTAATAAAAGTGTACGACAATCCAATAATAAGGCAAAATAAATAGCAATATGGCAGACGAGGGCATAAATTAAGCATAGAGGACCGCAGCGATGCATTCAGGCGTTAGATGAAATCATTGAGTGGTTCGGCAGGGTTGGGCTGGGTTGCATTAGATAGATGAATACAAGGGGAGATGAATAGGGAATGGGCTAGGAGTAGGGGCAGGAAAAGGGAAGCAAGGAGTGCCGCCGACAGCAAATCGTCCATGACACACTCACACACACACACACACGCACACTCGGCAAACAAATAGACAAACAAATCGAAATTCTTCGGGCAAATCTTGTTATAGAGCTTGAGTTCAACTTGGGAGGGGACAGGGTATTGGGTATTGGGTTGCGTAGGGTTGAGAGTTGAGGCTATATAAACTACTTCAGGTAATCTAAGGCTTCGAAATGCTAATCGCCTTTATTTTGGTACAGCAATGGGAACAACAACAGCAACAACAACAACAACGACAGCAGCTACCTTTTTGCTTTGTCACCGTTTGTCCTCGTCGCGTTGTCGTTGTCGTCTCTTTGATAATTGAAACCGTAAAATTGTTCAGCTTTGCTGCACAGGATGTAAGCAGCAGCCAAAAGGATTCAACGATACGCTGAGGACACTTTTTCCCCTATTTTCTCTCACTTTTTTGTACCTTTTCATAGCCCCTCTCTATATTCTATTCTTTTGCTTCTTTTTGTTTTGTGTTGTTGATTTAGTCGTGCGAATTATTTATACACGCAGTGCGCGACACGATCTCAATCTAGAGCAGCTCACATGTGTTGAGGCGTCGCCTGCTTTGCATATCCTTTTTGGATTGATATGGGGAATAGGAGAATAGGAGAACACGAGTTCGCCCCTAAAACAAGCCAGTTGCTTGATGGTTGTGTTTGCTTTGGATATTGCCTTGAATTTCATAGGAGGACGACGCACCCTTTTGCCGCATCCTGTCAAGTCCTGTCGCTTAATTGCAGGTTGCAGCAACAGCAGCAGCAACAACAACAGCAGCAGCAACAGCAGCAGCGGCAACCGAAGCCGCAGCAGAATGTCTTTGATTTTGGCCGTCCTGGTCTTTGTCACCGCGGTTTTCCTGTTTTCAGTTGCCCCCTCTCACGCACACTATCGCTCTCAATCTCTCTCTCTCTCTCTCTCTCTCTGTGTGTGTTTCAGATTCATATTTCATTCGGTTTGCCAAGTTTTTGTTGTCGTCTGCCTTCCAACATTTGATGCGTTTTTATTTGTTTGCTATCTTTTGCCTTTGTGCCAACAGCACATCCTTAACGTCCTTAACATGCTCAGGCAAACAGACAAAACCTCCACAGAATCTTGAACGGCATCATCAACGTTTCGTTTGACAATTTTCTGGTTGACATTCAAGATTTTAATCGCCGGCATTTGGCATCAACTGCAACTAGAAATGCTTCTTAATGGTTTTACTCGTTGATTCAGTCTCAAATTTCAGGCAAAAGTTGACGCAAAATCTTCGATATTTCCACAAAGTCAAATGAATTTGAAAACATAATTATAGTAACTGGAATTATGCTCTGTATTTAAGAGTTTCCTTCTTGTATATTATAATAAATGTTAAGAGAGACATTTGCAATTGCGAATCACTCTTCGATATTTCCACAAAGTCAAATGAATTTGAAAACTTGATTATAGTAACTGGAATTATGCTCTGTATTTAAGGCAGAGTTCCCTTCTTATATATTATAATAAATGTTTAGAGAGACATTTGCAATTGCGAATCACTCGCTGACAAATCAAACTTTCATTCATTTGATTTGTTTACTTTGCTGTCTGTTGATATTGTCCCGTGGCTTGCATTTAAAATGCCTCATAAGTTGTCTAGACTAGTGTGTACCTGCGTTACCTTTTTCCCCATAGGACATAGAGCATAGAGCACTTACCACCCGGCTCTGTTCATCCCATCCCCAATCGATATATAAGCGCCTTGTTGCTGCTTTTGTGACTTTACTTTGATTTCGTTTGTTTGTTTATTCGTTGGAATAACGAACAACAAAATAAAAAGAAAACAATGTATTGTGTTGCACTTGCTTCAGTTGTTGCCTCATTAAAATTGTATATTTCAATCAAAGTTGGCTCTCGCCTTTAAGTGAGCGTCTGGTTGCCATCGCGGGGGTAGCTGGCTGCCCCAAAAGGGTAGCTCCCCCCCACCTCCGTCCACACTCTGCTCCAGAAATTAAGACACGCAATAGCGCTTCATGCTTCTTATGTTTCCCGCTAGAGATGGCAGTATCGGCACGTCAGTCACGACTAGAGGTTGGACTCATTATAAGTCGTTTGTTTTACATGCAATCTATTTATCGATAAAAGCTCCCATCTCTATTTCAAACTCCCATATTTTTCTCTTCTCCCACATGCTTCTCTTTGGCAATAGCGCCTTTCGCTGCTTATATTCCCAGCTAGAGATGAGAGTATCGACACGTGACTCACTACGTTAAGCAACTATTGAATTACATATTATATTAAGGGATGACATTCCTCATGCATCTTTTGTTCTACATGTAATCGATTCATTTATCGATAAAGGCACCCATTCCCATTTGAAACTCCCAGTTTCCCCATACTGTGTCCAGCTAGAGATGGCAGTATCGACACGACTTTAAGCAACTATTGAATTACGTATTATATTTCCTCATGCATCCTTTGTTTTACATGCAATCGATTAATGTATCGATAAAGCGACCCATCTCTACTTCAAACTCACATATTCCCCTGACTGATTTTCTTCTCTTTAAATTTTATTTTTAGAGATGACATTCCTCATGAATCCTTTGTTTTAAATGCAATCGATTAATTTATCGATAATTTCACCCATCTCTATTTCAAACTCTCTCAATTCTCCTCCGACTTAGTCGCTTCACTTTGGCAATTATGTGCACGACCTCTGTCTGGTCTTCTGTTCGTCTGGACGCCGCAAGCTCTGTCGTTCCGAACTCCCCTCTCTCCCTCTCTCTCTCTCTCTCTCACTCTTTCTCCATCTGTGTAGCACAAAAAGTTGTGCGCCGTAATCGGAGCTATCAAAACTACTCGCACACCACATAGAACTTTGGTAATTATGCAGCCAGCTCTTGGGCTGGCAAAAAACTGTAACTGAGACAACCCAAGCGAGCCCCCAACTCCAGCGAAATGTCACACGTGCCCAGACTGAGCTCCCAGCTCCAGCTTCAGCTGCAAACTGATGCTCCAGCTCCATTTTCAGTTACCGTCTCGAATGCAGACGCAGCGACAAAGGCGGCGGACTTAGAAATTTGCCATGCTCGCAGCGAGGCGCGCTTAAGTAGTTTATAATTAAGACATAACTGAATTAGCGTTGATAATGTCTATTATATAACACAAACACACACACCCACACACACGTACACTCAGCGGAGTACCGTAACTTGAAGCTGCGCACTTTTCCCATGTGTCTTGCCTCCCCCCTTTTGATGGCATTGTCTTGCCTTGTTCCCCTCGCCTTCTCAACAATTTTGTTGCTTTTTTCAGGCTTTTGTTTAACTCTAATGAATGTCATTTACTTTATAAGCACAATTTCACAATTTAGCCCTCTCAATGTTTGTTAATTATAATAAATACGAGTACAGCAAGCAGGGGGAGTGGCATTGGGAGCGGGAGTTGCAGTTGGAGTCGGAGTATGAGAAGCAGTGGGAAGTCAGCTGGCTTGACTGACTTTGTCCACTCATTGTCATTCTTATCAGACTAATTTGAATTTACTGCTGCTCATGTGTGTGACAAAGGCAACGAAGCTGATCAGGTGCGAAATTGGGAGGGGAATCTCAGGAGATTAATAAAAAAAACAACAAATGGAAACGATTTGCGAGTGAATATTGTGGAAATACTAACAGAACTTTAAGGTAGTAAATAACACTTAATTTAAATTTATAAATAAATAAAAGAGCCAGACAAAATGTCGCTTTAAACATGTTTCTGATTGATTTAACATTTGAATTTCGTTTATATTTAGTTTCCTCTTTCTACATTTTATTTAGCAATGCAACAATCTGTCTTTCGCCTTGAATAAACTACCCCCTCAAGGGTGGAAGGAGCCAACTGTTGTGGGCATCAAAAATTAATTGAATATATAGTAGAACGTTGCCCACTCAACGACGAAGCACGCAACTTTCTAGCTTGTTTGCTTAACGCGAATACGCCACGTGAGCCCAAAAAACAGAGAGAGAAAGGAAAAAAATTAAATTGGTTAAAAATTTAAACTTGGTCACGTGCCGTTGATTAATGGTAACTGGCGCCAGCGGCCAGTGGAGGCAGGAGGAGTCTGATGAAAAATGAAAGGCAGCAGAGAAATGAAAAACAAATACAAAGGAGCAACAGCAACAGGAGCAGGGGAGGAGCCTCAAAACACTTTGGGAAATCAAAGCACAAGTTGAGAGAAGCAAACACTTTAAGAAACGCTTATGACACGCATATGCCGTGTGTGTGTGGGTGTGTGTGTGTGTGTGTGTGAGTGCGTGTTGGGCGCGAATTGAAAGAAAGTTGCGCATACAAATTGACAAATATTTAGAAAGGATTGTAGGATTCTAGGGTATCCTGTCTGTGTCTGTGTCTCTCTCTTTGCCCGAAGTGGGGCGACGAGGGGAGCAGCGACAATGACATTAAATGAGCGGGTGTGTATGGAGTGCGCATAGCAAAAGTCAAACAAGAGATAAAAGCAAGGATTAGTACGTTAAAACGCAGACGACGATGACGACGACGACGACGACGACGATGACGATGGCATACAAGAAGCAGCTGCAGGCAGAGCTAGAGCAACGCCGGATGGATGTTGTTGCTGGTGTAAGAGGGAGGGGTGGGGGGTAACGTTAAGTAGACAGATGAACGTAAAACACGCGCGTGGCTGCGGTAATGTCTACGGCACTGCAGACGCATCCCAAACCCTCCCCAAGACCTCCCCCCTCCCCCAACACAACACAACACAAAGCTCACCTCAACCCAAAAACCCAACGTGTGCGTGCGCCGTATCGTTAAGGCTGCCCCCTGCCGCTGATGGAGAAGGGTGGCGGGGGCCACAAAAGAGAAAACTCCTTGAGAGGAAAAAGCATGTTGAAAGTAAATTGAAGCTGGAATTTTCTGCAAGTGCGCAAAAAGGGAAGCGGCTACAAAAAAGTTGGCAAGAAACTTCAGCAGCTGCTGCCACGCCGCCATATGCAGTGCCATAGCAGGCAGCTTTAAGTCGCCTTAGACCAGATTACTATAAATAACTCGGCGAGTCGAAGCTGTTTATCGGAATGAAGCGATATATTGGGACAGAACTTTATAATTGCTTGAGATTTACTAACTTTAATAGAGTCTAAAGAAAATGCAATAAATAAGGTAAATAATCGATAACGAACAAATCGATAGATCGATTAAGAGAACAGCTAAATGAAGCGATATATTCGGACAGAACTTTATAATTGCTTGAGATTTACTAACTTTAATAGAGTCTAAAGAAAATGCAATAAATAAGGTAAATAATCGATAACGAACAAATCGATAGATCGATTAAGAGAACAGCTAAATGAAGCGATATATTCGGACAGAACTTTATAATTGCTTGAGATTTACTAACTTTAATAGAGTCTAAAGAAAATGCAATAAATAAGGTAAATAATCGATAACGAACAAATCGATAGTTCCATTAAGAGAACAGCTAAACTTAATAGAACTGCAGCTCTACTTTAACCCTTAAGTCTAGCAACTGTAATGCTGTTTACTTCATTTGAATGACACTTTTTGCGTCCTTAATCAATTGCTATTCACTTGTATTCAAATTGCACTCAAGCATATTCATTTCGCAACTCGTCGAGAGCTCAAAGCTCGCATCGTTTGATTAACCTTTAGTTAATTTCGAGTTGATCTTTAGCTTTATCACGTGCTGTTAAAATTTACAATTCGTACCGACAGCACTTATTCATTTGACTTGGCAAATTTGTCTTGGCCAATTTGATGTCTTAATGAATGTCCGCCTCCGCTCACTCCCCGCCGACAACAACGAAATCCAACAGCCAAAAGTGGCAGCCAAAAAGCTAAGCCAGCTACCACTTGAAGGCTTCATAATCAAACGCCCGCACCACCTAGCAACCTCCCTCCCCACTCCCCCTTCTTTACCACTGCTCATCTTCATCCACCTGTTACCGCTGTCGGTGTGATGCTCCCCCGTCGCCTGCCAGTGAGTGAATGAGTGTCTGCTCATCCGCTTCGCTGCTGATAAATTAACTTCATAATCTGCACAGTTATAAGCGCTGATGTTTGGCATTACTCTTCCATATTTTGCCGTCCATCCCCCTGCAGTTACACTGCCCCTCCCACCGCTCCTCGTTAGCATCGTTACAACAAAGCGCCGTGGGTCAACAACAACCAAACACGCACCTTATTGTACGCTCAGGTAAAACGGCAATGTTACAGTCAACGGCATAACTTTTCACCTTTTGGGGGTACTCCGACTGCCTCGAGGGGGGTGGAGTGGATGGGTGGGTGGGTGCGGCTGGTTGAGCGAGCTGTGTCTGGGATTCAGCTGACGATGTTGCCCTTGCCTTTGTGTGTGCTTAGCTCTCGAAAAATTGCACACGATTTAATTGAATGTGTTTAATTTTGCTTTTCATTTGTCGGCAAACGCTTTTCCCTTTTCCCTTTTCCCTGCCTGCTGCACACACACAATGAGCCGTTAAAGCGTTTTCTCTTTGGCCCCCAAAATTTGTTTACGCAAGTTTACCTATTGTATCAGTTGAGAGATATTTAGAGTAGAAATTTATGCACTAAGAGTAAGAGAACTCATGACATTCTCAATTGTCAGTAAGAAAAGTCTATAAACCTATTAATAGTATTATTATTTTCCTTATATTCCAAATAAAAATAATTCCTTTGTGGATCAAAATAGAAGAAGGATTACAACATTTATTCGCATTATGCGAATGCCAAGAATTGCAAATAAAGCAAAATGAAATCAGAAGTCAAATATGAAGAGCAAGCAAAGCAAATAGTAAAGAGAGGTAAGAGTAGAGGTATTGAGTAGTGAGCAGAGAGGAGTGGGAGCAGAGTAAATGAGGTATTAATTAGGAGCCAACTAACCAACTACCGATAACCAAGCGAGAAGGAGAAGTTCAAAGAAAAAAGCTAGAAAAGAAATACTTCAAAGAGCAAAAAGAAAACAGAAAAAAGAAGCAAAAAAGCAAACACAAAACAAGCTCATATAGTATAAGGAGAAATGATTAATTATGCCGGCGAAAACAACAGAAAGAGCTAGCGAATGTGTGCGAGCGAGAGAGAGGGAGAGAGAGAGAGAGAGGCGAGGAATGTGAGATTTTGAGTATGATTTATTGTAATTTAATTGTGGCACATTATGCGCTCGATTTGGGTTTTTGAGAGTTTCTCATTCTACTGCAGTCGAATGTCATTTTCGAGCTGGGAAATTGCTAAACAAGATAAACTTCAGACAAGCGCGCAAATGGATATGGAAATGGGGCAAGAATATCTTGTGTCTAGGGTCCAAATGCCGCAGGGCCAAGCGGCAGCTGAGCAGCTGAGCAGCTGAAGATTTGTGTGGCACAGTTATGTAAAGAAATCGATGCAATGCCTCTCTCTCTCTCTATCGTGCCACATGCCACATGCCAGTTGCCAGTTGCCAGTTGCCAGTTGCCAGTTGCCAGTTGCCAGTTACGGCAGCACAGACAGTCAGCCAAGCAGCAAAAGTTTTGCTGCCAAGAAAACAAAAGCAAATTATCATATCATTGAAAGTGGAAGTGGAAGTGGAAGGACGAAAAGGAGCCGGAACAGCAACAGTAGTGGTAGGGAGGGAGGGGAGCCAGGGAGGTAGGATACAGCCAAGTCGCTGATGGCTTTGTTTGTTTGCCAATGTTGAGCAAGTGGGCGTTAGGGAGCGAGGGAGTGAGGAGGGAGGCAGATGTAACCAGGTGAAAGAAATTATATATTCCCTTGATTATAATTTCATCAGCGGCAACACTAAAGAATCATCGCTGGCATGTCGAAGACAGCAGCAGTAGCTGGAGCAGAGCAGCAGTAGCTGGAACTGGAGCTGGAGCAGCTCCTTGTTGTGGTTGGTCCGTGGGCGAACTTCAATGGAATGTAGCGATGATTGAGTGGCGCTTGGAGGAGCCGGAAACAGTGCTCTGCATGCTTCGTTGTACATTTATTGACTGCCAGTCAGTCAGTCTGTCAGTCTGTCATTCAGTCATCCAGTCAGTCAGGCAGTAAGTCACTCAGTCAGTGGCTCCAAACCTGGCCAGACAGAAATCAATTGTTCCCATTATTATAATGAGATTACTTACCTACTGAACGACAAAACGTAGCATCGACATCGAGCAAGGACTCCACTGCACATTCAGCCCAGCCCAGCCCAGTCCTTCCCACCTCCTGCCCACAACAGCTGCCCCTCCTGAACAGTACCTATCCCCATCTATCTATCTAGCTAGCTATCGAGCTATCTATATGTACTTATTTACCTGCTTGCTGTGCCAGTTGCTTGCTTGCAAATATAATGACTTTAGTAGTCAGCGGAAAATGTTGGAAAATTGCTTGGTAAAAGCTAAAAATGCTCAAGTTGAAGGTTCGCCCTCTCTCTCTCTCTCTCTCTCTCTCTCTCTCTCAGTCACTCTTTTGCTATCTCCGGGAATTCGAATTTTATTCATGCTTTTACTTTTGCTCCTGCTTTTGTTTTCCTCACTCGGTTTATCAGCTTTGCATTGCATTTGAGCTGAGATTAGCGCAAGGACTCGCAGCTGGAAGCGGGTAGACGTTGCTCGGCATAGCTAATACGTTAAATGGGGTTTTGATTTTCCACAAATTCCTCAATTGAATTGCAGCCAACGGGTTTTCGATGGCAAATTAATAATCTACGACCCGTTCTGCCAGCTGCTCCACAAATTATTTAGCTGTGGGAGGTATTTGTGCTGCGCGAGTTCCGTAAATCAACAAAATAAAAGAGTTTTCAATTTGATATCAAACTATTATAGATGATTTCAATTTGATATCAAACTTTTATAGATTATACTATGATATACACAGAAACCTAATCTGTCTTCCAGTCTCTATCTATTTAAACTATGCCACGATCTTTGTATCGTATTTAACCAATCATCAAGCAACTCTTTCTGTGTCTCCCACGCTTTTATCACATCACATAATTATCGAATGCTTTCTAGAGCAACTTGACTTATCAAACCTTGTGCCAGAATCTGTGTCAACTGCAGCTCTTTAGCTCAGACAATAGAAAGTAAAGTGAGCTCCATTAGAAGACAAACAATTTTGATAAATACTCGGCCATAGATACTGTGTCAAAGTCTTATATCGAGTGTTTGGTTATTGAACTTAACCCACATTAAAGAACCAGAGCCAACAAATGATGGACTTCACCTCCTCTCGCCAACAATCGAGCGCTGCAAAGGTGTGAAACAACTTTCGTTTTTTCACAGCTAAGTAAATAACAATAAACATGACTAAAAATATAAAAAAAGAGAATAAATAAAAGAAAAATGGAATAACAATAGATTGTGAAAGAAAAGTGGAGAGAGAGAGAGAGTAAAAGAGAAAGAGTTTGAGACAGCGACGGAGACTGAAGCTGAAGCTGAGGCGAAGACTGAGAGACTGAGGCTGAGAAAGAATGGCAGCTGCTGGAGCAGCTTGACGAGCTCTGGACATGGACACGGCTCAATTTCAACAGCAGACGGATGGACAGTGAATGGAAAGGAAGGAAAGACGGGGGGGGGGGGGGGGTGGCAGCGGAATGAAAGAGTTGCTAGTAGGAAAAAGATATATCGATTAACGAGCTTCATAGGCAGCTCAAGTCATGACTGTCTATATGGAGCCAGCTTAAGTGCTCCACAGCCAGTGGACTGAAGTGGCCCCTGAGAGGTGTGCGTGTGTGTGTGTGTGTGTGTGTGTGTGTGTCCGTCCATGTGCGGCATGTGTGAATATCACATGTCAGTGAGCTATAATTAATGCGGGTCAGACGCCGATTACAATGCGCCAACTGACAGCTTGAAGTGCATGTGTGTGTCCCGAGTCCAATCGAATCGAGTCGAGTCGAGTTGAGTTGAGCTGAGTCGACTTGAGTCGACTTGGGGGCAGCAGCGTCTAGGAAAGCAGGCAAGAAGAAGCAGCAGAGGCCCCCACGGGCAATGACAAGTCAAGAAAGAAACCAGCCAAATCGATGGCCAAGTCAATTGCCAAGACTCTGCGACAGGGCAAAAGACGGCAAGACAGACAAAAGAGATGGACAGAGAGACAGGCAGACAGACAGAGAGACTGAGAGACAGATAGCCAGGCGAACAGTCTGTTAGAAAGAAAGAAAAGCAATGATAAGCAAATTTCAGCGGCTTAACTCAAATTAAATGCACTCAGAGAAATTGCTGCAGATTGTTGTATGACAATGAATAAATAATAAATGTATTAGATAAATTAGGTAATACAATAGAAATATATAAATAAAAAAAATATAATATAATAAGTAAATGATAAATGTATTACATAAATTAATTAATATAATAGAAATATATAAATCAAATAAAATATAATAAATATAAAAAGAAAACAAAAACGAAGGCAATCAAAAAATGTAGTTAAAACTATCTTTAAGAATATTAAGAATAATGCTGTTAACAATACAGATTACCCCAACAATAAATGCTATCGCATTTCGCTCAGTGTAAGCCGTAGAATAAGTGAAAATTGTAACGTTGGAAACTCACTTTCCATGGGGAACTATTGAACCGAGTGGCACTTGAATGAATTTATTACAACAGCAGCCGCAAAAATTTGTCTAGCAATTCTTAGCATTTACTTTTCTTCCTCTTTTCATACAATTTTTGTTGTATTTTTTTTTATTTTTTATTCGCTCTGCGCGACAAAATTAATGAATTTTCTATGCAAATGCAAAACGCGAAATAAAATTTAATGTTGGGAAAAAATGCGCAAGCGACGTGCAAACGACAAACGAGGCAGCAGCAGCAGAGGCTGTGGGTGAGCAGGACGAAGAAGGAGGAGGAGGGGGAGTGAGCGTAGAGGGAGTGTGTCAGCAAATTGTAGCTGAAGAACAAGAAAAATTAAACGCATTAGGCCAGGACATGGCCAAGAAGTGCGCACTTCCTGCGCCCAGACAACGAGCGACGCTTTAAACCTGTTTGCAGTTTTCCTTTTCGTTTCTTTGCGTTTTCCTATTATCGATTTATGTTAAACTGTCAGGCACACTGAGTACTGCTTCCCCCCTACCCGCTTCTGCAACTCTGCCTGTCATTATTATGTACGTTTAGGCATTGTTGCTTTACCTCTTGTTTGCTAATATTGCTGTTGTTTGGGCCTGCCTTGCAACTTGAACTGGGTCAGACTGCAATGACGTGGTAAGCGTTTTGGGGTGGGCGGTGCAGCGGGCTTGTCCTTGCCCCAGTCTCTGTTTGACGTGCAACTGTCAGCAGCCGCCACAGGCCAATGTGTGCCACAGCAACCTCCTTCATTATTGATAAACAAATTGCAAAAAAAAACAAAAAAATAGAGAAGAAACTGCAGTCAATGCAATCAATGCAAAGGCAAAGCAGCTTTTATCTGCTATCAGCAAATGTTGGCATTGCCAACAATTGACTTTTCTGTGGCAAAGTAAGTGAACTTTAGTGCAACTGCAGCTGCAGTGCAACTTTAATTAACCTGAACTAGCTCAGCTTCAATTTGCATTAACTCAAAGCTATTTAAATAGTTTTTTTTTTCGAGTTTTTCAAGGCAAGTATAAACAACTTGCAAGAGTTGCAATCAATTGGGTTATTTGAGTTATTTACTAAATATTAAAGATAAATAATATTTATTGTAATGCAACTTTAATCTAAGCAGTATTTCTGTTTGTTCAGCTAGTCGATTATCCTGCTAACTCTTCTTACATTATCCTTTTCCTTATCCTTTTCCTTATCATTAGTTAGTTAACTGCTCGTCGAGTTGCTGCCTTGCTTAACCTTAGCTTGGCTCTTGCTCGATTACTAATTTATTTAGTGCCGCTTGAAGACAGCTGGGTAGTGTTGTCATAATTTAATGATACGCGTTGCAGATGCAGCTGTTGTTGTTGTTCTTGTTGCTGCACAGTGCAACGCGAGTGTTGCATACTGACAGGCGCCCCCGCGCCATGAGGCGGCACAAGAACCGCAAGACAACTCAACATTTGCAGCAGTTTGCACATGACAATGTCGCTGACAAGCACAGGGGGTTTGGGGTCGCTAGAGTGGGTGGTAGGTGGTGAGATGGGCAGGAGAGAAGAGGATAGGAGAGGAGAGGGGAGGAGAGGCTAATATGCTTAGAGCAACACTCTGACGGCACTCAGACAACAACAGCAACATAAATTAGCTAATTAGGCACAATTAAATATCCCTTTTGATTGCGGTTGCCACACACACACACACACACACGCTCTCGCAGATTACAGCTACACACATGCACCCACACACACACACAGACAAGAAGAACACGCACACTCATAACCCGCTGATGTTTTTATATACATTGCCCGCCAACTTTTTGTGCTTCCTGCAATTTTAGGTCCTGGACGACGCGTGTTGCCAGCCACGCCCACAAGCTGCACAATGTCGTACGCCCACACAGATAGCAGCACACACACCCACACACACACAGACACACACTTGTACGAGAGTTTTTGCCACAACGTGGAAAAAGTTTTGCCGCCACAGCCAAATGTTATTTTCAACTCTGTTTTGTCTTCGTTGTTGGTGAGGCCGGAGGAGTCCGGAGGGGAATTTTCCAACCGCAAACTTTTCATGTAGCAACGGAAAGTGCTGTGCGTTCAAATAATTGAGTTGGCATTGGTCTCTAAAAACAACATAATTACCATAATTAATTGTAATTATAGTCAAATAAATTATGCGCACCGGCTGCAAATATCGCTTTTTCTATAGCTCCGCTCCCCCTGCCACCTACTTACTTACCTACCTACCTCTTTATCTTTGAGCTGACATTCTGTCATGTAATCTTTTGGCCAACTAGGTTCAACTACAAGTATAAGTGTAACACGACTAACAACAACTGTAACAACTTCCAAGTGTTGCCCGTCCCGAGCCATTGACACATACAACTGGCGAATGTTGTTGCCTTCCTCCTAACGGTGCCTGACATCACGCACAACAACAAGAACAACCGCAACACGATCGACCTCAAGTTAGCAACTTAACAACCCAACGAAAAAAACCAAAAGACAAAAACAAAAACCAAAAACCAAAAACAACAGCACCTAAAATTTGTACCTACAACTATTTCAGCTAATTTCCAAGCACATTCCCTAACTCGCAACACTCCAACACACAGCGAACACACAGCGAACACACAGCGAACACTCTGAACACTCTGAACACTCCACACACTGTGTCCACTCCAATCTTCAGTCGAGGTGCTGAAAATTTCTGCTTGAGCCGCGGAACTGAATTCAAATTGTTGCCGCTGTTGCACAGTGGTTCGATGATTAATCAATTGAGGACTTGCTCAAAATAGTTCTATAAACTGCTTTAGAATGCGTAGAGCAGTCCTGAAAGACTGTTCATTTATTTAAAGCAATTATTTATACTAAAACAATAAACAAAGTAAGAATAAAAATTATTCTTATATTAAAATTGTAATAAATTGATTTATTTAATATGCGTAGAGCAGTCCTGAAAGACTATTCATTAAATTTAGGCAATTATTTATAATAAAACAATTAACAAACAAACTAAAATTAAAGATTATTCTTATGATATTAAAATTGTAATAAATTGATTTATTTAATATGATATAAACTCCTTTAGAATGCGTAGGAGCAGTCCTGAAAGACTGTTCATTTCTTTAAAGCAATTATTTATACTAAAACAACAAACAAACTAAGAATAAAGATTATTCTAATGAATTTAAAATTGTAATAAATTAATATAATATAATAATATATAATTGATATAAGTACTCTGCCCTGCTTGGCATATTTCAAGCTCTTGTGCCACTGTGCGCTGTGATTGCTCAGTTGGCCTCTGCTTGGCCTCTGTCTCCACTTTGTGGTGCAGTCAGTTCTGTGGTGCGCTGCCGACGCATGCGCAAAATGCCAACAATTTTCGGCGCAGCTGTGCCCGACTGAACTTATCTTGGGGATCTGGATCTGTGCTAACTATGCTGACAACGCCGAGGCGAAAAGTGCCGAAAACACCACAGCAACAGCAACAACAACAATCGTAACAGCAGCAACAGCAACAACAATCGTAACAGCAACAACGATTGTTGCTCATTTGGCGAGTTGTTCAGTTGGATCTCGGTTCCTTCCTCTTGAAGTGGGGCCTAGAGGGGTCTGCTGCAGTAAGTGGTATAATTTGGTCTGTTATATTATGTCACACACACAGAGACACTCACACACACACACACAGATGCACACACAAGCTAAGCCAACAATATTCAGATGCAATTTGGTGGCAGGCGCAATTAAACGCGTGGATCGCTGTGGTGCAGCCAAACTGGAGGCGTTTGTTTCTCTCATTTCTTTGTGCCGTCGGCTAAATGAGTGGGTTACTTAGTTACTTAGTTGCTAGTTGGTGGTTGCGATTGCCGTTGGGTTGCGGTGGTTTAGTTGCTAGGCTGTGCCGCTGATTGGGCAGTTCGTGGCATAACTAACTCGAAATGTCTCTAAGTGGCAGCATTTGCATTGCAATTGCCCGTTTTTGGCTGCAACATGTTGCACGCTGATGAGGAATGCGTGATATGGCCAAGTGATATCCCAGATGTACGAGATAAACCACGAACATCAGCTGCTGCTATGAACTATGTGCTGCAGAAATAATCGTTGCTATAAATGAATACATTTCGAACATTTAGAGTTGGAATAGAATAGATGGGACTGTGATTTGATAGGACATGATTAGTATTATTATTAACACTATTCTAATTTATTTCAATTTCTACACTTCAAACAGTTCCACAACTATCGAACTATCGATTGCATCTATTTGTTTGCCAACTACGCATTATGAGTCTGGGAAACATTCCTTTCGTATCTCTGGGCAATTTGTCATGTTAGAGCCACCGCTGCACCACCGAACCACACATGCAAGTCTCTTCGGTAATCGGGCAATCGACTTAACTAACCAACGATTGCATCTGCATGGGAAATTTATTGTTTCGTGTAATACGAGACACTCGCCTCGGAAGTAACAAGGGTAACTATTTGACTTTTTCAGCGTGGACAATGTGGCAATGCCACGCCCCGCCCCACCCCCTAAACGATGAAGCCACAGAAGAGAAACGTGTCTACAAATGATGACCACCAAAAGTTAGGGATCAATCCGGCAGTGGTTTCCCAAATGAAACACAAGACTATCTCCAATCTAAGTTAGCCATGGTCGAAAGCTGAAAACGAAAACTGAAATCGGAATCGAAATGGAAATGGAAACTGAGTTGGAAATGGGAAATGGGAAATGGGAAAGGGAAAGGGAAGCCGTATCCGTAATAAATAACGCTTGAAATGTAGATTTGTCTACGCCTATTTAAGCTAAAGAGGCAGCTGCGTATTTGCCTAATGGGAATGCTGCACGCGTTGCAACATCCCGCCTGTGTGTGTGTGTGTGTGTGTGAGTGTGTGTGTGTGGCACACGTGTGTGCAGCAGGCGGGTAGCTTGCTTATCTTTAATGTTGCAGCGGCTGCAGCAAGCATCGCTGTGAGAGTAAATGTGTTTTCTAGTGTTGCAAGTGATGTTCTCCCCACTCGAGAGTGGGTTCCGTTGGGAGGCAGAGCCAGAAGACAGGAGTGTGGAGTGGGGAGTGGAGAGTGGAGAGTGGGAGTGGCTACACTGATAGTCGCCATCATGTACTTAGCACTGATATGATAATGAGGGAGATTGGGTCCCAAAAAAGCAGCCTCTGTTGTTGCAAGGGCATAAATCATGGCTAAGCTGCACTATGTTAATTGGCTCAACGCGAAGTGGGACGAGCGAGGAGGGAAGAGGGAAGTGAGACGCAGAGATGCAGAGAACTCAGGCCAATTTCGAACGCACAAATTCCTGCCAATTTAAACAATTTTCGCCAAAAACAAAAAAACAAAAGCAAAGGCCGCAAACAACTGCTGGCTAAAGCGGGCAAGAGGTGGAGAGGGGGAGAAGAGAGTGGAGAGAGGAGTGAGGAGGGAGGAGTGGGCAGTGAGGAGAGACGAACGCTGGAACGGCAGTCAGTCGGCACTTGAAGTGCCCCCAACAAACACTCGAATACGCAAATTTAAATAAAATCATCAAGAATCGGAAATTTGAATTTCCGAAAAGAGCCACTCGGCAAAGCAAAAGGTAGCCTAACCACCAGCCAGTGCACCACTGCACCACCGCACCACCGCACCGTCACTATGCTGCTGCTGTCCTGCTGCTCTGCCCGCACTTCAAGTTGAAAATCGCTGCTTGGCATTTGCCAACTGTTTTTTTTTGTTGTGTGTGTGTGTGTGTGTGTGTGTGTGTGTTGGTTGCTCTGCCCTGCCTGCCTGCCTGCCTGCCTGGCCAACGTCAGTCAGCACCTCATTCAAATGGCCGCGTCGACGACCTGTGGCAACAACAACAGTGCCTGCCTGCCCCATTGCTGCTCCTCCTAAGTGCGGCACTTGCCTCTGGCCGGTGCTTTGACTGCCGCTCGACGTCTTCTTGAAATGCTCGTCTCGCTTGCTCTACTACCTCCCTCCCTCCCTCTCGCTCACTCACTCTCTCACTCACTCTCTCACTCTCTCTCTCTCTCTCTCTCACTCTGCATCTTCCCATCTCCCATTTAATTTTTTATATTATTTTTTAGTTTTTACATTTCATTTTTTAAGCAGTGCCTCGTCTTCAAGTGCATACAATTGAAATAATTTCCGTGCGCCCACTTAGTTCTGTGTGGGGGCAGGCCCATCTAGCTAGGCTCTACACCCCGTGGGTGCGGGTGAGGTGGGGGTGCTTGCAGGTTGGGGACACACCGAGTGGTCGGTCGCCGCTTTGGAGTGCAGCGCACTTTTTGCATAATTAAATTTATTTTTTCTACGAACTGCGCGAAGTTTCAGCTCGACATAAAATAGCTGTAATATTTTAATTAAATTTACTTTATTTTTTACAGCGAAGCCAACCACAAAACAGTATAAATTATAATTATTATTATAATATAAACCATATTAAATAAAGACGAATATAATAATAATTATAACTTCTTATTGAAGAAACTGTTGCTGCTTTGCTTTTGCTTTGCTTTAGATTGTGATAAAATCTTGTGATAAAAACTTCCGTTAAGCACAAGTAGCTTGCCTAATCAATCTACTTCTCTATTGCTTACAGTAGGGTATAGCTCATTCGCCTAGCAGGCGACATTCCCTACCAAATTCCTAGCGTATAACATAATAAATCTGTTTTCAAAGCGAAAGAAAAACCACTTTCCCATTCAGTGTTTTTTGTGGAACTGCACAGCCCATAAAAAGTGAAATTATATAATTATACGAATATCTGCATTTAATGTTGGATTTTTTGGGCAACTGCACAGCCTCCCCCTTTCCCCTTCCAGCACTCTTGGCACCTCTTGAGGCACTCCTTTATGGGTAATAATAGCGCATTGCTTCTGTGCATTGTCTGTAAGCAATTTGGCCAAAAGTAGGCTAACAAAATTTATGTCAACTGACTGCGCACAACTTTTGTTAGCCAGCGACTTGGCATTTTGCATAGCTTTCGTTTTAGCCAAGTCGGAGGATGGAGCGAAGCCAAAGGGGGCAAGCGGAGTTGGAACTAAAATAAAATGTAGCGCATGCTAAAGGGTTGTGAGGGGAATGATGGGAGTGGGGATGGGGAGTGTGGAGTTGGGAGCGGGGAGTGAGGAGTCTGCTCAGCCAGAAATTTTAATATAACCCGCACTCGGGTAGCTCCAAAAACTGTGTCACTAGGCACTGCAATCCCTTGGAAGGAGTGCAGCAAAGCAGCAGCAGCTCTGCTCCGACGTCTGGCCAGAGATAAGTTTGCCCAGTAAGCGAAGCAAATCCAATTCCGTGAACGGTACGGGTACGGCTACGGGGTACGGGGTACGGGTCTGAGAGGGGGAGTCTGTTCCATTTACGTGTCGCAGCATTTTGTCTTTGGGATAGAATTTAATACACGGCAGTTTGTCTTTGACTTTGTGCGCCAAAAAGTGGAAAGTTTTTGGCCAAGCTACCTGCCACTTCATGGATAGCAGGAAGCCGCAGTTCGAGTATGCTTGCAACACACCCAACGAGAGTCCCTACAAATGTGCAAAGGCTGTGACTTGTCACCACTTGCATTTGCCGTTTGCCATTTGCCATTTGCAACTGCAACTGCAACTGCAACGGCAACGACTGCAGCTTCAAGTTTTGTGTTTTACATGACAAGCGTGTAAGTCGACGTGGCTTATCGAGCATGTTAACAGCTCCCCAGCTCCCCAACTCCCCAGTTTGCCTTTACACCACAACACATGAGTTTGCCCCAACTGTGAGCAGCAGCTGTGCCCCGACTCCATCAACTGAGCAGTGCTAAGTCAATGCCCAAGAGCAGCTCTTGTGGCACGAGTAATCAAACAAAGTACAACTTAATACGCATCTTAGTTTATATACTCTCTTCAGATGCACTTCCAACTGATTCAAGTTGAGCTATGACAACCCAACAGCTGATTCTGACTAGGAAATCAAGGCAACTACGGGTATTACACCCAGCAGCCAATTGGGCTCTGTGAGAGCGCAGCTTTCAGCATTATTAGCGAGTAAACGTGTCTCTCTCTCACTCTCTGACTCTCTGTCTCTCTCTCTCCTTTGCTTGCGAAACTGTGCATCGTTTACCGCTGCCTTCAGTTACAGTTTCCGGCAACTGCAACAACAGCGACTCCCTCCCTTCTTTCTGCTCGCCTTCCCGCCATTCACCGCAGTGTGCAGGCATTTCGCAAGCTCTTTAAATTGGCTCTCAAATTAGGTCGCACTCGTGTTGTTGTTGCTGCTCATGTTGTTGCCATTGTTGTCACATTTGGTCCGAATGCGTTGGCAAAAGGCAGCGTTAACAGCAACAACAGCAGCAGCAACAGCAACAACAGCAACAGCAACAGCAGCAGCACCAACAACTCTGCCGCCAACACACTCATGTGGCACAGTCCGTGCTCATGTCCAGTGTGCCTGGCGTTGCCTTTGCCTTTTAATTGAAAGCGGCATATGCAGAGCAACAGCAACACAACAGCAACAACAGCAACAACAACAGCAGCAGCAACAGCAACAACATCAGAAACAACAGCAACATGGCAAGACAGACGCTGTTAAAAATTGTAATTTCCATTGCTGCCAGAACTCAGAAACCTACGCCCCCTCCCGCTTCAATCCCCCCGCAGTCGGCAACCCCTTTAGTTTTGGTTTCGAATTCGCTTTTTGCTGCAAGCTGCAGACGACTTTAAAATGCGTGTTGCAAGTTCTTTGCCGCTGCCGTTGGCCGCACAAATTAAATTGGCTTTAAATTGACACCTCCGGTGGCAGGATATAGCCGTGTTCGCATACACACACACACACACACACGCGTGTGTTGCCTTAACTTTATTAAGGATTTCGTGCAGCTGCTGCCTAGATTGTTGCCTTTGGTGCTGTTGGCCCTGTGCTGCCTTTGCCACGCCCACAGCGGCTGCAGTTAATAAAGAACCAAATTATTGTGTTGTTCACACTTTGACACATTGAAACGGAAATTTAATTAAGGATTTTTTCAATAAAATTGCGCTTTTTATTGCAGGACGACGGCTTTAAAGCCGCAGCTGCCAACTGCCAAAAGGAAAGGAGAAGAATAATACGAAGCGAAGCCTGGAAAGAGAATATTCTAGGAGGAGTTCTACAGCGAGGATGAGTTTAAGATGAAATACCTTAAAATGCCAACAGATATTGCTATTGTAAAAGCAACTAGCTGGCATTCCCCGGCTTTGCCCGAGCCTCTCTATTTCACCAGACTTCCAACTGCTGTAAGTATCGAACAACTCAAGCAATTGAGAAATGGCTTTGCCTACTTAATCATTTGCTTAATCGTCATATATAAGTTATATTTTTTATTTGAGAACTTTAATTTGTGTTCAAGAACTTCAAATTCTCATAGCATAAACAGAACCTATTCGATTTCCATGTGACACATCAGTTTGATTAACGTTTGATCTCTAAATTTAGACAGCAGCTCAATTCCATTTGGAAATGTACAATTTGCCATTCCATAGTTTATTTTAAAGACTTTAAATAATATGCTGTCTTGTACTAAAAGCTGTAAATAGATAAACTCCCCGCAGAAGAGAGCATATAAATAAACTACTCTAAGAAGAAAAGTGCTCTAAAAATTAGTTTGCATGCGCTGCCATGTAATGGATACGACTACAAATGAGACGCAGAGCTTGAGGAAAAGTTGCCAAGGATGTTTTAGGCAGAGACGTGGCCGAAGGCAAGACAGGGCTGGGCGGGGCAGGGCGGGGCAAGGAGCGCGATGTGGCAAGAAGCTGCTTGCGAGAGACGCCACTCGAATGCGCAACAACAAAAGAACTAATTAAAAAATTAATCTAGCTTAAAGTTCCATTAGAGCGCCAGCGAAGTTTCTCTCCTGCTGCGGCGTGGCATACAGAGAGAGAGGGACGGGGGGGAGGTAGAAGTGAAGCCAGGGGCAAAGCGCAACAGCAGCGGTGCGCTGAGGAAATGGAAAAACTTTTGCAGTGCAGTGCAGTGTAGTGCAGTGCAGTGCTGTGTGCATTTCGCGAATGCCGGCGGCAGCAACAGCCTGCTGCCAAAGACAGGGCAAACAATGCCAACCTAGAGACGAGGAGAGGTACAGAGAGAGAGAGAGAGAGAGTGGAAGAAAGCGGGGTAGCGGAAGCGGAAGTGCAAGCTGTGTATAAAAAAGCTGCTGAATAATTAAATTGCCCTTGAACAACTCTGCATGAAAAGTGTGCGAGAAATCACAAAATTCAAATGACCAAACATCTTTTATGCTTGCTCTTTCTCTTACTCTCCCCCTCTCCATCACCTTCCCCATCCCCTTCCCCTAGCCACCATAACAGAGCAGCAACCATAACTTATGTTCTTTGTGCATTTATGGCCCAAGGCCCTAAGCTGCTCTCAAAGGCGGTAGCCCAGAGGAAAAAGTGAAAGTTCAACCATTTGAGGCAAAGGAATTGCAAAATGTGATTAGTTAGTGGGTCAGGCAAATGGCTAAGACTCGCTTTGAGCCACATTTAAGAGCTTATAATCAAAAGCGGCTTAAACACAACGGCGGCCAGGCGATTTGCAAGCTCAGCTCAGCTGCATGCAATGCAATTTAATATGAATCAAACTGAATATTGAAGCAAAAAGTAGCAAGGAAAAGAGTTAATAATTATATTCAATTCAACTAATAATAGAGATTCTACTTCCAGATAATCTTAAGCAAACTAACAACTCTACGATATCATATTTATTATTAATATTATAAGAGTTTCCACATATCTACTTGACTTGAAACTTACAATTTGTGTGAGAAATATTTACTTGAAAAGTTTTCCCATAGCTGTCGCAACTTTAGTTAATTACTCGCACTTATTTGCGTAGTATTATTTAAGCGTTTCGCTTTTTTGGCTCAACTGTGGATGAGGCACCGCAGAGGTTGACAGTTTCATTTGGCCATAAACTATGCGAAACAGTCAGCTCGTCAGAGCCAAAAAACCCACATCGTTGACACTTTTAAAGGGGTCACAGAGCACTTCAAATTTAAACTTTTACCAAGAGACAACAGTGAGCAAAGGAGAGCGTCAGGGGGGCGACAGAGAATCAAATTTTTTGGCGACAGTTTAGTGAAAGTGTAACTGTAACTGTAATTATATACAGCTGACAGTCTGTCTGTCTATTTGGAGAACTGAGCACGTCCAACGTCTGCAAGTTTATCCAACGGTTTGCCGCCCTCAAACTTAAGCCCAGACTCAGACCCAAACTCAAATCCAAATCCGAATCCGAATCCAAAGCTGAAACTCAGCCTCAACCTCAACATCAGCTCGGAACTCATCTCTCTAAACTGCAAGAGTGTCGCTCAAATGTCGCTGCCATTTGTCTGGTCTGTCTGTCTGGCAGTCTGGCAGTCAGTGTCTGGCCAGGCTTGCCTGTCATAAAATATAAAACTTTGGCCCAAAAATATATATATATACACAGTATCTGCAGAGTACATATCTAACGTTGTCTGTTGTTGCTGCTGCTGCTGCTGCTGCTGCTGCTGCTGCTAGTTGTGGGTTTTTGTTGCCTGCCTGCCCCAAAAAGTTTGCAGTTTTTGTTGCCAGACTTTTTGGTTGGCAACAGTCGCCCTCCAGTTAGTTGCGTGGGTGTAACTCGAAGCGCCATTGGCCCAATTACACTAAACGAGTGTTTCGCAGATGACAACCTACAACAATTCCTATTCCCCCTCTCGCGCTGTTTCACATGCTCCACCGCCAAACTCATCTATGCTATCGCTACAGGCAGTCGCAGGCCTTGTCTGCTTTGCCAGATAAACGACAAGGATTCGGGGGGGAGCCAGGCCGGGATTCACATGCTGTGGCGTCTGTAATTTTGGGGCGTTATAATAGAGCTTAATGCACAAAACTCGTTATCAGTAGCCGGCGTTGAAAACTTTCAAAAGGCAAACAAATGAAACTCAGGCGCGTTTGATTAAATGCATGTCATTTGCCTCAGTTGCTCGACATTCTCAGCTCCAACTCAGCTCCAACTCAGCTCCAACTCAGCTCAGCTCAGCGCAGCTAATGCCAATGCCAATGCCAATGCTGATGCTGATGCCAACTGCCATCAATCGTCATTGTCTATTGTCAAATTGCGCGGAATGAAGCGCCAACGAGTCGCAGAGCAAACACAGAACAACAAAACACTTTATAGACAAACAGAACCTACAATGTTCAGAAAGCATCATAAACAACTACTAATGCAGTGAGTGTGCGGGGAGTATGCTCAACTGGCTGATACTCTGTAGCTCTGCAGCAGCAGATGGGCAAGAAAGGTAACACACAAGATAGACTGTAGCTAAAAGTAATACAAAATACAATATAAACATTTGAAATAATATTTGAATATTCAAAATGCGAAAGAGAATCTGAAATGCAAGTTTAAAACTAATTGTCTATATATATTTATAATCAATTTTAATTCATACAAAATATTATTCTGTGAGCAAGAAAATTAATGTAAAATGAATTTTTTCAATATTAATTATAAACATTTTAGATAATTTTAAAGTATTTATGAAGAGCAGAAGAATTTCAGCTACAGCAATAAATTATTTTCTAATAGTTTATAATAAATATTAAACATTCCTTCAAGTCAATAAGCCCCTGCTTGCTATCATTACAGGGTAAATTGGACATAAGGTGAAGCAACTGTCTGGCTAAAGGAGGAGAACTCATTCTGTTGGCGTCATAAAGCAACGCTTTGTTGCTTATTAATCTCTTCAGTTATTTTAGCGGCAACTTGTGAATTCCTTTCAGTTCTTAAGACTCTAACAAAAGCCCTTAGACAGACTTCTCAATACCCCTTTTGGCTATTTATGACGCCCACTCAGACAACTCGAACTCGAACTCAAACTCAAACTCGCAGTCTCAGTCGCAGTCACAGTCGATGGTTGTGCGTGCTGTGTGTGTGTGTGCTGTGTGTGTGTGTGTGTGTGTGCTTGGCTGTATACTCGTATTTTTCGTGTATTATGTGAAAAATGCAATTTGATTGCTTGTAAAACATGTTAAATTCTTATGTGGCAACAAAATTCAACAACGAGTGAAGCGCAACTTTTATGTTTCTGGATTTTTGGAAGAATTTATATGACACGAGGCGTGGTCCAGGTTCTTATGCTCCTACTTATACTCGTAACTTGCCTCTGCCATACTTTTATGATTTGTTTCTTGTGTTTGATCTTTTTGTTGCGCTTCTCTCTCTCTCTCCCTCTATCTCTCTCTCTTTCTCTCGCTGACTCAGAGTTGTGAAAAGTCTTGGCCTTCATAATGTGCTTGCTGTTGCTTTCAGCTTTTATTTTTATAGTATACCGCTTAGAGAGCGACATTATGTGTGCCCCATGTGGAATATTATGCATTATATTTATTTTTGTCAAATTGTCAACGCTGCTCATTTTTATGGCACATCACAGCGCCGTTGTCATCGTCGATTTCACACGCCCAGCGACCGCCACGCCCACAAGAAGGCTTGAGGCAAGGTTTAATCATTTGAATTTAAGAGCTGCTGATGTGACGACTCGGCAGTGTCAATTGTAGCAAAGAATAAATGAGAATGGTTGTCAAGAAAGTTCATAAAGATTGCAGAGAGAAATATTTCAAATAAATATAAATAAAATATAATATAAATATAAAAATATTTATATCTATAAGAATATTGTATATATTTTAAAGAGAAGCTGCGGTCTGTAAATTAAACTCTTAAAGTGAATAACTTAACCAATCGATTTATAGATTCTATGAGTTTCCCTTTAATACATTTCTAATCCACAGTTTCGTTTAATAATATAAATATAAATAAATATTTATATGTATAAGAATATTTTATATATTTCAAAGAGAAGCTGCGGTCTGTGAATCAAATTCTTAATTAGAATAATTTACTGAATTGATTTATAGATTCCGTGAGTTTCCATTTAACACATTTTTAATCCAAAGTTTTCTTTAATTTTCAGCACTTTAAGGATAACAAAATATGAATTTGAATATGTCAAGATGTAACTACGATTCGATTAACATCTCGCATACATAAAGCCAGCTGTAGTTTGCTCTATAATAAAGTCAACTTATGTTCAATTCAGCTTTGATTGTCAGCCAGCCAATGCCAATTTCAAAGAGTTAACAACACTGTGAAAATGCAGCCATAAGGAGTAATTTAAATATCTAAGATGATCACCCCAAACGATGTGAGGCAGGAATATTATGATTATGACAGAGACAGAGAGAGAATGAGAGAGAGAGAGGGAGAGCCAGGCGTTGATGATGCCGCTGACGATGATGACTTTGCCACCATGTGGCACAGAGCGAGTGACGAGATGAAAGCGCAGCGCCGCCGTCAAGTGAATTGAAATGAATAAGCGCAGAAATAATGGGGGAATGTGGGTTGAGGCAGTTGAGGCAGTTCTGCTCGAATCAGAGTAGGATTGGTGGCATGTGGAATGGTAAGGGGTGGGGGAGGGACGGTAATGGGTTGGGGCTGTGTGACAGCAAAAGAGCAAACAGAAAGCAAACAAAACGAGTGCCACTTGAGCGGCCGAACAAGCCTAAATAAGTGCCTGGATAAAGAGTGCCATAAATATGTGTGCGAAAATTATGCAGATGCGCAGATAGACAACCTCGCAGATACATAGATACACAGATACATTTACATGCACTGCGTCTTTGCCACCCTCCCTCTCCCCATCTCTCCCTCTCTCACGCTCTTTCTACGCTTGCAATTTGCGTTGCTAATTTGACAGCCGTCAATGGATTTGTCTTGCCTGGCTGCTGCCAAGGTGTTCCAGTTACAGTTACAGTTGCTGCCGCTGCCGCTGCCCAGGGTGGGCACACGATCTCCGAGTTCCACTGAGTTGAGTTCTGTTCAGTTGGGTTTGGGTCACGTGCCTTTGGCTTTGATGTTTCCTATTCTGCCTCTTTATTTCTTGTTTCTCATTTTGTGACGCAACAGCAGCGCAGCTAATTAGCTGGCGGACCATGCCACAGCAGCAATCCCTCAACACTCGCTGCCAGCTGCCTCTCCCTCTCTCTTTCTCTCTCTCCCTCCCATTCATTGTGTGTGCCCCGAAATAAAATTTAATTACGCAGATTTTTACGCCTTTCGCTCATTGCTCAAATAACACATTGAAAATGTGTTTTGTGCTCCGCCGTCGACTATTTCCTTTTGACATTAAAATGCGTTTTTAACAAGCATTTCAACAAATCTGTCCACACTGCGTACAATTAAAATGCTAAAAAGCTGCAGCCACTAGAAGTATGGCATAAAACATAATATAAATAAAGAACTTAAGTGTGAGACAACGAATAGCAAATGCTCTACGAGTTGATATAAATAACTGAAATAAGCAAAGTTAGTTTGTAATTTTACATGGATTAATTTCAGATATTTCTAGAGTAATAATTCTTAAGAATTGTCTGTATAAATATTAAATATATCTCTATAAATCTGACTTAAAGAAGGAGTAGAGTATCATTTACTGATAAAGAGTTCTCTATTCAAATTTCAGCAAAAGCATTGCCAAGTTTATTACCAACTTGAGATACACTTTCTTCAGCTGCTTATGCTTAACGAGACGACGAATGAGACACTGAGTGTGCGTGTGTGTGTGTGTGTGTATTGCGGGGGTCAACGTCACCCCTTTTTGGGGCAATGAAGCGCATCCGTGGCAGATCAGAAACAGCTGTGCACATGACAACGTCGTCGCCATCGTCATCGCTCGGCGTCGTCATGAGTTCCACAAAGGAAGGCGCTTAACACTTGCAAATGCTGCTTTTGCCACAGCGCAGGGGGAGTGCAGAAGAGAGGGAAGCAGCAGGGCTAGGCATTATGTTTGCCTTTGGCTGTGTTGTTGTTCTTTTGACATTTCAACTGTCATAAATGGCAAATGCAGTGCGTCTCCTCAGTTGGCCTCGCACACGCTGCTCTGGCTGTTCCAGCTGAGCGCCTTTAATGCTCATGTGGAAAAGATTCACATGTTGCCCTCCCCCCATCCGCGCTATCGCATCATCATCCAACTCCGCCAAATGCTTGATTGACATACAACGAATGCCGCCGAACGCCGTATGACAAAATGTCGGCGCACCTCCAGCAACACCGCAAGAACAGCAGCAACAACAACAGCAGCAACAACAACAGCAGCAACAACAACAACAACAATAGAAACTTATATTTGCAATGACTCCAACTCCAACTGCAAACTTCCCCCCTTTCAGCACTGCAGTCTTTCCTTGGCTCTTCTCTCTGCTTGTGGTTCTATCTTTCGCTCTGTGACTGACTGTCAACAATTGGCGTGAAGTAGTTGAAGCTTATTGTTGTCGTTAACAGCAGCTCTTGCTCCTCCTTCCCCTGCTTCCCCTCAATTCACCCACCCAGTAACCTCACTAAGCTGACTTCAGTTACTTTGTGGGTCTCTCGTTTGCCAGTTAACCAGCCATGTCTTATGTGCTGGCTAATTAATTTCAATTAAAATGCCTAGACTGTTACTCAGGGACGAGTTCTGAGTGTGTCGCAGTTGTTCTCTGGCAATTTGGCAAATGCAAGAAATTCGCATAGACCTTTTAATTGATTTACAGCTGTCAAGTAATTTAACAAATGAGCAATGGAAATGTTGTAATTAAAACATTTGGCTATTAGAGCAAGAGAAACTGCGCTTCCTTTATAAATATTTACTTTAAAATTATTCTAGCCACTGAAGAGCAAGCAAACACTTCACTTGATAAACCAAAGCTAAACTCTATTTGCTATTTGCTATTTGCTGTAGTAGTTCTTTACGCTTATCATCTCTAGACTGTCCACACTTGAGATCATTGCTGCCACAGCTGCCACATTGGCCCCGGGCTAGAGAGCCTGAAGAGAGCTCCCGTTGCATGGCCAATTGGTTTGGCTTTAACAACTGCCAACTTTGCATGTGGTTCGCATTTATAAAAATCAATATTTTGCATAGGCATTTGGCTTCGTTTGCTGATGGATGCGAGGGCAGGGTGGGAGTGTGCGGGGTGACAGGACGTTGCATGCCCCATTCGGCCAGACAGCGTCATATAACTCAGCATATAAAAAATGTCAACTGTCTGCGACACACAAAACTTATTTGTCATGCAATTTTCTTTCGAACGCCTTAAGAGGCGGACGAGGTTCAGCTTCAGCTACAGCTTCAGGTTGAGGATGTGGATGTGGATGATGCATAGAAACACAGGCGGCACACATGGCATAGGCAAAAGGCAACTGCCATGGCAATCTATACATGTCCATGATGGGAACCTGTTTTGCCAGACATAATAACTTATGGCGATTGGGTGGCGGCGGCAAATTGTGGGCTGCGAATCAATAACGTCAATTGATGCGGAGCAGGTGACAGTCCACAGTCAGGGGCAGAGCCACAGCCAGAGCCAGAGCCACATCCAGAGCTGTAGCCAGTTGTTGTTGCAGTTCTCCTCTTGGGAGACTGACCTAGGCTTACGGTTAGTTACTGTTGGATTAGCTGAGAACTGGTTTCTCACTTTGTCAGGCAAATAAACTTGACTCTTGCCTGCTGGCCAACTGGTTGACTTGGCCAACTTGGCCAGTTGACAACGGTCAACTAATTGGCCATATTACTAAAAACTGTTAAAATATGAGAGCGACGCTCGACTCGACTCGCCTCAACTCGATCGTATTCTCATTTATTTATTTATATTTTTGTTGCCTACAAATGGCTTCATCACGCGCAAGAAAGTTAACTAGAGCTTAGCTCCAAGGAGTTTACAGTACGGAATACGGAGTACGGAGTACGAAGGATCCTGCGGACAGGCTCTTAACGTGGCACATTAACACTTTAACGTGCCATAATTACCAGCGCGGACAACCAAGGAAATAAAATCATGTACACGCGTAAAAATGTCAGCCAATGCCTTTTTAAAAGTCAGCGAGCAAGTTAATTGTCTGCCCAAGGTAGCCAAGGTAGTCAAGGCAGGCCATGGGGACGTAGCTGGGTAGGGGGAGGTGTAGAGCGAGCAGTTTGAGGTCGACGAGGAGCAGTGACAGAGACAGGGACAACGACAAAGTCCGAGTGTCCGAGTGGATTGCGGATTGTGGGTTGCGCAGTGGCAACAGCTAAAATCAACATCATCATCATCATCAGCAACAGCAGCAACATCAACAGCAGCAACATCAACAACATTATCATCAGCATCATTATCATTGTCCTCAACGTCCGCAACTGAGTTGGGCTCCCTGACAAAGTTGTAAGTTGTTGATGTTCCTCTGGTTGTTAATGTGGCTCTGCCTTGTTTCTTGGGCCATTTTAATGCCTTTGACATCGAATGCGCACAGTGGGAAGTCGCCCGAGTTCCTTGCGAGAGAGATTCCACATAAAACTGTCCCAGTAAACTGCAAATTTATGGCCAATGGCAGCAGCAGTCAGTGCTTTATGAGAGACTGCGCTGAAACTAGTGTAGTTAACTGAACGAACATTTCAAAATTATTATTAATTATCATTTGATAATCATAAGATGTTCTCAGTTGTGAATCAAATTATTATTAATAATCATTTGACATTCATCACAAGTTGTTCTTAGTTGTGAATCAAATTAGAGTAAGTCAAAGCGTTTTCTATTTCTAATTTCTTTTATAAAGAAAACTGTGTCAAAAACAATAAATTATAAATTATCTGATAAATGCAGAAACCAAACTAAGAATTTTAAAGAATATTTAAACTATTTCTTAAAATAAAAAATAGAGAAACTGTGAGGCAATTCTATAAAATATTTGTGAAATAATTTTAAATACTTTCAGAAAACCTATTCCTTAATAAACATAATAAACAGTTGAATATTTAGATACTTCTATTTAAGAACCTTTCACTTAGATCCTTTATATTTATATGCATTAGTTTTTGCACCACTGTTCGACTGATAATTACAATTCCACACCTTAAGTTAGCAACAAAATCAAGCGAAATAAAACACAAAGCGCGAGGATCGACGCGCTCCGATGTCAGAACGAAGATCGTTAAGTGAATTCATATAAAAATTCCTTAAATGTCGCATTATGACAAAACGGTCATTTAGAGACGTAGCAACAGAGGAGACAAAGCCAAACGACAGCAACAACAACAACAACAACAACAACAACAACAACAACAATAACAACAACATGAGCTTCTTTTTTATCATTTGTTTTATGAAGAACTTGCAACAAGCAGAAGTTAACTGGAGCCTGTGCATTGAAGTCGCCGTAGGAGTAGGAGTCGGGGGTTGGGGGCTGGGAGACTCAGAGCTTGCGTGATAAAAATGCTTAGCACACGGCACATTTTGTAAACATGGCCAACATGACTGGAGACGACTTCAGCACAGAAAAAAAGAAACAGATAAAACAAAAACAAAAGCCAAAAGGCGAATGGCGAATGGCAACTCTCGATTCCTGGCGATGCTCGACTTCAATTTGGCCACAACATATTTGTTGTTGTTGTTGTTGTTGCTTATTTTGTATATTTTTTTCCAAAAATATTCCGCATTATTTTCGTTTCGTTTGCAGCTTCGGCAAAAGTCCCAAACCAAATCACGAACATTTTCTGTCGTCGCCTCTTCCATTTAAAAATCTTTTTTGCTTTTATTTTATTTCCTTTTAATTTTTCTTTTTTTTTTTCTTTTTTCTGTTAGCAAGTTTTATGAAATATTTAATACGCTGGCAGAGGGTATTGTAATTTGGGAGGAGGAAAGTAAACAACACGAACGCTGTTGCCTTAATATATTTAAGTTAATTCGAATACTTTTAATTTAGTATAATAATCTATGCATTTCTCAGTTATTGTCTATGAAATGTTTTACTTTCCACATAGCTAAACTTTAATTTAACATTGAGAAACTTTCATAGGGTATACCACACTTTTATAGGGTATTAAAAGGTCGTCACTTCAATGCCAGCCGCGTTGTCTTGTTGCTTTTATTTTTGGCATTTCTGTGGCTTTTGGTCATGAATCATGATTTATTTGAGCTTTTTTTTCTGTATTTTGTTGACTTCTTCTCGACTGCGCAGGACATTTTCACTTTGTTGTTGTTGTTGTTGCTGCTGCTGCTGCTGTTTTTATTGTTGTTGGCTGGCTGAACTTCTGTTGCTGCTGCTGTAAAAGCCAAGTTTGGTATTTAGACGGGCGGCGACAAAAATGGCTTAGTTTGTTGCACACGTTTTGTTTAGCTTCCACCGCTTGGTGGGAACTTTGCACCGCCAAACCACCACTGCATTTGCTGTTTGTTGTTGCTGTTGTTGTTGTTGTTGTTGTTGCTGTGTTGCTGCTGCTGCTGTGTCTGTCTACGAGTTGCTGTTGTGCCGGCAGCCGGCATAAATATAACCACATTCACAGTATGTTTGCATGTATTTCGTTAGTCGTGATTTGCAGTTGATTTTGTGCCACAGTTGTAACAGACGTCTCCCTCCCTTCTCCCCCCCTGCTTCCCTTCTGAAATACAAACCCCAAAACGCACGAAACCAAATTTAAATATTTAAAAATAGTCCTACAATGTTGTTGCTAACTACATGCCGCATAACTAAAGAGAGCTGGTGCACGAGGCTCAGGTGAATTCAATAGTTAAAGAAGCAGGAGAAACGTGGATTGGAGGGGGAGAAGGAGCAGACCCCTGGCAAGCTGCTAAGCAGACACCTTCTAGGAACTAATGAAAATAGACCCATAAATATATATATATATATAAGGATAGGAGCAGACCCCTAGGCGGGCTGCTAAGTAGACACCTTCTAGGAACTAATATAAAAAGTCCCATAAATATATATATATATATATATATATATACTGTGTGATTATAAATATATTAATATATAAATATTCAGAATCATTCCTTCAACTTTACTCATCTGACTTTTAGTTCAGTTAATTAATTTTCTGTTAGTAAATATATTAATTTCTATGTAATAAATGCCACTTAACTAATTATCTGAGCTCAACTTATGCCTAATTATATATTTAATAGCAATATTCTACCTTTTGCTATTTTATTTAGACGTTTAAATGCTTTTTGTTGTAATATTGTGTTCCTAGCAACTTTGCATTTGGGTTTAAATTGCTCTTGTGCCACAAGTGGCGGCAATTATTGAATTTTCACATAGTATATATTAATTGATTGAAATTCAATTCAATCCCATTCGAGCGTCCTTTTTGCCGAGGTTCCATTTAATAGCTTCGAGCAGATTTCACGCTCTCTCCATTGCCTCCACAGTTCTGCATAGAGTTCTTTGCTTTTTTCATTGCTTGGTATTTTTTGTTAGCAATTAAACCGGATATTGTCAAGCTTGGCAGAGGCGTCAGTTAATTTGCCACACCCCCATGGGCCAATACAACGCCCATTTGTCAAACAAGCTCTAAGCGAGTTTTAATTAGGTGTTAAAAAGATTGAATTATATTTGTTACTTGCAGACGGATATTGAAGAAATTATTGACAGTCAGTCGAGCACTCTACAGTGGGGTATATCAATTTGTAAATGCAGATTAAATATCAATTTCTATTGAAATCTAATGCTAATCTCGCTAGCGTATTCCAACTTCAGCATCAACTGCAAAACGGTTCGCTGTACTGAAGTCAATTAAAGGCAGTTGACAGGGCTCTAAATTGGCCAAGTTACCAGTTGCCTCAGTTGCCAGTTGCCAGTTGCCAGTTGTCTGTTGTCAGTTCTCTCTCATTTCTGCGATTTCCGCGTGGGAAAATCAATTGAGCTGCCTTCGAGCGCTTGTAAATTTGCATATTACAGAAAAATAAATGACGTATGCGACATGTTGCCGCTTGATGTTAATTCAAATCATTGGATAAAATTAATTTTCACTCAAGAAAATTATTGCCTGCCATGCATGGCCAATTGAATTTTCCATTCTCCATTTTCCGTTGGCGTTTTCTATTTTCTTTTTTCTGTTTTCTGTTTTTTCACTAGCTGACGACAACTTCGCTGCATATGTTTGGCAAAATTCTCGAGCTGACTACGTGCCGCTGCTTACCTCTTGCCATGTGGCAGCTTGCGGCGGCATGTGGCATGCCGCAGCACTGCACCCCCGTTCGCAGTCCTTCGATCCAATTAAAGTCACACAATTGAGCCACTTACACTTTAAGAATTGCATTAAAAATCGCATTGTTGCCTTGTGTGAGGGGCATGCGGCAAGCGGCAAGCGGCATGCGGCGTGAGGCGTGAGGCATGAGGTTTTGGGTTATGGTTTTAGGTTCTGGTTCGGTTCACTGCTCTGGCAAACTTCCGTGTCTTGTACTGGGATTGGGACCTGGGACTTGGGACTTGGGACCTGGGACTGGTTCTACGTGCTTGGATTATATTGCAGAGCTGCGAGAGTCGCTAGAAATTATGTTATGCATTTCACGTGCAACAAGTTGAAATCATAACAAGCCCAAGTTGCACTAACAAAAATACTTATATAACTGAAATGCAATGAAAATATTGAAAGAGCCGTTGTAGAAATTGAAAAGCAAACCATTTTCGCAAGGCCCTCGAGTGTGTGTGTGTGTGTGTGTGTGTGGTGTGTTGAACAAGAGACAAATACATTTCCTGCTAGAATTTTATGTTGTAGTTGTAGCTGCAGTACAAGAAGTTCATGTTCTCATTGCATTAACCAACAGTTGGCCGACAAAAACTGCTGTTGAATTTACTTAGACATCATGTTAGAGAAACTTTCTTATTATATGTACTTTAGATAGATATTAGAGGGAAGTTTTAACGATACTTAAAGAGAAGTTTCAGTGTAATAATGTGACACATATATATGGGAAAGGTAATCAAATTGATGGGACATCATATGCTAATCAAGACTCAGGATAGAGAACAGAGAGAACTTTCATCTAGTAGTCCTAGGCAAGCTGTCTCATAAATAGTCTAGTTCAATCAGTTCCAAGTGAGCAGTTGTGTAGATCGGCCGTAGAGTAGTTCCAACTCCTAGACACAATGGCGATGAGCGACAAGCTACAAGTGTTTCCATCCCGAGCCAATCAGGTGCTGATGAAGCAGAGAATTCTCGCCGCCAAGCGAGGAATGGGACTGCTAAAGAGAAAGCGTGATGCGATCGACCTGAAGCTGCGAGATCTCAAGCGGCAGATGGGTGACAAAGAGGAGTTCGTGGACAATCTGATGCGTAATGCAATCTTCTCAGTGGCCAAGGCGAATCTGCTGGGCACTGACTTCAAGCCGGTGATTGTGGCTGACAGTGAGAAGGGCAAGACATTTCTGCGCAGACGCATGCAGAAGATTGTGGGCATTGCGTTGAACTACTTTGAGCTGGAGGTTAACCAAGAGGAAGCCTTCCCCATGACCGGCCTCAGTTGCGGCAAGCAGCAGGTGCAAAAGGTGCGCAAGAACTTTCTGGATGCACTCCGGGAGATTGTCGAGTACGCATCCCTGGAGTATATGTTACGGATGCTGACAACAGCCTCGCATCAGACCAATATGCGAGTGAATGCCCTGGACTATGTGGTAATTCCTCGACTGGTCAACACACACACCTACATTTGCGGGGAGCTGGAGGAGTTCGAGCGTGAGGATTTCTATCGGCTGAAGCGTTCGCAGGCCAAGCAGCTGGAGGCGAAGATTGCCTTCACGGAGCTGATCAAGACCAAGAACATGACGGAGGATGAACTCGCCGATTACCTCAAAAGTGGAAGGCCCGTACATCCCGTCGCCGATGTCCACTTCGATGGCGATGTATTCGAATACAAGACGCTCGAGGAGCGCCTTCGGGAGGCCTACGTTCTACGCTCTACCCGCCGAGGCAACTCCACCGAGCCGGCGAAACTTGACTCCAGTGTGAAAACCTTCCTGGAGCAAGTCGCCTTCCAGAATGATCCACGCGCCAGCAAAGCCAGTTTCATCTCCCTACGCAGACGCGTCATACGGAGCCAGCCATCATCGTCATCATCCTCCACAACTTCTTGCGAGAGATTCTGATTAATTCGATGTATACTTTTGAAATGAATCGAAATATATATAAATTGCAAGTAATTCATTTGATTATATTTGGAATTTTCTTTATAAAGCTTTTCCCAGTCCTCTTCGAATGCGCAATTAGATTTGCGGACAGTTTATTGTATCATTTCGAATGGCCATAAATTTCAGTTAAGGACAAATCACCAACTAAAAGTGGAAGCGAAGCTTCAGTTAGTTGTGCCTTATAAGTTGCTCGTTAGCTGTTGCCAACAACATTTCACCTGCCCCCAATCGAAAGCAGCGACAACTATGCGGCAACATGCAACATATGCTGCACAAACGGGGGAAACTATGCAATGAACCAGAGAGAGGTTGGTGGCAGGACCAGCAGCAGCATCAGCAGCAGCAATTGCAATTGCTGCAATCCATTGCCAGTGCGTCTTTTGTGTTGACAAATGCATATTACAAAATGCAACTGGCCATAACAAAAGGACGTCTATTACGACACATGATAAAGGAGGAGAGGCTGCTCCTCCATTCAACAACAACAACAAAAGTAATACACACACACAGCAAACTCATAACACAAATATTGTAAACATGCAAGCACTTTTTGCTCTTGTTGCTGTTGTAAAGCCAGCAACACAAAGGCTTACAGCAGCAACAGCAGCAGCAACAACAACGACAATGACGAGCACAACAACTTGCAACGTGCGCTGCGGTGAACTCACGTGTTAGGAAAAACAAAGCAAAAATAGCAACAACAGCAGCAACAGCAGCAACAACAGCAACAATGCAGGCGCAATGCAGAAAAAAATATATGCTGCAACAATTGGCAGCAGCAGCAACAGCAACGTACAGAGCTTGCAGCATCGGCCGCAATGTGGCAGCAACGGTAGCTCCAAATAATAAAAGGATGATAGTCAAAGTTTAATGACAGTTCAAATGATGTTGCCGCCGCAGTCAACGCTGGCGTCGCTGTTGCTGCCGCTGCTGTTGCTGTTGTTGCTGCTGCTGCCGCTGTTGCCGTTTGCTGCATTGCTGCACTTTGCGATGTGCCGGCAAACAAATGCATGAGGTCGCTGGCAAATCACGACTCTCATAGCTACAGCAAAGCATTTGCCATGTCAAAGATTATTTTATAATTTTAATAACGTTAAGAATTTAACTTAAGATTGAAATGATTTGAAAAGGGAATGAAAATATGAAAAATAAATAATTACAAATAAAATTTAACTAATTTTATTATATATAATATAAATAATTTTAAGAATTTAAATTGAGATTGAAATGATTTGAAATGGGAATGAAAATATTAAATATAATTAATATTATTTTAAGTAATGTATTAATTTAACTAAATTTATTATATTATATTAATTAATTTATTATTATATATTTCTTTTATATTTAATATTATTTTATTAGGTCCTTTGCTTTAATTCGTTGTTAATCCCTCACTTCGTTGCCTTCCTCATACAAATAGTGTAAATCAGTTTCGATGTACAAAATCAGTTTGCATTTTGCATGTTTGATTTCATTTTTTATTTTTATTGTTATGTTTTTATTTCTCTTTTCATTTTACATCGTTTTTTTTTCACATTTTCCCAGTGCGCTCTGTTGCCATTGATATTATTATGATGGGGCTGGCGGGCCGAGGAGAAGAGGGGCACAGGCGCAGCGGCGGCACAGGCAACATGATGTTGCAACATGCGCTTGAACATAATAAATTTTTATGCATGATTTCTCACATTGCATGTGATGGCTGCCACTTGATGTGCTGCAGTTGCTGCTGCTGCTGCTGCCGCTGCTGCTGTTGCTGCCACATGGGGCGTATGCGCATTCAGCGAGTGTACCGAGAGACTCGACGAATGAGAAATGTGCATTTTAAATATTAAAGTAATTTATGCCAAACACACAAATAAAGTACAAATCGTTAAATATTTAACAGTTTCACTCAAAACATTTATTCTTTATTTTAGTTGAGTCCCAATTCCAAGACGCGATATATTTCTTCTGTCATTCCTCTATATTTTGCAATAGAGTAGAAGTCATTAAAGTTTCGAGCAACACTTAAAAATGACAAGAAGAAATAGAAGAAATGCCTTTTGCTCTACTCTGCCAAGATCAAAAGGCCAGACAGAGACATCAAATGGAAAATGCAGACGCGGTGTTAAAACTATGCCCTCAAAAGACAGTGGGACAAATTGCAGACTAACTGCAAACAATATATTGTGTATACTAAATAACTGAAGAATTCTTAGAGAATAATTAATAAGTGCAATTAAAGTTCAAGGTAATTCGATGCCAAATACAGAATTAAGAACTCGACAACAATTTATTTATTTTAATCTAAAGTCGATTGCTTTGGCGACCTTTTCATTGTTAATTGAGGCAGCTTAAAGTATGAATATAATTAATTTATAACAAACTAAATTAAATATAAGATAATGCTTTTTTTCTCAGCTATTTAAAGAACAATTCCAATTAGAGCGCTCATAATTAATAATCGATAGAAATCTATTTGGGGAATTCCGTAAAATTAGCTGCCTGCTTGGCACGCAGTCAACCATTGTACGGCTGAGAAGAGAGCAACTAATCTCTGACAGCTCGTTATGCCAAATGCTAAAACCAATGCCCGGGAAATGCCTGGTGACTCCTCCCCCTCCTCCCCCTCCTCCCTGCATTTCCCCCTTCTATACTTTGCCGAAACGAGCGTTAACTTCATCATCATTTGTCGGCGACTCTTTTAAGGGAAATTGTGTTGCCTGTTGTTGCACCAGAGCGGAGTGGGTATCAAAACACACTCATAGACTTGTTCAGCTCGCTGTACATATGGTAGATGATTTAAGAGCTCATGTTGGTCGTGCCGATCATAATGCGGATGTGCCTGATGCCTGATGCTGATGCTGATCATGTACTCGTTGCAGGCCTGGGCATTATAAATCGCCTGGCACTTGTGCATTATGCCGCTCAATCATTAAAGCTTTCCATTTACCCCCTCCCCCGCCAGTCAACCAAGCTACCCGGTTCTACCACCCGTCCATGTGCTGCTTGTTTGTGTCTCTGGTCGATTGTGCATTCATTGTGCAGCGTTTTAATTGCAAAATCACATTAGCATAAATTTGTTAAGAACATTTTGAAGTGAAGCAATGCCTAGAGTGCAGTGCAAGAAGGCGCCCTGGCGACTCGATGCTGGGTGAGAGGGATAGAGAGAGAGAGAGAGAGGAGGAGTGCAGGATTGGCACAATGACATTAATAAGCAATTAGAAAACAGAAAATAGCAACTGCAAATTACTTCAAAAGGCTAAAAGCCAGGCCAGTCACTCAGTTCACTATGCTCTCTCTCTCTCTCTCTGTCATTGTCTCTTCTTCTCTCTGTCTGGCAGCAGCAGCTGGCCTGCAATTTCTCTTCCCCTCTCTCCTTCTCTCTCACTCCACTGTGTTTCTGCTTTGAGTATATCATCATAGACAGCGACCTGCTCCCATATATATATACATATATCTTCATGGAGTGCTGTGTATGCAAAATGACCTCCAGTTATGTCTAGTTTGTAGTTTCTCCATGTCTATATATATCTATTTATCTGCATCTGTCTCTCGGGCTGACATGGCACTCTTATAGCTTCAAGTGACTTCATTCATGTCCTGCTCCTCCCCCCCTCTCTCTCTCTCTCTCTCTCTTCTGCTCATTGTGTTTTGCTGTTGATGGAAAAACTAAAACTGACGCCGCGCCACGTCAGACACGACAATGAGCTGAGCTGTTTAATGTCTCAACAAGAGCACGATGAGAGGGGCTTGCGGCGAGGGGGGCGCCTTAGTTTTTTTTTTTTTTTGCACAGCCTGCACTGACAATTTCGCAAAAACAAGAGCAAACCTTTATTAGCAAAAAGTTTTGTCTGTTTTGTCTAAGCCAAGAAAAAGCGCCGCTGGCTGCGTTTGTCCAATAGACGAAAAGGGTTTTCTATTTATTAGCCAACTGAGTCGCAGTCTTTGTGTGTGCGAGTGTGTGTGTGTGTGTTGTCTCTGACTATAGAGAAGGGCTATGAGCAGATTAGACCTGGCAGCAGTCAGAGCTCTGTTCGCTCCATCATCGACTCTGGCTGGCAATGGGAGACAGTTGGGATTGTTGGCTTAGCTGGACATTAGAGAGCGTGAGCAAAAGAAAGAGTGTGGAGGGGTAAGTAAGCTGGCCAATCACTGAGCAACTGAGTTACACTGACTCCCAAATGTAATCAGACCTTAGTTGATGCCCCAAAAGAAGCTTATTATGCGCTCGCCTAAGAAACTGCTTGTTGCGTAAACTGGAGCAATGCTAATTTGTATAACTCATCTGCATATCTGTGGCACTGGCAAGTTGCAACTGTGTGTGTGTGTGTGTGTGTGGCAATGTGACGTAGTTACTTGCAGAACCGCAACTATCTGCAGTCATGTTGCATGCATTACGCAACATTTGGCGTTTTGGCGTTTTGGTTGCCGTGCCGTTGCCGTTGCCGTTGCCACAACAACATGCTGATTATTGCTGATAATGATGGCAGTTGTAGTCCGACAACTGCACTCCCCCCACCGCCCCCTTTACGACCCTTTCACAAGCCAAAACGAGTGGCATCAGGCACCGCACTGAGCTGCGTTGACAATGCGACTCCACTCGACTTGTTAGCTGCCTTTTTGCCAATTTGGAAATGAAAATGGCCAACGAACGAAAACACAAACAGAGCAGAGTCGAAACTGCAGTTTTAGTGTCGAGTCCTGCCATAGATATGAGCGACAATTAAGTGTTTGCCGCATAATGATGTTGCCGTTTTTACAGCAGCCATCAAGCCAAGCAGACTCTGCTGTATGTGTGCAGCATGCAGCATGCAACATCCAGCCATGCAGCCATGCAGCATGTGGCAAGCAGTAGTTTGCAGTCGCAGCAACTTTTTATCGACATTAATACACGTCGTCGCAAATATGCTGAATGCTTTTCGGGGCAGAGCATTGCGGATGCGGCAGTGTTGCAACGTTTTTGTGCCCCCAAATGTAGCAGCTGCATTGCCTAATGACATAAGTTCCTGACTGTCTATTTGCAGCTAACTCCCGAGACTCTTTGGCAGCAAGTAGCCCCTAAATATCCAACAATTCGAAGGCATCTCAATTTTTGTTGAATATTTCTTTAGTTTCTGCTTAATCAAAGATATTTTCTATTGTTATAATATGAATTCTGTAAGATAACTTAGTATAAATCTGTAACAGTCAATTGTTTAACTAAGTCAAGGAAACTGCAAATCTATTTCCAGTCTGAACAAGTGTTTGTGGTTATTCCTTGCTTCGGGAAGCGTTAAGTGGGTTGGATTCTCTTTGTGTTTAACGCTGCGGCGCCTTGAGAAATCCGAAGCCATTTAAGCTGTCGGGGGAACCATTAAAAATTCGACAATATTTTGTTAACAAAAATTAAAAAAGCACAATGAGTGGAGAGCGTGTGCTTTAGGGGGGTGTGCGTTGGGGGTGGTATCTGTTACTGCCACTAGGCTGACCATTTTGATTGAAAATCCAATCTGCCGCGTCTGAGCCAGAGCGAGAGCCAGAGCGAGAGCCTGAGTTTGAGTTTGAGTGGCTCATATATGCAGTTCCCACAGCAATTAAATTTGAACACAGGACGCAGAATAACACACACAGGACAACAAAAACGAGAAGAAAAAAAAGAAATTGGGAATGAACCCGTAGAAGAGGAGAAGTTGACATGCTCAGCAAACAAACAAACAAACAAATAGGGCGGGCTGCAAAAAAAGGGAGGCAGCCAAAAGACAACCGCAGACATGCAACGGCAACGGCAACGGCAACGACAACAACAGGAACAGTAACAGGCACAACAACTATATTGAGTCACACACATATGTGCCCGCCTACCAAAGCAGGACAACGCTACCAGGACGACAGCATAACACTCAGCTGCTTTTTGGGCATTCGAAGAAGACATCGCAACAACCACAAAAGCGACGCCAACTTCTGCTTTTTTTTGTGGCCTTTTTGGATGCCGTTGTTGTCGTTGTTGTCGTTGTTGTCGTTGTCCTGTAGTCCTAGAAACAACAACTGCAAACTAAAAAGGACAACGGGCATACAAATAACATTAAGCCGGCGAAATCAGCAAAAGGCAAAAGGACTCGCAACGACTGTCGATGCGGGCCATGTAGCCCCGGGGCCATGGACCACACTATCAAACCAAGCTATCGCCTTTACAGACAGCCAAAAAGGACATCATCAGCAGCAGCCACATCCAACAGCCAGAGCCAACAACCAACAACTAACAGCCACAGCAGCTAGTCCATAGAAGGTGAAAGCGCTCCACAGAGCCATGACAATGACAATGTGCCTACCCTCCACCCTCCACCCCCTACACACTCACACTCAAACTCGCACTCACACCCTCTCTGAGCATTCTTTTCCCGCCCGCAACCGGTGTGTGTGACACAAAACTGGCATTAGGCAAGGATTTGCGTTGATTATGGACAGCAATGGGTTTCAGCTTTAGCCATTTTCAAATGAAATGAAAAGACAATGAAAGGTTTTGTCCACATTCCCTAAACCCCTTGTACTTGCCCTGTCTCTGCGATAAGCAATAAGACGATAATGCCATAAAGAGCCCAATTTCAGGTAGAACGTCGACCAAGCCAGGCAACGCGCTCTTTGAGCCTATTTTTTTTTGTTGTAAGCCAACTTCAACAGTGAAAACTAATTACAAAGCATTACTTTACTCGATATGCTTGGCAGACTTGTGTGAAAAGGTGAAGGTGTTCTAATTATAATAATAATAATAGTTATAGTTATAGTTTATGAATATCTTGTGTTATTCAACTTGATTTAGAATTTAAATAATACTTATTAAATATTAATATATGTTAATGAATTCTAGCTTGACTCTACTTTGTGTGAGAATGAAGGTGTCAATAATAATAGTTATAATTTAATAATGCAATAAGTATTCAGTTGAAATTGAAGTTCTTTAAAGGTTTTAAATATTTATAATAAATTATATTTGTTTAACACTACTACTCTAGCTTTACTTGATGTCTTCTTGCTACTAAATTTCTGCTTCAGTTCTCTTTTACCAGCAACAACATTTGGGAACATTGTTGTAGGAAGTATTTCAGAGTTCATCATTAGCATTTGACATTAGAGCCGAGGACAAACATCGTTTAAGAAGCCTTTCGCTAACTGACTATGAACTTAATATAAGACTTAAATAATATTAATAAAATGTTAATATTCGTTAAAAAATTCTAGCTGAACTGTGAGATGGAAGGTATTACAATAATATTAATAGTTAATATATTATTGAACAAAGCAATATGAAATTAACTGAAATTTAAGCTATTTTTAATTTAAATAACTATATTTGTTTAACAATTCTACTTGATGTCTTCTTAAATTTCAGCTTCAGTTCTCTTCTACCAGCAACAAAATTTGGGAACATTGTTGTAGGAAATATTTCAGAGTTCATCATTAGCATTTGACATCAGAGTCGAGGACAAACATCGTTTAAGAAGCCTTTCGCCACCTGACTGTGAACTTAATATAAGACTTAATACAAATAAAATATAAATATTCGTTAAAGAATTCTAGCTAAACTCTATGTTGTGTTGTTATAATAATATTAATATATATAGTTAATATATTATTCAATAATGTAATATAAATTAAATTGAAATTGAAGCTATTTTTAATGTAAATAATTTTCTTAGTACAACAATTCTACTTGATGTCTTCTTGCTACTAAATTTTAGCTTCAGTTCTCTTTTACAAGCAACAACATTTGTAAACATTGTTGTAGGAAATGTTTCAGAGTTCATCATTAGCATTTGACATCAGCTGTAAATTGTTTCTATATTTTTTTTGTGGGAGTTGAGGGAAAGATCGTTTAAGAAGCCATTCGCTCACTGAGTGTAAAGCACTTAAAAATATATTTTATTATTAATTCATTAGGCATTTTTTAATGGGCAACAGCATATTTCAGTTGTTGTTTTGTAGTTATGTTTTCTTTGTCGAGGCTGGCAGTTTAATTGTTAATTAGTTTAATGTGCGATACGCAGGCCACATGGCACCCAGAGTCAAAGCAGATCCCTCCCAGCTTGCCACTTCCCCCTAGTGAACGGTTTCCCCACTTCCCCTCTCTCTCTCTCACACTCTCTGAGACATTCACAAGTGTCGCACAAGTGTCGCCCCCAGTCAGACTATTTATTGGACGTTCTAATTGAGAGTGCGTTGAATTGGAAACCACAGAAATAGGTCTGTCTGTCTGTCTGTCTTCGTCTGTCTGTCTGTCTGTTCCCTCTTACTGCCTGTAAGTTATCGTGTCCACGTTCTGGGCCCGCCCCCCACCCACTCTGCCAGGCCATAAAAAAGCCCAGCTAATAATTAAGAACCGTCGCACTGCCTGCCTCCCCCCTGTGCAGCCAGCAAACCCCACGCAAATGAACATAAATGGGCGCAAATTGTGTCGCCCTCGTCCTCAACTCCCACTCCCCCCGCCCCCTCTGGGGTTTCGGTTAGGGCGTGCTAATCATAAAAAGAAATACAACGAAAATTATGAATTTGTTTGGCGTAATTTTACGCACCGCCCCAGACAAGAAATGGGCAAGTAGAGGAAGAAGGCGAAAGAGAAAAGAGAAGGAGAAGAAGGAGAAGCAGAAAAAAATATAATAATAATATTGGAAAACCCAGCGAACGGTGCTGCCAATAATGACCCAATTTTGTGCATCAAATTTATGTTTATTCGGTTGCTTCAGTCTCTTCTTTTTGCTCCAACTCCCTGCCTCTCTCTCTCACTCTCTTGCTGCTCCCTGCTCTCCCCACACTTCTTAACTTTTCGTTTCTATTTCTCTCTGCTTTTTCCAATATTAATATGTATAAAAATTAACGGTGGAACACAGAAAATCGTTTGCATCGCATAACAAGAAAATTACTTTTTAATCTTATGAGTCATTAGAAGACATTTTTACCATAATGCTCAGATCCCCAGCCACTGAACAGGGGGAAGGAGGGGTGTGTCTGGAGCAGGGAATGTCTGTAATACGAAATGATAAAATCAAAGATGCTACTTAACTCTAATTCAAAAAATTTAACCAAAGCTGCCTTCTGCTGCCTTCTGCCAATGCCCCCCCACACTTCTCCAGGGGCACCTCTTTGTTTAGTCGCGGCCTCAGTTAGTGTGATGGGTTCGAATTGGATTCGAATTGGATTCGACTCGCTTGGGTTCGATTTGGTTCTGGGAAATAGGGAAATTGGGGAATAGGGAAAAGACGTAAGCTAATTTTGTTATGTGTGAACTTTTGTTAACGCTTAGTTAATGCTGATAACTGCTTGGTAAATGCGACTTGGCATATGGAAATGAAGCTGTCAGCTGGCCAAAAAGGTGTGACCAGCTCTTAGTTATCAACCACGAGAGACCAAAACAAAGCCAACTAAATGATTGTTTAAAAACATAAAACTGCTCAACTCTCGTAGCGTCGTAAATTAGAGTAGTTTTGTCAGATTTATTAGTTGATAATATGCTTACAAAGCAGACTAAACATTTCGAAAATGAAAGAAGAATTTTGAGGTATTTCCCCTTACAAAATATAATAAAATGTGATAAGTATAAAGTAAGCTCACACTTGTATTATTTACTAAACAATACTCAAATTCTCCCTTTGATCTTAATACCATTTAAAATTTGGACAAAGCAATCGGATTTGCTTATATCTTGCCCAGATAATTCAATGCCTTCTTCTTTCTGCTAGTATATCAATAGCTCAAACCTCAAGATTGCTGCGCATTCAATTTGCAACATGGGGGCAGGGCACATGAATCTCTGGCCCCGAGTGCCGCAATGTTTCCGGGCGACCTTTGACATGCAGCTGTGCATGTAGAGAATGTCTCTGTCTCTATCTCTATCTCTTTCTCTTGTTGTATGTGCGTGTGTGTGTGTGTGTGTGTTGCCATATGCCACATGTCATGCGCCCCGCACAAAACATGTCACTGCCCATTTTATCCTTGCTTCCTGCCACCTTTTCCCTGACTTTTGACTGTGGATTCTGGATTGTGATTCTGTTGCTGCTACTGCGTTCTGGGTTCTGGGTTCGGGTCTCAGTCTCTTGGCCACAACACACAATGACACAAAAACCCAAAGCACATAAAAGAAATTAATCAGATTTTTATTTAAACGCCCATCCATGGGGCGTCAACTATGTGTGTCTGTCTCTGTCTCTGTGTGTGTGTGTGTGTGTGTGTGTGTGTGTGTGTGTGTGTGTGTGTGTGTGTGTGTGTGTGTTGTGACCATTGTCCCTAACAAAACCTCCAAAATCTCTCAGCATTTTGTGTGCAATTTTTGTCAACATGTTTCCCCGCAAAACATTTTGCTTTTTGTTTAGCCTGCTTCTCTATACCTCTACCTCTCGCCCTCTCAGTCTCTCTCTCTCTCTCTCTCTCGTTGCCTATCTCTGCATATATCTATCTACCCCTATCCCTGTCTCCTCTATGGCTTGCTGCTATCTAACACTATCGCCAGTTGCCGTTTCCCCCTTGCCGGCTTCAATGCCTGTCTGTTTTGTCAGTTTTCTGTGGAATTTTTGGAAACCCCATGAATGATTTTAGCAGATTTTTATATTTTCACAGTGCCATTGTATAAAAACTCGTTGCGTCCAGCCAAGCGGCCATCCATCTCTAAGCATCTATTGCGATCTCTTTACACACAGCCACACACACAAGCACACAAAGAGAGAGAGAGAGAGAGAGAGAGAGAGAGAGAGAGAGAGAGAGGGAGAGGGACTATCCAAGCGCCTCTATCTCTGTGGCATTTGGTTCGTGTGGTTAGTTTGGTTTTGTCATTACAATTGTTTGCGTTTTCCACCATTCAATGAACGTCCTTTGTTGTTAAGGACTTGGCACAAAAGGAGTTGCCCACTGACTAGCGGCAAGCGGCAAGGGGCAAGCGGCAAGCGGAGCTGAGGCAACGACAACGGCAACTGTCCACAAAAAGTTGCCGAGTTGTTGTCAAAAAATAACAACAATTTGATGTGTGTGCGTGTGTGTGCGTGTGTGTGAATGGACAATCGAGTTAAGGGCAGACTATTTCATAGTTGAGTTTAGTATTTTGCATAAAATATGTGTGCGTTAACAACTGCAGATAATTCACATAAGTCTAAGTAGCTAAGGAGCTCAGGCATCTGTTCCCAGTCCTGGGTTTCAGGCAAAGCGAAGCGAAGTAAAAGCAGCTGGAAAAGCACAGTTTCTCATATAGTTCTATCTATAAATTACGCTTTGCATTAAGTGTTTTTCATCTCCCTCTTTTGAGTAACTATTTTCTTGCGTTAATTTATATTTTTACTTTCATTTCGCTGTTGCCAACAGTTTCTTGGGATTACTTAACTAAAGTACTACTACTTTGATATTTTCTCTTTCCTTCGTTAGTTCGTTCTTCGCATCATTTTAATATGCTTTTTTGCCACTTTATTATCAGTTTTTGCTTGATTTTTGACTGCACAATTTTTAATGCCATTTAATTTCGCATTTTCGTCTGCATTTTCTTGTTGCTTTCCTCTCATTACGCAGCTTCTACTACCTTATATTATTATAATTATCTCTTCTGACTTTCCAATCTGTTCTTCTCATTTCGTTTGCTCCTCTTCCCACTCGAAGCTCTCATTTTATCTTGTCTAGCCTAACTGCAATTATGATTTCCTTTGGATAAATTGTCGCTGCATTTATTTGTTATTTGTTGACGCAAAAGTTTCTCTGGTCACCCACTCCCCTGGCACTATTATGCACCACATTGCACCACAGAATGATGGCAAATGTGTTTTTAAAACGAAGCTTGCCAAAAAAACAAGAAAAACAAGAAAAAGAAGCTGTAGATTCTCACTTATTTTACAGCATATTAGTTATGTGCCATAAACAAGATGCGACGGCCAGAGTGGCGCCATGGAGAGCCAGCCAAGCACAAAATTAGGGTTGCCTTTAGGGTTGCCACCGCCCCAGGCAGGCCAGCATCCAGCATCCAGCATTATGAGCAACCTGCGACAACTTGCAAAACACAAAACACAAAACGCAAAACCAAATTGTTCAATGGCGCCGCAAAAATGACCAAAATGCGATGCCAAGCAAACGGATGGAATGGTGAAGGCGCCGCCATTTTATTTGCAGCACACTGCCACCACTTCCGGCCGCCATTTGCACGCCTCCCCCTCCTCGCGCCCTAGCTCAGCCGTGGCAATGGTACCTCCGATTTTTGTCATCTCTGCAGCAATTGCGAGCCAAAATCTGCAAATTGATGGCGACTGGCGCACATTCAAAACGCTTTCATTATTGTCATAAGCTGCGGCGACATCGTCGTGTCGCTTGTCCTGCGATAGCGTTGGAAAAATTTTCCAGCGTACTTTTCGATTTCCGCTACGTAATATTCAAGTGATTACCAAAGCGGCCCAACCTCCTCCACAGGAAGCAACAAAGTGCGCTGGCAACTTTTCTGCTGACGTGCGCTGATTTCATCCTCGGACTTTCTTTCGCCTCGGACTTTCTGCTCGCTTTGGTCGCATTATAATGCCCTGTCGCCGTTGCACAGCTAGGGGTAGTATTAACTAGACGGGGCGCAATGGAGTTTAAACTCTTAAACTGCAAGACTCTACACTCAATTCTTCAAACTAACCAACTTTCTACTTACAACTACAGGTCATCTGCCAGTCGACTACACCTCGTCTCGCGCGAGTCTTGGCTGTTTGTGTTGTGTGTATTAACTAGACAGGGCGCAATAGATTTTAAACTCTTAAACTGCAAGACTCTCCACTCAAACTAACCAACTTTCTAGTTACAACTACAGGTCATCTGCCAGTCGAATACACCTCGTCTCACGCGCGAGTCTTGGCTGTTTGTGTTGCTAAGTGTACGAGTATTTCGGACCTCGACGGGGTTCAATGACAAAGTTTACTACCACTAGGTATTTATAACTATTATTTATGTGGGACCCTCGACGACCCTCCACTCCTCCATTTTAAATGCTCAGTGATGCGCAGCGAATTTCTTAATGGTGCAATTTGGCGTTTTATGTCTGAAGTTTTAGGCGAAAAGGCGATTTCGAAAAGGGAAAGGGGAAGTTGTGAGGGGGTGTGTAGGAACTGCACCATTTTTGATGTACGCTATCGCTACGTGCATAAACTTTTTGCAAACAATTAGGGTTTGGGCTGCCGAATCGAACCGAGCCGCCTGGCAGACGACCAATCAGGCAGAAAACCTCCAGTTTCCATTCCCCTCCACTTTCGATATTTGCCATTTTTCATTAAATTCATGGTGTGATTTCCGCGACGCTTTTTGGCTTCCGGCAAACGCGAAGCAGCCAACGGCCAACGGCAAATGGCAAACAGTAATCACAATTTTTTGTGACCATCGAGTTGTCAATTTGAAAATATGCTCGGGCCAGAGACAGATTATGATGATAGCGTGTGGTGGTGCTGCCCCAATCGAAGTGCCACTTAAATATAACCACAGAACGGAAACAGAGTCAACGTAGTGAAACAACATTTTTATAAATGTAATAAATATAAATAAAATAGAAAGCAGTTTCTTCAAATATAGCTAAGACTAAATATTAATAAAATATATATTTAAATTTATGAAGTCAGAGTTCGAAGAGAAGAAAATAGATGAAGTTATTCTCACTTATGTCAACTGCTGTCATTGCCTCAATTTATATCGATTAATATGTTATACGCACGCTCATCTCTAGCGCAGCAATGGACACTGTTTTGCGTGTTGTAGGCGGTGAGAGGGAGGGGGAATAAAACCGAAATTCAATTGATAAAATCAATAAACTCAGCGCTGAGAACGACAAAAAATATCAAGTCAAATATCAAATATTTTGCATACGCGTGTATATTGATTAAAATTCAGTGGCTGCGCTGGTGGGTGGGTTGGCAATGGTGGGGAAGAGGGTGGGAAAGTATGGGGAGGGCGGTCGGTCAAGCATTTAATGGATAAATTCCTGTGGCACTTATGACAATGGACTATTATGACACCTTAAATCATAACGGCAAATTTACTAGCATGTGTGTGCGTTGTGTGTGTGCGTGTGTGTGTGGGGGATACGAATATGTTGTCATAAAGAATGAAAATTAATTGAAAATGCATTTTGTATGCCATTGTCTTCAATTAATTTTCATTTCAATCATTTCCAATGGCAACCAAATTGTGTGTGAGTTGTTAAAAAGCGAGAGACGGCAAATGTGTGTATAGTTATTTATGTAAATGTATTAACTTTCATGGCATAAAAGACAGAAAGACAGAAAGACAGAAAGAGAGAGAGAGGGCCAAGTTAAAGCTGTAATCTGTGGGCTTTAACTGCAGGGATTATAGCTAAGTGAACAAGTGATGTCAATCAGAATGATTGACGGCATTGTGTTCATCAAATGATTCCCTTTTATTACAAGTAATAACTGCTTTGCATATAATCACTAATTAACATATATATATATATAAACATATATATCTCAATCTCAGAGGTAACTCCTTTAACTACGAGATTCAATGAGCCTAAATATTGAATCTGCAACAGTTGCTAACGTGGCCTAAACACAAGCAGCAGTTGCAGAGTGCAGTGTGTGCATTGACAATGTTGCATTAGCTCAAGTATTTCATTTATGGTCAGCTTAAATCCATAATTGGCTCATAACTAGTTCAAATAACACGGCTCCATTAGACAGGCGAATGCTTATCCTGTCTGTCTTGCACTTGCATTGTGTTGTTGTTGCTGCTGTTGTTGCTGCTGTTGTTGTGGCGCTGCAAATCGTCTCCGCTCTGCATTTGCCAAGCTAGAGCATATAATGTATTCAAAACCTTTAATGTAATTAATGCTGTTTGTTTAATGAAAGTTGTCTGAGCGCCAAAGCCTTTCACACACACACACACACACACACACTCGCATACACACACACACACTCGCACAAGGACATGTGCTAGCAATCTCATCATGCATGTATGTGCATGTTGCAAGCATGCAGCCAGGACATTGCATGCTGCAATGCTGCGTTGCTTTGTTGTTGCTGCTGTTGCCAGTCATGTAGCGGACATGCAACATGCAACAGCAACAGCAACAACAATCCAATATGCTGCCTCACGCACCGTTGTCGTATTTGGTGTGCTCAGCTTTTGGGTACGTTTCTAATCATCGACAACTGTCCAGGCCATAGATTTTGTATCCTGCCCGACTCGACGCTGCCTGCCACCCCCTGTTGTCTGTCTCTCTGTCTGTCTGTCTGTCTCTCATTCTGTCTGCCTGCTGCTGCTGCTGTATTTGACCCCGTTGGGGTCTCTGCCGTGGGTTCTAATGCGCTAAAGTGCTTTTTCGTAAAAACAAGTTACACTTTGCAATTTGCACTAAATCCCACTTGGCTGTGGCCGGGTATTGCTCCACTGGGTCGATGGTGCATGCTATAGGCAGCTAGCTAGGCAGACAGTCAGGCTGACAGTCAGCTGGCAGTCAGGGCGGGCAGTCAGCCAAAGTTATCCTATCGCCCCGCCTCCCGTCTCCTGCCTACTGCACAGTGTCTCTGTTTCTGTGTTTGTGTGCAAATCCTTTGGCCGTTGCGTGGCAATTAAAAGGGATTTTCATGGCTAAAACGTATTTATTTTACACACACACACACTCTCTCTCTCTCTCTCTCTCTCTCTCTCTCTCACTCCACACACACATATGGACTTCCTGTTCTCCCCCACGTTCTCACATTTAGCTCACTTAATATTTGATTTTTGATTTGTGGTCTGTTGTTGTGTTGTTTGCGCTTTATGGGGTGAGTTGTGCAAGCAGAGGGGGGGTTGGGTGTAACGGGAGGTAGTTGAATTATTGGAATGCTGGTAAAAAGCTCGTTGGCCTGGTCTTGTTGTGGATGAGCGAATAGTGGAAGTTGTGGTGTAGTCAAGTACTCATATTAATTACTATTGATTTTAGTGCTCGCTGCGCGTTAATGAAATTGAACTGCACACGCTATAAACTGCCACGCCCCCGGAAAGAGGGCCAAATAACAACGGCAAAAAATCAATAAATTCACCGCAATGACACAAATTTATACATATATATTTTTTAAGCGGTGCATTGAACTTGTCCTTTCGGCAAATATCAATAAAAAGTTGTGTGTTTAGCACTGGGATTTGAATGAACGAGTTTATTTGAGGAATTGCACGGTAAATAAATAAATTTATGACGCCCATTAAGTAATGAAACGAATGAAAGTATTGAATTAATATTGACACAACGACTTCTTGTGCAATTTATAATCATAATAAAGTGAAGAAATTCAAGAAAAGTAACTATAAATTCAATTCAATTCTGTAGCTCATTAAATTCTACAGCTAAAATGCTGAAATTAATTTCGCAAAGTTGTCAAGAGAGCAGAAATTTTAAACTTGCTACCAATAAATTGAAATTAATACTAAATTAAATAGATAGCTTAATAGTATATCTAAAGTGGACAAACTCATTTCGCAAATTCGTGCAGAAATCCTTACAATCTTTACAAACTTTACACTCAATCAATGCCTTGAAAATGCTTTCCTCCCTGTCTGCAATTGACATTAAACTATCGATTCAAATGATACGCAAGAAATATCTGCAAAATTTAGTTGCTCAACTATTAAGCTGAACATTTCCATCGATAATTACAAATTGAATGCCAAGTTGTGTGTCTGACGTCACACAATAAGCATCCCTTAGCTGCTGTTGTGCCGCTTTAAGACATCATCTAGACATGACGCTAGAACTTGGTAGGGCTTTAATTGAGCTCCAACAAGGGTGGATGGACAGCCAAACAGACAGAGAGTCAGAGAGACAGACAGCAGCCAAGGTCCATCGGGCAATCCATCCCCAGTGGAAACACCTTGCAAGCAACCACCAAAATAAGAAAAAATAAATACGGGAACAGGCCACATAAATTTCATTTCATGCCAATTTAATCAATTGGAGTTAGGCCTACATAGCACTAGCTAAGGCAGAAGCCACAAGCGGGGGCTGTGGGGAGTAAAAATCAAAATAAATGTGCCCCCAAAAGTGTTTGTCACATGCGAATGAAATTAATTCGTTTTTGATTAGGCGCAAAAAATCAATTTCTGTCGACCAAACTGAGTTTTATTTGTTTATTGCCAGCATCAGTTTTGTCATACTCCCCTCTCTCCTTTCAACGCAACTGTGGCAGCTGTTACGTCACATAATTTGTTGCTGTCTGCGAGGCAACAGTTGAGGCTGCTGGCCCTGCCCCCGCCACCGCCCTGTAGTCGATTAGACGTTTATTTGTTTTTGCTGTAGGTAAATGCAAATTCAAGTGGGCTTCCCATTTCCCATTTCCCGCTTTCCCCCTTTTCCCTCGTTCCTCCCTTTTCCCACTTTCTCCATCTCACCGCGCACGTCTATCCTAGTGCCGGGTTTATAAATCAACGCCAGCAGCTTGCGTTGTCAGCTTCTCCACCAGCCGCCATGTTGACAATTTTTTGCGTCCACGACCCCTTGACCCCCGCCTAGCATCAGTAATTAACACATGCAGATTTCCAAGCTCTGGCCACTCTGAAAGTGGCAAGGGTATTGCGTGGAGGGGGCCGTGTGCGAAGGGAAAAGATACTGGCCAATTTGGCACAACTGTTGCCAAGCGGACAAGCGGCCAAGCGACCAGGCGACCAATTGTCCATTTGCCTATTGGGGCGATTTAATTTCAAATTCAATATTGGCAGCAGCATCAGACAGACAGAAGAACAAATTGACAGACAGAGAGAGAGACAGGCAGATAGACAGACAGAGAGAGAGACAGTCAGACAGACAGACAGTTGGCAATTTGTTGTCATACGCGCATGTTTGGTTGATTTTCATTTTATTTGTGCAACAATTTTACAAAATTAATGGAAGGAGGAGGAGGGAGCGAGGACTTCGGGGCAGCAATCAAATGTGAAAACAATTTCAAAACAGTTGCCGATTTGTTTTGAGCCATGGCCATAAGGCTAATAAATGTTAAATGCCATTTATTGATATATTTATGCTCTACAAACTTGTCTAGACTGCGAGTGCAAAAAGTGAAAGTTAAACAACAAAAAAATAAAATAAAATACAAACAAATAATTGTGAACTTTTCTTTGGCAAACTAGAAATATTTCAGTAAGCTTTACAAATTAAATATATTATTTATTTATCGAATAATTTGCATTTGATAACTATTATAATTCTTTGACAAATATAGCTGCATTTATTGTATTATATTTATCGATTGAGATAATTTACTTGCGTATGCATAAAGCAATTAGCAGCTGCTGTTGAAGACAAAGAAATTTGTAAATATTTAATGGACTTTCAAGATTAGCTATTTGAAATATTTAAAGACAGAAATTTGATTTAGTTATTGAGCACAAATAACTATTGCCGGCAATTTCAAATGCATTCTTAATTATGCCATTCAGCTGCATTTAGATTGGATAAATATAAATTTAAATAGAATCATTTATTTATTTATTTGCTCCACTTTAATCATTTTTGAAGCAATGCCAATTTGCAGCTTCAAACTGGAAAATATTTTTGGCAGAGTTTCATACACACACGCACACCACACACACACACATATTGATTGCTTCCGTAATGCATTTTTGATGTAAGTAAGTAGGTCGCATATTACGCATACGCCACGTGCAACCCGAAAATATGACAGAGGCTGTCATAAAGCAAACCAAACTTTAAATAAATGATATCCGAATATAACGAAATATGAATGTTTATATATGTGTAACTGTATGTGTGTGTGTGTGTGTGTGTATTTGAAAATGGCCATAAAAAGCAGTCATAAAACCCTTTCCGCAAAGCGGAAATCCCGCTTCAAAACAAACGCCATTAAAAACGAGGTCATGCACAGCAGCTGCTGGAGCCGGAGACGCAGCAGGAACAGGAACAGGAGCAGTAGCAGGGGGCAAGGGGCAGGCCAGGGCAGCGCAGGAGATATTCGTTCGTAGGAGTACGATATGAGTGGGTTGTGTCTGCTTCAACAACTGCCAAAAGTCAGCAAAAAAAAAAACTGAAATTTAGAGCTGCTACTAACAAAAAAAAAAAAACAAAAAAATAACAAAAAAATTGTTCAAAAGTTGTGCACAACAAACAAAAAGAAGAAGAAATATAAAAATAAAAACAAAAAACATCAACAACAACAACAAATATATAATATAATATTTTAAAAGTGCGCATAGGGAGTCACATAAAATATGGGCATGAAAAGTTCAAGTTTAAGCTGCGGAGAGTGAGCAGACTGACACACACACACACACACACAGAGACACACACACACACACACATGCATAGTTGAGGCGCCTGTCTGTGTGGCAAGGTATTTATTTTCATAACGCAACACAACATAAGGAAGCAATAAATTTAAGCTGACTGACGACAGTTTGCCAAGCACGCAGGGGCGAGCGGGGTTGGCGAGGAGGATAGAGTGAGTGCTTACTCCTATGTCTAGGTTTAGTTGCTTTGCTTAGGTGCTGCAGTGAGTGTGTGAGTGTGTGTGGAGGGGGTGGTAGAAGGGGATTTTGCCATGTGTCGTCTGTAGGTAAAATGCCAGCAGCCGTCTTTGTACATATTGCATAGTTATTGTTTTAAAGCTTAAGCCCAACACACACACACACACACATGTACTACACACTGTGCCACCTCTTATCATTTAAATAAATTTTATGCAATTTAGTTAAGCTGTTCCCCTCTTCCACCCTTCCCAGCTTTCCACCTTCCCTGCCTGGCGAGAGTGAGTGAGTAAATGTCATTTAAATATTTCTCTCCTCATGTCGTCGTCCTCGTCATCGTCCTCTCGTCATCGTCTCTGTGGCATTCCAATTTCTTTTGCACTGCCTGCCCCGAGAGAGCCCACGCTGCAATAAAATATTTAGTAGGGGGTGGTGGCTGAAGGGGTAAGCACATGTAGGGGTTAGCTGAAGCTGTAGCTGTAGCTGGATTGTTAGCTCATTCTTCAGTTCTCGTTGTCGTTTTTCCAGCTCTTTTTCTGTTACTCTTGACTCCCGTCGTATGTCACCGGTGACTTGACTGAGTTGTTAGTTTTTACTGTTGTTCAACCTACTCAATGTTGTTGTTGCTGCACATCATAAAACTGTTGTTGTTGCTGTTTCTGTTGCTCTCATTCTCATTCTCGTTTTGGTTATTTATGTTTGTCATGTTGCGTTTGTCAAGTTTTTGCATTTCAAGAGACGCACTTGAAAGCATTATGGCTTAATTCTTATATGAGCCCTGGCAATAAGACACACACATACTGCAAACAGCTTACACCACTCAGTACCCACTGTGTGTAAGCAGGGGGGCGGTTGGGTGTGCGTGGGAAGTGGAAGGTGTGGCAAAAGCAGGTGTCACAGGCAACCTGTGAATTTTAACTGTAGTTACGCATTATTAATTCAGATCAAAAGAAACAAGTTGAAGATAAAAGCAAGCAGGAGATATTGGGAGACAGAGAGAGAGAGAGAGACAGAGAGAGAGAGAGAGAGGGAGCGATTCCGACTGCATAGATACCCTGTACACACATTTAACTCACATGCCTCTTAAGCGTACTTAACTCCGCTGCATCTCACACTGAAATCCTCTTTTTGTTTCAATTATTTATATCTCTGAAATTATTTTGCTGTAGCTGAGTATCGCTTAACAATTCCATTTGCATCACTTTAAAGGCTTCATCATCAGAACTGAGCAAGAACTTCTCAAGTCTCTGAGATATTCTCTTTTCGAATGGCTTCTTTTCTTTGGGAATATTTGATTTGTTTGCTGCAATTTTAAATGGAAAACTGCATAGAAAATGCAGTTGAATTGCGTACAGTGCATAGATTGAATCAATCTTAATTAAAAAATGTTTTCTTTATTTGTTGCCGTTGTTGTTCTTGTCATAAATTTGTTGCAGTTGACCCAGGCCAAAGGATCGAGCTGGTGCTAAAGCTGAAGCTAGGGAGTAACATATGCCAACAGCTGTTGCAACTATTTATTTGCACAAAAAATATAACAAATGTCAAACGTATGTTTACATTACACACACACACAGAGAGAGTGTGTGTGTGTATTGAGAGCTGCCTTTAAGAAATAACAAAGAAAATTGCTTTAGTAAATCCAAAGGAAAATAAACACAAAAACACAACTTGAGTCGCAAAGCAAACAAGCTCACAGTTCACACACACACACACACACACACACATACGTATATGTATGTATAACTAGGTGCAGCGCAGGTGTATTGGTGGCTTGGTGGCTCGGCGGTGCGGTGCTTGAGTGAGTGGTGCTGTTTGGCTAGGGGCTGCTCGTTGACGCTTTTCGCAAAAGTCAAAAAGGGTTAAGCCAAAGACGAGTGCTCCAAGTGTTTATTATGCGTTTGCGTGTGTGTGTGTGTGTGTGAGTCCCACTACTGTCCCATTGCCACACTGTCGCATTGGGACACACCCACATTTGTCTGATGGGCGGAATGGGGGATAAGGGAAAGAGGGGCGACACACTCTTGTGTGCGCTCATATAGCGCCTTATGTATGACACTTAAACATGCAAAGCTGCTTGCCAAGATGATTTATATTAGCCATGATTTCTAGCAATTTTTAGCACTTTAGCTTTACCGTTACATTTGCGTTTGCCTTCACTTTCGCCATTGCCTTTCTACCTCTTTTGCCAAGGCGTCAAGGTGTTGATTGTTGTTGAAATTCTGTGCACCAGATGACGGACCGGAACGTGAAACATGAAACAGAAGTGGGTAATTCAGCAGCTCACACACGCACACACACACTGCCACACACATACACATTGGCACACGTGGCGTATGACATATTTTCAGTCATGATAATAACAACTTATTCAGCTTCTTTCCATTCATTCTTTCACATTTTTTGACAACATTTGCATAGTCTTCTGACATGGAAGTTATTATGCGTGAGAGCCTGAATGGCAGATAGACAAAAAGGGTTGAGTGCATTGAAATGTTCAGAGGGATTCGACAATATTAACTTTGAAAAGATCATAGCTTTATTAACTGAACTAAGTTCCACAATTGATCAATAACTAAAGCAACTTAAGACCTATCAAAATATTAATCTGTAAGCAATTTACATTCGCTTTGCATTCATACAGCCCATCATTACTTTATCCACATCAATGCATTCCTTTAATTCCCAATCATAAGTGGGTCAACACACTGTTGTTTAAATTCCTCAGAGAAAATGTATCCACTTAGTTAACTGAACTGTAAGAAACGCAAACCACATGCAAATTCATAAAAATAAAGGAGTTACTCCAGCTGAACATGCAGCCGCAGCCACGCCGAGTCGTCATCCAGTTTGAGTCGCTTGTAGGCAATGCGACTGGTACAGGGAGGTATTAGGGAGGTGCGGTGCGGGGCACACACAGGTCGTGTAAACAAGACGCGTGCACAAGGCAGTTAAAACAATTACGGGCCACAAAGCAAAGTCAGTTTTGGCTTGTAGTCTTGTGCCACGCTACGTATACGTAATATTTGCTAGCGGCGCCAAAGGAAGACGCAACTCAAAGGAGCTCCTCAGAGGTTATAGTGGAACGGGGGAGGGGAAGGGGGGAGTCGAAAGATGGCACACACTTGGGCCATCAAATTAAGTAATTGCATAATTGTTTCACTAGCATTTTACTATGCCCCACGGGTGGCCCACTACGCTCCTCCCCTCGTCGCACCACCCGCCCTCCAGCCACCACCCCTCACGACTTCTGCAGTCGACAAGCAGTTTTCGGCTTTGGCTTTTTATGTGTGCAGAGTTTTTCTTTTATTTGCCTTTTGCCACGACTAATCCCCTGGCCGGCTGCTACGTGCCTGTCTTTGAGTTTTTGTAGGCACTCAGTCGCTCCGCCTCCCCAACTCCCATCAGCCGTCCCGTTGCCTGCTATCGCCAACGTAATGCCACTCATAAATCAGCGTCAAATCGTCGAGGGCTTTTGCCTTTGCGTCGTCGTTTCTAATTGTTTTGTTATAGACACATATATCCGTGAGATTCCGTGCCGTATTCCAAATGCCCAATGCCGTATGCCGTATTGCCGTATGCAAAATGCAAATGTCCATAAGGCAACCAGCAATACCACAAATGCTGTAAGTGCCCGCCCCCCTTTCCGTTTACCACTCCCTGAGCCCAGCAGCACTTTGGGCCGCACGAAAACACACGGCCACTTGCACCTGCTGGCCAACCTTGCGGTTGCCAACATTGTTGCCTGAGGTTGTGTCCTGGATCGGGTTCTGTTGCTGCGCCTGGTCGAGTCGTGATAACGCCACCACGACGCTCAAATATGGCGCTAACATTATTAGCCAGCACTGGCCACAGTCAGCACACTGAGTGAGTGTTTTGAGGGTTATATGCCATACTGAGAGAGACTCCTCTGTTTGATTGTTTGGAATATAAAGTGAAATTGTGTAATATCAAATGGTGGTCAAATATTCATAAAGCAGAGCGAAATGGCAATGGAGGGTGTTGCAGTCAAGTGAGGGGAAGGCTAGCATATGTGTGCTTTTATAAGGAGTAGTAGAAGGAAGAATCTGATCTTAAAACTCTACTTTATCATATCAAAAGTTGAGTTATCTTAGTGACAATTCAGGTGTGTTGCAGTCAAGTGAGGGGAAGGCTAGAATATGTGGTAAGGGGAGTGCTTTTATAAGGAACTTTAGGAGGTAGAATTTGATCTTTAAACTCTACTTTATCATATAAAAAATTGAGTTATCTTAGTGACAATTCAGGATAGAAATTGATTGCCTTAGGTTCTTATCACATCTCGCGGCATTTCTCATATCTTTCTGATCGCATGTATTATAAATTGATTCATCATTATCTACAGCACAGCTTCATATCGTACTGTCCCATAATTTAACTTTAAGCCTGTTGCCTTAGCACATTCCAACTGCAGTCTGTAACTTACCCCCAAGCAGTTCTCTCCCAAAACTTAATTGCCTTTTCACCTTATCCATTAATATGTCTCCGATGTGCCAGTTCTTCTTCCCCTTTCTATTTTTTACCAAATATACACAGAGACACATTGCCCAATCGGTTGTCGTGCCTCGTTTTTTATTTATAACCCTTCCACAAATTGAAGCTTCAATCTCTTGCCTGCCTCTCCATCCATCCATCTGTCTGTCTGTCTCTCTGTCTGCCTGTCTGTCTGTGTTCTGGATTGGGCATATATCATTCCTAATTACTGATACTAAGCTGTTGTCTTTGCCGTTGTTGCTTCTTCTATCGGGGGCCCAACTGATTGATCTACGTTTCTTGGCGCTGGACGTGCCCAGTACTCAATTTATGGCATCGCTGGCATTCTGAATGTGCAACTGCAACTGCCACAGCAACTGCAACTGCAACTGCGACTGCAACTGCAAGACAACTGGTTGAAAATCTCATTTGTTGCGCTTCGTTGCTAATTTTAATATTATTTTTGGAAATCTTATAACTTGCCCTTTGCTGCCGCGCCTGCTCTCTCCTCCCTCTCCCTCACCCTCTCCCCATCCAACCACCTCTTTCCTGCTGGTTCTTTGATGCCTCCGAACTGTTGATGTCTTTATTGCAGTTGTTATGTTCCCCGTTCACATTATAATTTTCATTTTCATTTTCATTTTCATTCAGCTTTCGCCTTATGGATCTTCACTCTGGCATCTTCACGCGGCTTTGGCTGTCTATAATTGGCTGTCTGACTGCCCCCCTCCCACCTCAAGCACCACCACCGCCACTGAATTTGCCATGCTTCTGTCTCTTCCCTCTCGCTCCCTCACCATCTCGTTCTCTCCTCTGTTCTGTACACATTTAATCAAGATCAAGCGTGATAAATTAAAGTCGCTGTGGGAAATGAGAGGCGTCGAGTGTGGGCAGTGACTGGACAGTGTCTTAGGATAGTTTCTACTTTGTATGGTAATGCGAAAGAGAATCAAGTTCGCATTGAAATTCAAAAGGAAAGACACTCTTGTATCGATATAAATACTTAAAACGAATCCGAATTTAATGTCAGTTGGTTAAGAATATATCATCATAGGCCATTGTCTGCGTAAACTTGTCGACAAGTTTCAAAATGCTTCGACTATAAACTGGCAATATGGTGGGTTCAATCTCGTTCCAAAACTCGAGCCAGTTGTCATTGACAACACGATTGAGTACAACGGTTAGATCCGTATTCTCCTTGTAGAGATTGTCAGCCCACAGAGTCCAGCTGTTGAGATATCAACAATCGATAGAGTTTAAGTACATCTGTATAATCAAATATAATCCTCACCGATCCAGCTGGATACTCGGAACTAGATCGTAGATCTTCAGATATCGCTTCTTATTGCGATACTCAATGAATCCCTTAACCGTTGTGGATAATCGCACATTCTCCAAATGCGAATGGGTCAAACCCGTCGCATTCGAGTAGACAAGAAGGCCACGGCCATGAAACTCATAACTGCCCTGCATATTGAGTCTGGGAACACTGAGAACTATTTCCATTTTGCTCGGTTCGCGTTCGAAACCAGAAACTGTCGTAACTGTCGCATTTTCGAGTCCCTTGAGGAACTGCTTAATTAGTTTGTAGTATATGTAAATGGGACCCGGCGAATTAATCAGCGTTATGTTATCAATCGGAATGTTATCGAACGGTTCTAATCCCACTTCCGGAAGTCCTTTTGGATAGCGTCGAATCAAGTGATTAATGGTATCTACCATGCAGGGATGATCACCAAATCTGCATTTCTGAATGTCATCAGCTGTGAATATTTGGGAATCTATAGTTTTGGATTCATTTCATAGATTTGTAGCTCACGTACGCAGCTCGACAGCGCAGAGAAAACTTATCCAGACAAGGCAAACAATTGTAATAACTTTATACATAATACTGATTCGATCCGCACACTTTATACTGTTCAACTTTAACACCTTCGAGAACAACAGTTGGATATGTAATAATATTCTATATTGAACTATATTGCACTGAGACTCAGTTTACTCGCAAACCAGTTTTGATTGCGGAAAAGTTGGAGACAACATTGCGTCTCAACTGATTCACCTTACTGAGAGGAAAACAATTGCAAAGCCAACAGGTTTATTAGCATACTTAATACTCGAATATTCAGTTCCTCAAGAACATATCATCGTACGACAATGTTGCAAATATCTTATCTAACAATTGAGCTCCCTTCTGGCTATAACTGGACAACACATTGGGCTCTATATCATTCCAAAGCTCTACCCAATTGTCATTATACACCTGATTGACAGCGAGTGTCAGATCCGAGTTCTCTTTATAGAGATCATCCACATGCAAATGAAATCTACAAAGAAATAAATTTGTTTCAACTTCCAAATTCCGAATTCAATTTCAATATCCACTTCAACTGACCGTCCCAACTCAATTTGGGGCACTAGTTCATAGATCTTCAGGTAGCGTTTCTCCCTCTGATACCGAACAATCACCTTCAAGGTGAGTGTTAGTGTGACATTCTGGAACTCGACAAAAGTGGGTCCAGTTGTGTTGGTCTGAACCATCGACAGCCAACGTAGCTGCATCTCATATTGTGATCTATGAATTAGTCTGGGTATCCGCAACTGGATCTCTAACTTGGCCTTGGTGGGATCCTCTTCGAAGCCACTCACACGTGTAACAGTTGCATTCTCACAGCCGCTCATCACTTGATCTCTCAGCCTAAATGTTATCCAGGTACCCCCCACCCGAGGGGAGTCCCACAATTGCAAATCATTCGGTCGAAAATCATCAAATGGTTCGATATTTAGCTTGGGCAATCCCTTGGGATAGCTCTTTAGAAGCTGGTTAATGCTGCCTTTGATGCACTCATTGTCCCCGAAATGACACTTTTTTATATCTTCAGCTGGATGATTGAAAGTTTAGTCTTAAATTTGTCTCACAACTTTTGTAGTTCCGCCTACTCACGTAGTTCCGCACTGGAGACAATTCTCAGGCAGATCACAAGTGCTACTAAGGTGTGCATAATATTTATAATACTGAGAGAGAACCTGCTAGAGCGAAAGCCAAACAACAAATGATATCAAGTGTTCAAATAGATTCACTGCTGAGGCAGTGGCTAACTGTGATAGAGGGATATAGTTAACCTGTTTCATAGAGTATCTAAAAGCACTCAGAGAAAGGTGTTTATGATGGGAGAGAAAACAATATTATATAAGTACAAGTATTGTATATACTATAAGAAGAATACTATAAGAAGTGTACTTCTACTCAAGAATATCCAAAATATTAAATATTTGTTGAAATATCTTGAAAATTAATGAAGTACTCGAGTTTTCAGTTATACAATTTTAATTGTTCGAACCGGTTTAAGAAAGATTTAAGTATTGTAATATGCTCATCAAGTTAGGAATTCCATTAATAGTTTATTAACACTGCATTAAAATACACTTATGTAACAATCCAGCATTTCATGCAAATAAGGAACCTATTAAAGCCATGCACATTGCGCAATACTTTAGAGAGAGAAAATCATTTAAAAGATATAACTTTTTATATTACCATTTGTAAGAAATAAAAACGTCGTAAGCATTGCACATTTGTATATATATAGTATATGTACATTCGACACTCGTTGTTGTGCCATGAATATATGATAGGATTTACCTCTTTAGCCTTTCTTTCGACACATCGCCTTTCTCTCCCTGCCACATCAATGAACTGCAACTGCCTGTTTACGATTCAATTTGCTCATTGTTATGTGCAACATTTATAACTGCAAGACTGCAATTCACAATGGCAACACAGCCCCAAAAAGACAATAATCATGAACTTATACATTGCACATTGAGCTGATATATAAACATATCTGTGAACATATAAACTGAGCAGCAAGTATGCGGAAAATCAAAAAATAACAAGACAAGAAATAAGTATTAATGTTAAAGTCGAGGCTGCTGGACTGGGAGATGACCTGTGAAAAGTAATGTATACTTAAATGTTATTAACATACTGTTAAGTAAAGAATTACTCAGCTGCTAAGTTCTCTATAAGCTTGATATTAGATTATATTATTATTATTATTGCGAAGAAGTCTTTGGAATGATATCAAATTGAGCTACTCTACTTCTGGCTGCTGTGTAATTTTTTATTGTACAGATTTGCAACTACGTTCGCTACCCTCTCCATTCAATTCCCAGTTCCAGGGTATTTTGGAATAAAAAATTTTGCTGCCGCAACATAAACAAATATCAAAACGTGGCCGACACAAAGCGACCCGACAAACGCGCCTCTGGAACGTCCCCTGGAACTGGCCTGTCAGTCAACGCCTTTGGTGCATACCAAAGCGTTCTCTCTATATCAAGAAATTCTGAGAAACTTTTGCAAAATGTGCGTTGTGCTTTTTTGCATATCAATTGGAGAGCAGCAGCAGCAGCAATCAGGCAGACAATGCAGGCCAAGCCGAAGGAAAGAAAGAGACTCAAATAAAATGAAGGCAAAATGCAAAAGCAAAAGGCAGAAGGCATAAGGCAAAATGCTGTCAACCAAAGCCATTTGACAGGGGCTAATAGCTAAGGTCAACAATTAAACTCATTTTTCTAGGGTAGCACAACTCACTCAGTGCACTAAAACTGTCTACTCTCTGTCCCCCTCTCCACTCTCCACTCTCCCACTCCTTGTTGTGGCTTCCCCTGCCATATTGACAACTGCAGCAGCGGCGTCTATTTGCAATGCATTTATTTTAGATTGCCCTGCACTGAGGCACACTTTTTCCCCCCACTCCCTCACTCCCTACCTCCCCTCCCACCCAGCTTCACTCTGGCTGTTACTTGACTCAAACAAAAATCTCAAAATACAGGAAAAATCAATCGCCCGCACTGTCAATGTGCCCGCAGTTTCCGAAATATTTTCTGTCTATATTTTTTGTTGTTGTTCTTCCTCATTCTTCTTTGAGGGTTGGCAGACCAAAAATTTTACCTACACACGCGCTGACTATGTAAATATTTGTCATGACCGTCTGACAATATTTGTGCAGACTCTGGAACTGTTGTTCTATAATCTCGCCTTTGGTCTGACAACTTAGGCTGTGACAGAAGTCATGCTATGCCCCGAGGAGAATTGTGTTTGAGATCGTTCAAAGCAAATGAAATAAATTACGAATTACAATCCGATTAAGTTAAAGAATAAGTAATTGATTAATTAATTTAAGATTTATTTAGTTAGTAAAAACAATTAAAAGTATTATAGATAATGTTTACAGTGCATACGTTACGAATTATTTATTTTTAAATAATTTAAGCTGCTTCTCTACTGAATTCTCTACATAAGGCGTATGTCATCAGACTCGCTCAACTTACTGAGTTTGGAGTAGATAAAAACTGCAGTTAGAGGCATTTGTTGTTGTTGTTGTTTTTAAATATGTTTATTCTACATTTCTCTCTGTGTGTGTTTGTGTGTGTGTCGCGTTGCATTTCCGCTTTACAGTGCCTCACAAAAGTATTTCGAATTAACAGTAGTAAATCAGGCGGCGCTCGCTCGACGTTGCATGCCCCCCAAAACAAATAGTAAGAGTAGAAAGCACAGAAAACTGTTGGATAAACAAATATCGAAATCATGCGTGCCACAGTGACTGCTGCGGGCATTGTGCACTTCATGTGTTGCATGTTGCAGCAGCAGCGAGGCAGCGAGGCAGCCCCTGGCCATATGCTTTGGGGCGGCTCTATGATAAATATGAATTTCTGAATAAAGCATTCACCCAGCAGAGACTGCGGCATGTCAGCAATGCACTTCGCAGTCAAAAACTATGACATATGTCATTCACGAAGCGACAACTTGAATTACTCATGTGGCATCAACAGGTGGCTGCAACATTCAAATGCATAAATATGAAGAACAACTATAAGATTCCGGATATTATGATATATTTGTTGAATAGTCGACGTTAAATAAATAAATAAATAAATAAATAAATAAAGAAGTTATTAACTGAATACATATAATAAGAGATGAGAGATAATTCATATTGCAAATGATTCTAGTTTCTATCAAGCAACAGATGCTTCCCAATCCCAATACTCTTAGAATATCATCGCTATCTAGGCGATCAATTTATCTATAATTCATAAATCTAAAAGCTTCTCAGTGTTCAACTAAACACTCTCTACTCTCAATATTAACGCATAAACAGAGCTCTTGTCAAATTCATTTAAAGCAATCAATCAAAATTGGAGTGAAACAAAATTCGTAGAGATTTTAAATTCCTAGTCGCAATGATTTCCAATGCTTTCTTTAATGGGCCATCAGCAAGTCCCAGCCAAGCGGGGAAGGGCTGCGAGTGCTGGCGTCCAGACAGGGAGAACTGTCATGATCGGAAGAGAGAGAAGTTTGACTATGCGGAGGCAGACTTGGAGGACATTGCCGATAGTTTGATGCAAGTGATGCGCATCTGTCGACTGCGGGCGTGGGAGGTGAGGCGAACGGAGGCTGCGATTAAGCGATCCTTTAAGCACTACGAGGAGATACGCTACCGAATAGATCGGGTGCCAAGGAAACGCTTCAACAAGGAGAACTTTCTCCATGATGTGGCCGTGGAGGCGGGCATGGATCGCATGCACGGACAGCTGGCCTATGGCATTGTGAAGCGAGCGTTCCGAGCCTACTACCATGGCACGGGCGAGGGTGGCAAGCGGGTGGAAACCCTAGCCAAGCAGATGCGGCATCGATCCGAGTGCATTTGGGTGCATGCAGCCAAGCGGACAGCTGAGATCTTTGCGGTCTACGCGGGCCTCATGTACTCGGAGCAGAAGAAGTACGAGCAGTGCATCGAGTGTGTCTACTTGAGTCTGTTCAAGGAGCTGGAGACTCGCTTGAAGTACATAGAATCCGAGCCACGGGTCTGCCAGTGTAAGCCCCAAAGTAATCGAGTGAACAGCGTATGGGATGCACTCTCGGGCACCACAATGATGAGCGCTGGCACCAACATAACCACGGAACTATTCTTCAATAAGCACACCTTCCATATCAGCAATCCCACATCGGCGGTGTCCCTTAACCTAGTTAATTACATAGAGGTATCGAGGGAACAGATAGCTGCCCCCTTCGTGGATCAAACGTTGCCCAAGGCGCACGTCAAGGCATCCAATCAAACCTTTAACACCGCCTCCAGCAAATCCATCAAATCGAAGAAGAACGACAAGAAGAAGCTCAGGAGAAGGAAGAGGCGCGACATTAAATGCAACTGTCCAAGTCTCCACTGCATCGAGGAGCGTCCACCGCCGGTAATCACAGCCGAGTGTAGTCAAGGTCCCTATGTCTGCCGCTGGATCCCCTATGAGGAGACCTTCCCTGCTCATTGTGTGCCCTGTCCACCCATGGAGGACATCTGTCCGCCCTGCGACCAAGTGCCCTGCGCCGATGACTGCACCTGCACCTGTGATGTCTGCACCTGTCCGCCCGCCGATGAGTTCGTGGAGGAGGAGCATGCCGAGAAGCTCTCTGGCACCGGCTTGGAGGATCGCGACACGGACTTCTGCTGGCTGGCGCCATTCCGCGAAGGAATAAGGATTGAGAGTTCAGAGGAATCCTCCGCGGCTGAGGAAGAAATGGGCGATGAAGAAGCACTCTTCCAATGCCGCTGCACCTGTGAATACAAACAGCGGGCGTTTCCACATCTCTTCACCTATCTGGCGCCATTTAAAGCAGTGCCAGTGGTTGCCGAGGAGGAAGTGCCTGTTGAGGAGCCAGCTAAGCCCAGGAAGCCACCTTGTGGCATCTCTTGGGACACCTATCGCTGCTGGACGCAACCTCTGACAGCTGAAGAAGAGGACTCGGAGCCAGCCTGCAGAACTTGCCCACATATTGGAGTATTAGCCTTTGCCCAGAATCCCCCACCGAAGAAGCTGCCCACAGTGAACGGCGTAAGCATTAGTGTCAGTGTGAAGTCCCAACACTTTCCCTCCGAGGGAAACACCTCCGGCAAGGGCCAAGCCCGAGGTAAGGCGGGAAAGGCCAGTCGCTCCACTGATTCCGTTAAGAAATGTTCAATCAAAGAACTTGATCTGAATCTCAAGGAAACTAAAGCTCAAAAGGGAGAACTGACGATACCAAAGTTGCCGGAACAAAAGCGCAAATCTGCTCCAGTTGCTGTAACAAAACCTAAAGTAGCTCCACCTACTGCCGCGCCTGCTCCAGCTCCTGCTGCAGCTCAGCCAGCAGCTGCTGCCACTGCTCCTGCCAACAATCAGAGGGAAAGCGATGACAAGTTAACCAAAGAAGACATTTTAAACATGTTGGGCTTGAATAAGTAGTTAATTAAAGTGTTAATAGTAATTCAATTAAGATCTGTGATACATTAGTTAATTTATTATTCTTCACAGAGACTTGCACTTTATCCTTAGATTTCTTTAACTTTTATTTCTTATCAAGACAAAGGCTCAAAGGCTGCCTATCCAGCTCGGTGTGTTCCAAGTTCTCTGGAATGCTCTGCTATCCCTATCTCCATTGCCGAAGCAAACTGTCAACTTATTGATACGATACACGATATCTGTGCTGACATTCCATAAGATTCAATAGGTTGTGCTTCCTTTGAGTGATGCTTAAACAAAAGCATTCAATAAATTGTTCGTCTTCCCATGGCAATGGCAAATGGAAAATATGCTTTCAAATAGTTTTTGTCATGTTATTTGATATTTTTGCTGATTTCTCTTTCTCTCTCTCTCTCTCTTTTCGTTGTTGTTTTTGTTGCTATTTTCTTCTTTTTTTTTTTGCATGATTGTCACAATGGTTTTTCACAAATTTCTGAGTGTGTGTTTATGTTTACCAAACGAACTGTCAATTGATTGTCAAATTAAAAATCAAATATAAAGTGGAAACGAGGATTGCGAACGGGGTGGGGTGAGGGGGGTCGGCTAGGACTAAGGACATGTGTGTCTACTATGTGATGGGGGGGAGGGGCGTCCTTTTGAAATTGTAAACTGTTTTGTGTGGCAACTTTTGCAACTGTTGACACGGGCGGGGCCTTGAGGCCTTGCGGGCATTGAGGGGCGGTTCGAAACACTTCAGCTGCAAAAACTATTTGAAATATTATACAACACGCACAGGACAACAATAACAATAACAATAACAAGAACATATCACAGCAACACATACAACAGCACGCATGATTTCTTGAATTCTGACACACAATATTTTGTATTGTGTCGCAACTAACAATGGGCGGCCCACAGTCACTCCCACAATGGACAACATTTGTTCGCTTCATTCCACTCCCACTTGCCACTGTCCACCCTCCACGTCTCGCTCCCGCCTCAACAATCCCAATTTCCCCATTTCGCTATTGAGTGAATTTCAAAATATGATATTTGCATTGTCAATAGTTTTCTTCTTGTTCTCGTTGTTGTTGCAGACTCAAATCTCGTTAAAAACAAATCACGTAGGGGTTTTCTTCTATCATTTTAGGTTTCGAGAACTTTTCTACTAGTCGAGTAATTGCAGACAAATTGGGAATCTACAACAGTGCCAAACATTTTTCGGGTTGACCGTCCTTGACAAGGGGCGTTCCAAAGTTTTTCTGACAGACGCTTTTAAGCAGAAAATTGTTTGCTCATAACTTTTGATCTGACCCGACTCCCCGGAGCGGGAGATGGGCGGGGAGAGAGTTTATGGCCTATCAAAAAATAACAATGCACAACATACGTTCAACTAATATGCAATTTCATTTCGAACTCAATCAGTTTTTGTTGCAAAAATTCCAGAGAAAAAAGCCAGCCCAAACATAGTTTGACAATTATAGAGATTCTTTGCAGAGTTATTGAAACTTACACAAGCAAAAAGTGCAATTTAATTAAATTAGCAATCGAATTGGAAAAAAATATTGATTTATTAAACATTTGTAAATCACGCTATAATTAATTTTAATTATACATAATTCTTTTCATTCCTTAATTTAATCAAATTATTAAGTAGAAAATACTGGAATATTCCAAAATTACTTATTTATATATTGTATTTAAGTTTAATTAAATATGCATAAATTGAATTGTATAAAAGTATTTGTTATTAACATTTTTAATTACCGAAGCGTGTGTCATTCTCAAAAGTAATTATACATAATTATTGTACTGCTTTACTTTACTAAATTATTAAGAAGAAAAAGCTATAAAAATATATAAATATTTTATAAATATTAATCTATATTTTCATAATTTATTTTCTGTAAATATTCTATATTTATATTTCAACTTTCAATAAACGCAGTAAAAGTCTTACTCAGCTCATAGTCAAATTGTCTCTTATCATTTATCAATAATAAGCCATAACTGATCGCTTACTCTATCGCTGTGCCACTTAGGACACATTCCAGCAGTTGAGCTACTTTTTAAGTGGCAACTTTCGCCGCTGCATGGCATCTACGGTGAACTGATTGTTGGCCTGTTGAATGCAACTGCAACACCCTAGCAATTACGTGCAACACATGAATTACGAATATATATTTGGGGGCCTAACGCCACGACTTTCGCCGCATTGAGTAAAAGTTTTTCGGGGGCAGCTAAGCATTGGCAGAGACACGACTTCAAATTAACACGTAAATTGCGGCAACTTAACGCGCGTCGCGAAGGAGTTGCAATTGTACGAGTTGAAGGTGCCGCCAGAGAGTGTTGGCCAATAGGCTGAGACACGTTAAAGGTTGCCCACATGGCTGTTCGGTTAGTTGCTTTGCTGCTCGCTGCTTCGTTGGTTGGCTGTTGGCTGGTTGGCTGGTTGGCTGGATGCCCTAGCGGGCCTTGTTACAATTAATTGCATATGCCAGGCAACATTTTTGCATACCGGCAACATGTTGTAGTTAACAATAAATTAGCGTTTAAAATGCAATGGGCTGCATGGCTAGCTGCCACTATTTTCTCTTTATTTTAGCCCTGGCAATGGCCCTATCCCTGTCGCTGTCCCTGTCCCTGTCCCTGTCGCTGTCCCTGCACTTGGTCTCGGCTTGTTAGCTCTAGGAAGATCATGCAGCCAGACGGCAGTTGGTGATCAATCAACTGCTTTTAATGGGGGGCACCGCGATCCGCTCGCAACATGATAGTTTACTTGAATTGCGCAATTAATTAGTTTCGTGTTAATGAGCAATGCAATGCGCATCATCGTCTTCATCCATCCTCATCATCATCATTATTATTATCAACGTGAAGAACAACAAGACACTTTGGCATTTGAGAGAAGACACAAGATACAACACACACACACACACGCTCTATAGATACTCGGCTCTTACGTCCAGGAATTTACTTAATAGCCTTTGTGGCCTTCTGGCCAAGTCAACGATATCAAGCAGCTAACTACGACGGCAGTGGTAGTAGACGTTTTATGACTTTGTTTTATATGCCTCTGAAGTGTGTGCACCCAAGAATATGCAGCTTCCATTTATGCTTTATATGGCGGTATTCCTATAAGTAGCAGTGCTCTGCTTCTTCCTCTTCTGCTTCATCTTCTTCTTGGGAAAATCATAAAAATAATAATTCAAGCTGTGCCCCATTATTACCATTAAAACTTTTAAATTGTGTTTAGCCTTCATTCGATTCACAGGAAATATTCAAGATCCTCTGAAGTTTTAACGATTTGAATTGATTTTAATTATGTTCATTAATATTGAAATATTATATTAATTAATTTTTAACTTAATAAAAATGAAGAAAGTATTCGAAATTAATTTTAATTATTAATTTCATTATTTTATTTACTTTCTGAAACGCATAAAACAAGTTTTAATTACTGCAAACTACTTTAAATGAATTTATATATAATTTGAAATGTTTGGTTGAGAATTTGAAGTATTCGCCATAAATGCCACAATCTCTTTTCATATTGCAACACAAAGTAAACTCTAACAACCTCTCACCTCTCCCCATCCCCCTCGGCCAACTCTCTGCCGCCCACAGAAAAAATAGTTTATAAGCACTCAACTTAGTCAGCAAACTGCAAAGTTGAAAACGCTCGTATGTATCATTTTTTATCAGTTTTCAGCATTCGGTCTACAAATCTGTTAAATCCACACATCAAAACACTCAACAACTCTCGACTCTCGAGTCTTACAACGACCCTGCAGCCAGAGCCATCAATCAAAACTAAAACTAGCTGTGGAAACTATTTGCGAAATCAATAAATACCCATAAACTTGATGTACAAAACGGAAACTTTTGGCTATAACCATTGCGGCAGTTATATATATATAGAGTAGTTAGATGTATCTAACTATATAAACTGAAATCTGTATTCATTTTTGTTATTTATTTTTCATTTTGTATTTTGTGTTTTCTGTTCTCTGTTTTCTGTTGGTCTCGTTTTTGATGCAAATAAATGCTGACAGCTAAATAGTTTCAAATCCAAAAATGTTTGGCATAGTTTGGGGCAAAATATTTCAAAAACTTTTACGCAAAATCCCGTACACGAAACGCCGCCCGAAACCGCAGAATGCACATTTGCGCCGGCTCTTGGGTTTGGATCCAGCTCTTGGTTTGGCTCTGGGTTTGCTTTTCCAGCTTCAGCAACAGCTTTAGCTGCAGCTACGGGTATTTGAGAGAGCGACAGAGAGAGAGAGAGAGAGAGAGAGAGAGAGAGAGGGAGCGAAAGAGAGAGAACTCAACATGCAGCTGCAACTTGTTTGCGGTTTGTTGGCGTTGTCTCGTATCTGTATCTGTTCTGTATCTGCATCTGTATCTGTATCCGTTGGATGCAAGATTGTTTTTGCGTAGTTTGCGATTGCAGCGATTCGGTTATTTTGCCTGCAAATAGTTGTGAGCAAATGTATCGCTGCTAGTTGCATGCAACGGGCGCCGCTGTGGCCACACATATGACAAATCTCATGGCGCTTTATGGCAGCCAACATATGTTGCCATTCAAAATATTTAACCACAGCAAAGCTTTCCTACTGGAGAGGGTGGTGGTGGCGTTGGCGAAGAAGGGGGGACTCTGAAATCAGCAGCAAAGCGGCAACTTGATTAATGACAGCATTCAATGCAAGTGCATCAAAAGTTTTGGGGCATTGTCGCATGTTGAATGTTGAATGTTGAATGTTGAATGCTGAATGTTGAACGTTGCTTGTAGCATGTATCCATCAGATACACAGTTTGTCAACGACGCTTTCAACTGACATAATCATCAATTAATGCGCTATTAATAGAGGCTTCCCCCAAAGTGGCCATCGCCCCAATGTGCCCCGACTGTCTCCAACTTCAGCAGCTTCATCTCTGTCCCTCTCACTGTCGCTGTCGCTGTCTCCTCTGCCGCGAGCATTTGTAGGCGCGACAACACTTAGGGCCCAACATATGTTTGTGTCAATTTGATTGAAGAGGCAGAAAACCAGAGAAAACTAACAGAAAAGCAAGATCATTATCTACGCCTAGACGAAGCTGTGAATACACTATAACAATATAATCAAATTAATTACAATTTATAAATATATAAGAATAATATTTACAGTCATATCATACTTCTAGTCAAGCCGTATAATGTCTCTCAGAGACTCTCTGTTACTCTACACAATCCCATATAAATTCTCTCCTTTATGCAAAGAAATACCTTCCAAATTGCTGCTAAATTACGAAATGATTATAAATTCAATTCGTAGCCCAATTCGATTTGAATTAATCAATCAAATATGCTTGAAAAAGTTGAATTCTTATCGAGCATAAAAGTAATACTTAAGCACTTGCGTGTGGCTCAAACCACAAGCTGAAACTGTTGGCAATGAAGGTCGTTGCCAAGCTAATTTACTGGCCATAATTAGCATTGGGCTTCGACTCAGGTCATGTTGTTGTTGGGAACGTTTTACAGTTTTCCAAGCTGCTGGGGCCTGGCTCATAGATAATTTTCAATAAGAGCTAAACCATTTGCCAACCATTCAGAGTGTGTGGCCCAGTTATAAGTACCATGCATTAGCCCTCTCAGCCAACGTCAATCGACTGGCACGCAATGGCCAATGGCCTTGTCCCCTTACCCACTACCACTACCAATCCCATTACCAATACCAATACCAATACACACATGCTTGTTGTGGCTTAAAGTGCATTTTATGCTGGCCTAAGGGCATAGAATTTTTGTATATTTTTTGTTATTTCTTTTTAAGTCATTTGGTTGTTTACTTTTCTTACCTTAGAGACTCTGCGATTCAGATCTACAAAGTGAATGACCACAGGGCAATTCTAGGGTATCTTTAACTTATGCATGATTCATTGGAATTAATCATACGAAAATGTAGGCTTTGAATGAAAGTGCATTTGTGGAAATGAATGGAAATCTGAGTAAATACCAAAGTTATGGAAGCTGGAAAATTCCATAAGAATGCGAGACGTTCGCAATTTGAAATCACTTCTAAAATAAAAGCTGTAAGAACGTACTTATGTCTAGGATACAGAGCTCAGCTCTCGCTTACAATATTCCATTAAAATATAGAAAGCACATACTTAAATCTCGGCTATAGAGCTCATCTGCCTATTCGACTACGAATTTTATTTCATTTTTAGCCGGCAGCCTTCGCTGGCATCTTTGTTTTTATTTGAACTTAACTTTAGCATCTGCTTTCCTTGTTCGAAGCCCGTAAAATTCTATGCATGCCATCAGCTAAGTACCTGAAGCAGCATCTAAGCTGCAGTAATGTAACCCCCTTCCCACTATCCCTGCCCCCCCACTCTTCACTATTCGGACCACTTCTTCGTACACATTTCCCTTCCAATCCAATGAACTTAGTCAAAACATCGCACACGCATTTTAAAGATGCAAAAACTTTTACATTTAACCGCATTTATGAAGATGCCAGCTGCTTGCCAAACAAGCCAGAGTTTCTACATAGTTATAGATACATATATATACATATATCTATATATATATATATATATATATATATTATATATCTGAGCATGTTTCAGTCGAAAAGCCCGGTAAATGTTTCGTTTACGTTGGCAAGCAAAACAAAACCTTTTGAAGCTTTCAAAAGATTTTCACCTTTTATTAGATGCCAAGAGTTTATTGTTTTGCCCAAGTTCGCGTTGTTGGCAGCTGAATATCAACACCATTCGAAAGGATAAATCCTTCTCCGGCAACAGCAACAGCACGCGCACATATGTTATGTAAAATTGATTTGCCTTTGCTACACCGGCAGCTCCTGTTTGGGCTTTGCTTTTGTTTTGTTTAGGGATAATCCCATACATTAGACTTTTGTTAGGTGCTTGTTTGATTTTCCCTTTTCCCTTTTCCCTTGTTGTCTTGTCTTCTTTTTTTCTCCTCTTTTTCTTTTTGCCTCTGAGAAATTCACATTTTGTGCATTCGGCGAAGAGAATTTTTATAACCATAAATGCGTCAGATTTGCGTTTACTCGAGAGGATTATATGCGCGCCCAGTGCTCCAAGAGAAAGCAAAAGAAAACTTTCTAAATTCACATAAAATTAGCAAATATTACATTTGCGCTCTGGAACGGCTCCCAAAAGGTTGAACATCTCTCAGCAGCTCTTAGCCTACACACTCCTCGCTCTCTCTCTCTCCCTCTCTCTCTCTCTCTTTCTATCGCTCGTTCTTTCTTAGCCTTTCGCTGCCACTGTCTCCCGCTTTCTCTCTCCTGTCCTCTTGTTCTTCGAGTTTATTTTGTATATTTTAAGAAAAACTTTTTTATTGCCGTAAACAAAGTTTGCCGCGCAACGGGGACTTATTTAACGTATATAACTAAAAAGTTGCCTAGCCCAAGACAAAATCAAGTCAGTCATGTGGAAATGGTGAAAAAGGTGGCTCCATACCCCTACCCCTACCCCTCTCGCAATACACTGCTCTGCTCACATGGCGCGCTGATTGACTTCACTTCTGCATAAATCTCAACTTGGCCAGGACAATGACGCAGTTAAGGATAGGTTCAGTTCATTTCATGTTAATGTGCGACAAAAAGTTTGCACTTTTCGATGGCAATTTACAGTTTATCGGTTATGTCATCTAAATGGCCAACATGCGATTCCTTTGGCATTATCATTAGCCGCCTCAGTTGCGTTGTTGGTTTCGGTATCGGGTTCGGCTTCGGTTTCGGTTTCTGTTTCGGTTTCGCATGTGGCTTTCTCGATAAGGTCGTTATGATTACGTCTAGTCGCATAGTCAGGGAAGTGGAAAGCCATTAGAATCTACAAAATGTTTGCCAGATATGGCCTCAATAAATTGTGTCTATAGATTGCCTTTAAATATACCTTGATTTTAAAGTATTCTATTTACTTAGAAAAGCGTTTGAAGAAGCAGTCAATTGTAGTTAATATAATGGAGTAATTTCATAGTAGAGTAATTATAATAATAGTTTGAAAAAGAATGTTCATCTTCATTCCTCATTAAGTTTAAAACTCTTATTCTTAATATTTATTTTCTTATCTCTTAGTTGCTTCTATCAGTCATAGTTTTAAGACATATTGTCTGGTAAGTTTGTTTGTTTATCTTTCAGATTGCTTAATTCTTAATATTAGTTTTATTAACTTTTCATTGCTAGTATCAATACTAGTTCAAAGACTTGACTTAAACCATATTAAATAAATTATCAATTAGTTTGTTTATATTTTAGTTTGCTAGATCCTTAATATTTGTTTGATCATCTCCTCATTTCTAGTATCAATCATAGCCTTACTTCATATACCTATTGTTCTCTGATTACTCTCTTCATCTGTTTATATTTTAGATTGACTGCTGCTGATTACAAGTGCAATTCTTCTTGTCAGTTATTTGTGTAACTTTGTGTCTCATTTGCTTTGACTTGATTCTAACATTCTTAAAGCTTCCGTTTGTGTTTGTTTGCATTCCATGGCAGGCGCCTGCTGCTCTTTGTTCTCTGGCATTTCCTGGTCTTTTGGCTCCCCAATTTCAGTCTTGCATACCTTTTTCCACACAAGTACGAATATGTATGAGTACAAGTTGTGATACATTCATGTGCTCGTACTTGGATTTTCAACGTATCTCACGATGCGTGGCTAATTTACAATTTCAATGTCACGCTCCATGCAAGTGACGATAAATTTGCACTATGTAGTCTGGAGAAACCGAGGAAACTGGGAGCTGAGAGCTGAGAGATGGGGAACGGGGAACGGGGAACTGGGAACTGGAAAGACGATTGTTGCTGTTGTTGGTGGATCCTTCTCGTGCACTTAGTGAAATTACACGGCTGCCAAGACTTGTTGATTGTGCCCGTTGGCTAAGGCTAAATTTAGCATTATTAAAAAATTAAGCTGACAACATTTTGTTGTCATATAGACCGGAAAATACAACAACAACAGCAACGACAACAACTATGAGGCTGGCAAGTGCCGGGGCCAGCTGACTCTTGTAGGGAATTGCGGCGTGCGGCACGCAGAGGAGCTCCGTGTGGCATAAGAGACATGCGTGCGTCATGTGGTCGGCTCGGTTCAGTTGGGTTCGGTTCGGTAGTTGGAGTGCAACCGAACCGCCGCCCGACACTTAGTTTAATTTCTAGGTGCCGACGAGGGCGTCTGCCAGCCCAAAAAAAAAAAAAAAAAAAGGGAAGAAGAGGCAACTCTGTTTGCTAGACATGCCACATGCCTCGCTGATTAATTATATTTCGTTTTTTTCCCTCGCTCTCTGTCTCTGTGTCCCTCTTTCCTTTTTCGAGTTATGAAAATGGCTCTGGCTAAATTAAGTGAAATTTTTCATCCACATTTAATTACGCTAATGATCTGGCAGTCAGGCCCTGACAATATGCTCAGTTGCCAACGCTCAAGATTCCCCAATTCTCTGAGAGACTCGGATAACCTCTCTGTCGCTATCTGTCGTCTTCTGGCTACTCCTAATGCTCCTTCTTGTTTGCTGTTTGCTTTGTTTGCCACTTGGCGTCGGTGTTTTGTCTTTTATCTAAAAGGAAGAAAAATTTCTTTCACTTTTGTAAAGTCTGTAGAGTCGGGAGAGACTGGAGCGACTGGAGCACTCGGAGCACTGAGTCTGGGGGCCTGTTTGACTCTATCCTGACATGATTACCAGTCGCAAGTGTACAGAAAGAAAAGTACACGAGTTGTAAGTCAAACTGACACTGAAGATTATGGTTTATGTCGACAAAGTTGACACGTTGTTTATCAAAAATGCAAGTCAAGGACTTTGCCAGCGCACAGCAGCCACACTGAAGAGTGAAAGAGAGAGAGAGAGAGAGAGAGGCTCAAGTCGTGAGCTGCAATATGCAACTATGTAAGTTTCCGACTGTGTGTGTGTGTGTGTGTGTGTGTCTAGTTGTGTGTGTGTTGACGGATGCCTGGCAAGTGTAAGGCAGCAGCGACCCCAGACAAAAGCTGTTGCTACTGACAACAACAACGAGAACAACAACGAGAACAACGAGAACAACTATCACTACTTGTGCAACTGCCACAAGCAGTGGGTGCAAACGGGGGGAAATGGGGGAAGAGCACACGATCGATGCTGATGGGCTCTGATGTGGCCAACTTGTAGCGCGTGTGTCTGACAAAATGTTGTAATTAATTTAATTTTCTTTTATTCCATTTAACTTGAACACAATGCGCTCAGCTGCATCGTGTTTCGCTTGAGATCATAATAAATCAACAAGTCATTTATAGATCATGAATGTGCTGCAGCTCCTCTGCTCCTGCTGTTGTCGATTATTACTTGTCATTACTTTCAAATTAAACACATAAACTAAACTAAACTAACGTAAAGTAAAGCCAAGAGAATTTTAGTTGGTTTATCCTTATCAATTTGTCAAATTTATCAAATCTCTTTTACTTCTCTTTTCTACTCTACGCTGCTGACTTGCAACATGGCTTGTTGTCTCTCTGTCTCAGTTACAATGAAAACATCTTGAGTCCGTTACCGATACTAATCACGTGCTGTTAAATCATATCGCAGATGGACAGGTTCTCTCAAGCGGCAGGGCCAAAACTAAATTCAGTTTGGAATAAGAGACGAGCGAGACGAGCGAGCCGAGCTCAGAGTAAAGGACACTCCGGAGAGTGCATTGTGCTCTGAAGTGCACTTAAAGGATATTTCCTTCATTCTACTTCTTTTTTTTTTCGTATCCAGTGCGCAACGCAGCGAATAGGAGAAACAGAACGAAACGAGACGAAAATCAACAAATGATGACAACTACCCCAAGCAGATTTGTAGTCATGATGTTGTGTCCTTTCTAGCCTGGTCTGGTCTGGTTTGGTCTGGGTCTGGTCTGCCTGGGTCTTGGGCCTGTCGCTTGCCGCTCGTCGTTCGTCGTTCGTCGAGTGTGTTTGTCCTTTCAAAATGTTTTTCTTTTCTAACAACTTAAGTGCTTGGCGTATTCTACTAATTTTATTTTTACACGCCCCGTGAATCCTGTTGACAATCATCTCAACTCGCGCTGTGCGCTCATCCATATGCCCTATCCATATCCCTCAATACTCGCATAATGATCCCCCCCAAAAACCCAAACTGATACCCATAGTCGTACCTCAATCGAAGGCAGACAGCAGACAACAGACAACAGACAGCAAACAGCAAACAGCAGGCAGAGTGACTACCTGCTGCCTCATTGATTTTTATTCGCGCGTGTTTAATTCCCGAAATCAGCACCCGGAGATCTTCAGATCATCGTTGTCATTCATTTGTGTTTTGTATTCCTTTTTTTTTGGATTTTTTGACAGCGCTTTGTTCCGCTTTTAGCGTGTTTTTTGTTTGACAGCCGCTGATCTTATCAGCGTTTTGTTTTCTGAGGCATTAAAAATTTGTCATTTGTTCCCCCCATTGAGCTCTTGTTGTTGTTGTTGTTGTTTTTTGGCCGCTTTTGCATTGTCCTTGTCGCTTTTGCCTCTAAGTGCATTTGTCGAACAGTTGGAGAGGAAGCAGCTGGTGCCCAAAAAAAAAAAAAAAAAAGAAAACCTTCCTGTTTTCATTCTCATTCTCATTATCATTCTCATGGTCTCGTTGTTGTCGTGGTTCTTTGAAATCAAAATCTGCATGGATCATTCCGTCAACTACTTAACCTTCTGTGCAACTTGGTAATTGCTACCTTTGCATCTTGTTAGCCTCAAAATTACAGTAGCTGCAATGATCTGATCTGATTGCTGATGCACATATGTTGTAAAGAATATGCTCAGCACTTTTTTTTGGGGGAGGATAACAACTTCAAAAGCCGCTTTTTGTTATCTCAAATTAATTTACTGGTTGAGTTTAAAAAACTGCTCGCGATTAATTGACGTCTTTGGAAATGTTAAGCTCGCTTGAAAGCTTCTTAGGCAGCTTGAAGTATATTATAACATCTCTCTCTGTCTCTTCCCCTAACGCCTTACTGCACCCTTCTTCACCACAGATCAATCGCCCTGTCAGCCACATCCCCCCTTTGTTTAACCCCTTTGCAGAGTCGCTAAAGCGAAAAGTGCAGATGTCATCGACAAAATTCCATAAGAACGCACAACTATTCGATCAGTTAACAATCGTTGCGTCCGCCCCCTTTTTGCATAACAAATGGCAAATGCCAAATTCAACGGGGGTAACGTTTCATTTTGATGATGAGACGACACTAGAGTCGAATCCCGGTTACCAGTAAATAGAGTCCCATTGATGATTCCGATTACAAAATCGAGATGGACCCGCTGCTGTTGCTGTTGTCTGTCGTCTGTCGTCTGTTGTCTGTTGTCTGTAGTCTGCTGCTCTGTTGTCTGCACTTCTATTTGCAAATACTGATTATGTTTACATGCATACATCAATGCTTGATGCTCAAACAATGCTGTAATACATACACTCGCACACACACATGGACTCTCGCTCACACACTCGAACAACTCAATTGTATGCGCTGTACAATGGGTCGTATGTGTAATTCTGCACAAAATGCCATATGAGCAATGCCAATGCTCAAATGCGTAATGAAAATTGGCGCCGAACTCAGTTGCATGCAACTGACGAGTAGCACATGGTCAGCACCTTCCTGCCTCCTCTTCCTGGTCACTCCCTCTCCACTCTCTTTCGCTCCCTCTCTTCCGCTCTCCCGCTACAGTCTGTTACTGGCCCATATCCTGGCTTGAGTAGACGAAATCAATTTGGTTTTGCGGTTTTTGTGCACAGCCAGGAACCAGTAGTCATGTGCTGTGCTGGGAACCAGGAGGCAACCAAAGCCGTTGTCCAATTTGTCAGGCAACGCACATGTCGTTGCTGGTCAGTTGAGCCAGCTGCAACCAGTCGACTGGAGCCCAGCTGCATTTTAGTTTAAATACATCAAAGAAACTTATAAAACGCCAGCATACGATATGATGCGACAGAGCATACGATACGCATACGATACGCTTACGATACGAATACGATACGATATTGCAGGACTCGCTTTGATTCTGGTTCCACAGAATCTTCAGCAAAAGTTGCCGACGTCAGCGTCGTGGAAATTTCGGCCATGCAACAGAAAATAAAGTTTGAACAATTTTTTTATTTTCTATATATATGTAGGAGGAAAAAACTATTATTTGCAGTTGCCACTTTACGCTTGCTACTTGCTACTTGCCACTTGCCACACTTGGGTAGATATTTCTTTGGAGTGTATTTGTGTTATTGAAAAACTTTTTGCCGCCGCATGCAAATCCAGAGCCGAAAATGCTTCAGATTTAAATGAAGTGAAGTGAATTTAATGGTCAACAGACATTTGCCATACAAACATCAAACTCTGGTGCACAGTAATAGACAGAGCATGGTTGGTGGGTGAGAGAGAGAGGGGGGTGCAGATGGAGACTATTTACATAATGGTAAAACGTTGCAATGATGGGGAATATGGGGAATAGGAGATAGGGGGAGGGGAGGGGTTGTGGATTGAGGATTGTAGTCCACTCCCACTTGAGAGTGTGGAGTTTTTCGCACAGAGCGCAACTTGGTATCTATCTATGATATTTGCATAGTATACAATTTCGAGTGCTTGTTTGTATGCATGAAACACTGGCTAGAGAGAGAGGGGGCGAGAGAGAGAGGGAGTCCTTAGTGCTGCTGTTAGTAGTCTGCTCGGTGTAACTATCAACGCAAATGTACTTGAAAATTGTAATGAGCTCTAAGCTTAAGCGTCAACAACAAACAGTTGCCCCCGCCACCAAATTCCCCGACACCAGCATCATTCGCAGTTCCCAGTTCCCAGTTCGCAGTTCCTAGAGCTGGCAGTTCCTGGCTCCGAGTTCCGAGTTCTACTTCCAGTTCGTTTCGTTTAGCTATTTTGCGAGCATAACCATTCAGCCATATGCTCGGATTAGAAATAAGAGATAGCAATGACAGCGCTTACAGTTACTTCTAACAGTTTACAGCTGCACTCAACAAATCGATTGAAGAGCAGCTCCACGCTGCAAATGACTTTCCTCTTACAGAGCCATCAGAGCAAAAGTCTGAAGTGCTCGATGGTGAGTGAGAGAGAGGGGGGAGATTAGGCTCAGTCTGTCCGTGTTATCAACCAAATGTAACATTCGCGATGGGAACAAGCCAAATATAGACATTTGATTGTGCATAACGTGAAAGCAAACGATAATAATTGAAGTTACAATGTTTGCTATTTGGCTTATTAAATATATGCGAAGCACTGCAAGCCTAAGTGTATTAATCAATCACAAAGTTATATATCTATCAGGACTGTATAACGATTAAATACAAATAATTTATCAAGTATTTAAGGAATTCAGTTATGAATAATTTATATTTCACTTGAACATCGCTTAAGTTTTTACAAAAGTTATGACAGTTTAAAGTATTTGGAAAATATCGAAATTTAATAAATAAAGTTACACAAATAAAGCAATTTAAGATGCAGAAATAACTAATAGATAAAACAATGAATTCATATTCAGCATAAATTCGACTATGTTTTAACAAAGTAAAGAGACTTGAAAGAATTTAATACGAAATTCTATTAGAAGAATCAAAAAATTTGCGGAAATATAAATTTAAATAATTAAGAAGGCAATTACAAACTTGTAAACAGATGTTTCCCATTAAGAGGCGTGGCTATCTAAACTTATATCAAACTCGATCTTCACTGTACAGTAAACACAAGGAGACTCTCTCGCTGATTGATCTTTCGCCTGTCGTGTATTTCACTTTCTTGTCAATAATTTGTGAATTCTGATCAGCAGAAGAACATACACTCTTTGCTGGCAAACTCCACTCAGACGAATGTCTGCTGCTGTTCGGTTCAGTTTTGAAATGGAATAAACTATGGAATGGCACTAACACTCATTAGTTGCCATAAAACACAATCAGCCGGAGGCCACTTGTTCGAAATAACGAAAAGTAAGAAAAAAAAAACGAAAAAGAAAAGAGAAAAAATGAAATCACGTCGCGGCAGTGCAACAAATTCAAGTTAATTGAATTCCAAAGTAAGCATAATTTGAGCCAACATTCAGCATTGAACGGGCCAACAAACCGTCAACACTTTTGCTCCAAAGGCGAGCACATGAAGAAGCTTGCAAGAGTGCAGGAGAGAGTGAGAGGGAGGGAGAGAGAGAGGGGGAGAGTTAATACTCATACTATGTAACAAGTTGCACAGGCGACAGTCTGTCAGAGCCTCAGCAGGAGCAGTATTCAACGGGTAGGCATTTAAACTAAATTTAGCCTGAAATTGCTTCCTTTTTGTTGCCTGTTTGTTGTTGCTGCTGTTGTTGTTGTTGTTGTTGTTGTTGTTACTGGCTGCTGTTGGCCGACTGTTTGCCTGTTTGCCTGGCTGCCTGTTTGCCACTTTGCCGACAAACACAAAATTCAATTACAATTGGAAACAGCAGCAAAAACGAAAACGAAAGTCGCGCTTTAAGCTGAAAAACTGATACTTGGGGAGCAGCAGCAACCAGCAACCAGCAATAGCAACCAGCAACAGTAACCAGCAGCAGCAACCAGCAACTGCTCCCCGTTTCGAGCCGCTCTCAAAAAAGCCGGTTTCTTAATGTTTTCAGCACTTGCAATTATTTTGCGCCGCCGTCGTTTAAAGTGTCGGAAATTTGGTGCGGTAATTAAATGAAAATCAACGCCGACCAACGCCCGGACCAAAAAGAAAAACTATATATATAAATATAAATGCAACTAATAATCCAATATGTGAGACACAACGAATAACAAATGCCTTTTCCCCAAAGCAAAGCAAGCTCAATTGAAATTAAAGAAAAATGTAGCAAGTAATTGAAGCAGTAAATAGAGTTTTAATATTTATATTTAAACTATTAAAATATTAATAAATTGCTGATAAATAGGTAATTGTAAGCTTATATCTAGTTATATATAATTATTTTAAATATATATATTCCATTATACCCATTATTTATGGCTGATCTACAACTAGTAATACCCACAATGGTGGCTAGAGTAGCTCAATAAAAACAGCTTGCAACACACACACACACACACACAGCATAGAAACCTCTCGCCTAACGCAGCTGCAAATAAACTAGTTCAACATGTTGTAGCTTGTTGAACTACCCCCAGCCCCAAAGCCCCTCTCTCTCTCACTCCACACTCCTGCAACAGCAACAGCAACAGCAAGAGCTCCACTTCGATAGGGAAGTTTTTGTGCTGTGCTGTAATCAAAATACTTGTGCCAATAAAAGCAACACAAGCATTGATATCGCATGGAGCTGGAGCAAAAGTCGTGGACTGAAACCATAACAAATCAAAGTCTTAATGAATATTGAGAGGCCACTAAAAGGAGCGCGCGTTGGCAGCAACAGTAGCAACAAATTAATATAGAACAAATACACATAATAATAAATGCAATGTGCTGCGATGAGTAGCTAATAAAAGAGCCAACTTTTCTCAAAAGGGATAATGAAGTGGCTTCTCTGAGGCGAGGGAGGCAACGCACCTGCTCCGCCACCCGCCCCTTAACAACCAGCAACAACAACCAACAGGGCAACAAACCAACAGACAGACGACAATGGTAATAAAAATGGTACAAGTATCCACACAGTCAAAGACAACAACATGGCAAATTATTATCAAAGGGGCCAAGGGGGTTGAGTTGGCTCGTTAATTTGCAATAAAATCCGATTATAACCACAAAAATGCCCCCTCCACCCCGCCACAACATTAAAGATATATATATGTATATCCAACTGAAGCCGCGGCAAACCAAAGCGAATTCAAGTCTCGGATACAGGTGGAAATAAAAAGCCCGGAAGTAAGAGCCAACTTGTATCAATATCAATAAATGCGTAGCAGTCTTCAACCCCCGTTGAACTACCTCTCCCCGCCCCCCGCGCAACACCCATCCCCTTGCCGACTCCTTTAAGCAGGTAAAGGGCTGCTCGTGGAGTGCCACATAAAACTTGCATTGATATTTAAGCCCTGCTATAAATAAGACGCCCTCAAGGCAACCAAAGCCCACAAATTATTGCAGACAGCCCCTGCCCCCGCATGGAGTGGGGCTGGGGCTGGGGCTGGGTTTTCTTTTCGATTAAGGTCAGCACGAACGGAACCCCCAGGTCTGCCCATATAAGAACGGCAAGAAAAATAAGATTGAGATACCATTTCGTATTTACATAGAGAGGCGTGTCAATTGCTAAATTTGCACCCTTTTCTAGTTGTAAGTTGCACCCAAATTATGTTTTAACTCAAAGTCGTATTACAAATTTATAAATTTATTAAGCCAGGGCTGCACAACCACAAATATGTTTTTAAGAGAAACACATTTGAAGTGTGATAAATGTAGTGTAAGAAATGTTAGACTACAAAAGTTCCTGTTGCCTCCTTGAAGTTTTTCTCATTCTAAACAATTTAACTACCTAATAACAACTGCACTTTTAATCGAAAATATAATTCATTTAATTTAAGATTTATTTATTTTATTATACATTTAGTTACCTATTTGAAATATATTTAAATTCGTAACTTAAATGCAGTTATTTGAAACACTTTCCAGCCCTTCTGGAATTGTAATTTAGACATAACTCAAAGTTTGCCCTGCAAGTGACGTCTCAACCGCAAACTTTCTGTTAGTTATGACCGCAAACCCAAGGAATCCCCAAGACCATTGAAAGGACTCTGCAAGCTCCCCAGTTCCCCACAAAACAAATAAAATTGTAAACACTGATTTGGCACGCGCCGCGTTGGGCGGTAATTTATGCATAAAAAAAGCACCCCACCCAAAAGAAAAGATGCGGCACAAGCCGATTCCCCAACACCCTACCCCGCCCATTGGGGAGAAACGAGGGAAAACCCGTTGCCCAAAACATGGTAATTACCTGAGTCCTTTTGGCAAAAATTCACGCATATAAACACGTATTTTGTGGGCAAAAGGCTCGAGTGGAGTCGTGTCGATGTCTGCTAACTTTTTCTTTATCATTACGGGAAAGAGAGACAGAGCGAGACAGAAAGAAAGAGAGAGAGAGAGAGAGAGGGAGACAAGCCGTAACATGCATATGAATATGGCCTCGAGCCATGTCTGGCTGTCTGCCTGATTGTCTGTTTGTAGGTGTTATGGCCGGCTTCCGCAAGGACTTAACCGTTTTTGTAATGCATAATTTTATGCGCCCAACAGACGAGTCAAAAAGACAGAGAAAGAGTATGAGAGTGAGAGAGAGAGAGAGAGAGGGGAGAGTCGGAGAAGTGGGGAGACACACATATGCATAAATAATGCGAGTATTTTGAACTTTTTCTGTTTGCATGCAATGAAAATGTTGTGTGTGTGTACAAATTATTTATAATTATACGCATATTAACAGCAACGAAAGAGAGAGAACAGAAACAGAAACAGAAAGAGAGAGAGAGATAAACATTAATGTTTATTAAATTAACCGTGCGGCAGTTTATTGACTTCGCTTAGAACACTTTTGACCAAAGCATTTACTATAATATCATAATTTCATAAATTGCAACAATTTCGTTAATTCCGGTCAGAGAAGAGCGGCAAGCAGGGAGGGGGGCGTGACTGTGTGAGCAGCCGCGCTGAGATGTGCCTTTTGGCTGGCTTTAAAATAGCCGTTAAATGCACAAAGGACACGCAAAGTTGGCAGACACAGACACAGACACGGACACAAACACAACGGAGAGTCAAGTCTAGACCCTTTTTGGTTGGCAGCAGCCACGGCAGCCCTCCAAGTTACTACTGTGCCATGTGAGGACGAGGGCGAGCTGGCGGGGGGAGGGGGCAGCAGGTGAATGAGGGCAATCAGACGATAAACTTATAAATGTTGCAGACGCCGCAAAGAGGCAGCCATATAGTAATTATAGCTATGGGCCAAATTCTCAACAGAGACGACGACGACGACTTGGCCAAAAGGCTCCATAGAGAAGTACGGGCCCAAACCAGCCACAACTTGTCCTGCACTACTCTCTCTCTATGGATTGAGTGCGAGTTGAGGGCAAATACGAGACTCAGCTTCCAGTCGTCAGCAGATGAAAGACCGCTTAAACTCACGGCAAAGTGTAGAAGCCGGTTATTTAACCAACTTCATAATTTCCCAACTTCCTAACTTCCCAACTTGCCATTTAGCATTTCAGGTGATTATTTCGTAATTTGATTTTCTGACAGCCAAATCAAAATCGAAAACTGAGCTAATGCAAAATTAACATATTTCCCAAATTAAATTCAAATCAATAAATATGAAATAAACAAAAATATAAGTACTATAGTATTGCTCAGCACAGAGCGAATAATTCATTAATTTAAAGTAAGACAAATTCAACTTTGATGTCAGCTTAAAGTCTGATGATATCTTGACAACTTTTGGCCATAAGCTCTGCCAAGCGGAAGTTTATCTCAGTTTTGAGTGACGTAATTTTATTTGTTTTGCTTTGCTTTGTTTTTTTTTTCTTCTTTATGTATGAGTATTTCTGTGGCTTTACCGACAATTAAACATTCAACATGCAACATTTGATACATGCAACAAACCCACGCAATCAAAAGATACAGCAAACAATCGACATTTGTGGAAGTAATTAAGCAAAAATCAAAGCCAAATCAAAGTGCATGGCAATTGTCGTAGATTGGGGCTTAACAGTACAGTGGAGGGGGAGGGGGATTAAGGGGGAATTGGAAGCTCTGAGTTCTGAGATAGTCATTAATTTGTAGCGCATTTAAAGCTGCTGGGCGGATTTTATGTTTATGGCAATGCTGGAGAGAGACAAAGAGAGACGAGAGATAGAGAGAGAGAGCGAGAGAGAGAGAGAGGGAGAGGCGCAACCCCTAAAGACAACTTGGCAAGAGCAAAGTCAAAACGATTATCTTAATTTAATTGTCTTTTATTTATGTCAGCCATGGCATTTATTTAGCCAAATGGATTTACTCGGCACAACACAACACAAGCTACTGCATATTTATGGGCGGCTCCTACACACTGTGTGCGTGTGTGTGCGAGTGTGTGTGTGTGTGTGTGCGTGTGTGTATCTGTATGTGTGGCATTTAGAGCCGCCTTCTTCCGGCTGTCTGAGCCTGAACCTCGTAAATAAGCCCCGTACGATAAACTGGCATTAGAAATTGACAAATTCAACTAGCAAAGCCACACATATTGGCATCCCCTCCCCACTCCCCTTCAACACTTGCCACACCACCCACCCACTCCCCTGTCAGTCGACAGTAAGCTTCTTTTATGTAAATTTCATCTCGTATTTACGCATTGTATTTCAATGCCTCGCCAATAATCATAAAAACTAATTAATGTGCGTCATCGCCCGGTTTAGTTACAAGTGCGTTGCGAAACTTTGCTCGTATAATTAACGTTCCAAGTTTGCCGGCGACCCATCTTCCTGCCCTCCCTTCCCACTCCCCCCTCTCGTCCTCTTTTGCGGCAACTTGATATGCGTCCCGTTGGCAGTCGTCGTTTGTTTTTGCTTATTTTGCGCTCGATTAGCAGATAGCACTGAAATTAGTAAATGAAGCTGCAATCTGAAAGCCCATTTATTTTTTCGCAGTTTTTCTTTATTTCCCCTCTCTTTCTCTCTTGTTTTTGCCTCACAACACAATGCACAGTAACAAAAACAAAGAGACCACAACAAATTTCTGGGGTTTGGCAATTGCAAAAACTTTTAGCTGCTCGTCTGCTTATGTCCATAATCAAATTGAAGAACATATTATTTTTGGCCTTAGTATCATTCCTTGTGCAGTGCGCATTATGACTCATTCATGGTATTTGCTACTGCTTCGTTGGTAGCAAACCAGTTAATAGAAGTAGTAATAAATTATACAGATAGGATTGTAAGTTAGCTAACGATAGGAAATGCTTGACTACAAACAACTAACAACACAATTCCTAAGCAGATAGAAGTTCTAATGAAGCTTTAAGCAGTAATTAGTATAGTAAACTGTTAACTGAGAGTTAAATACATTTATAAAGTTTAATTTGTTAAAAATACTTATATGCAACATGAGAAATAAGATATTATTCGTATGTTTTCAATTAAAACAAATGTATTATACTTTTAATATATTGGCCACAAGTCAATTTATGTGGAAATCTTCTTTGAAGTGACCACATATTATCTGGATAATATTTGAAACTTCATATTTGATTTTCCACTTGCTTTGACTTAATGCCTTTCCGGTCCAGCATAAAAGCCAATTAAACAACGTCACAGGACATTGAGCCCCAAGGACTCAAGGACTCAAGCACTCAAGGGCGCCTAACTTGGCTGCTTAGCATGCCAGGCTGGCCTGCGAGCTGAGAGCTGTTAGCTGCGAGCTGCGAGAGGATAATAATATATCAGCGGTCCGGACATGACAGTTTTGCCGTTTATTGGGGATTTTAATTTGAGGCCAACATGACAAAAACATCGATAACAATTTTCGGACATCTTTCAAAAAAATCATCCAACTCCAGCGAACTTCATCATCCCAGTTGGTTGCCCATTTTGAGGACCAACAGAAAAAGGAAAATTTGGCGCGTGTTTGGTTGAAGTTGAAGCTGAAGGAAGACGCTGTGAGACAGGGTTTAGAGGGGTTTTCAGGGGGGTGGAGGGCCCTCTGCTGGAAGTCGACATGTCAAAAAGAGAAAAATGTTTGACAAATAAACAGTTGCGAGGGCCCCAAATTGCCTGCAGTTATTGTTTTGGCTGTTTTGGCTGCTTTGGCTGCCTGCGACGTTGCTGAACCTTCGTTTATGATGTCTTTGGGCGCTTTTTGACCTTTTTTTGTTTTCGTTTATTTTCTTTTTTTTTGCCATAAACTTATAGATATATATATATTTATTTATACAAGAAGTATATATTTTTTGTTGTTATCACATCATTTTCTTCACATTTCTGACTACCTGTCGAATGTTTTTGTGCCGTTTGTGAAAAATAAAAGTGAGCAGAAGTCGCTTCCAGGCAGGTTGCCACCATCGCCATCGCCATCGCCATCGCCATCACCATCAGCCAGCAGCCATCAACCATTTACCATCAGCAGCCAAAATGCTGGGTCCATCTTCATCTTGGCCACGACAGGGGGTCGAGTTTTGTGTCTCTGTCTCTTTCTATACTTTTTTGGCTTTCTGTCCGTTTGGGTCAGCAACAGCAATCGTCGCTGTCGTTAACTTATCTCGGGTCTACATCGGTTAAGGTGCTAATGTGACAGCTACTTTTACTGGGACACATCCACTTAAGTGAACTTCACATCACCTCACTTCACTTCTCAACTCCTAGCACCGACTTGACTTGGCTCATTAAGCCGCATTGCAAATATTCCATAATTCATATTCATTTTAACCGGAAAGTCATTTGTTTTACAGCTTTCACAGCTTCCAATAATGAATGAATTCCTCACAATATCGAACTCGTTCAATTGCCAAATTTATGTATTCAAATTGATTAGCTAATAATTCTTGCAGTTGAAGAGTTAAATTCTATTTAATTGATTGAAAACGTGATGAAAATCAACTTGATACCCCCAGAAAATTGATTAGAAAATTAAGTGTTGCAGTTGGACAATTGAAGCTATTTTATGTTGATTCAGCTCGATTGGACAGATTAATCACGCTAATCAATTCAACTATGCAGTTATATTTTTATTTATTTATCAATTAGCTTTGTCAATTTTCAATAAGGTTCCACTCTGAAATCTTATTTATTTAAATGAATAATTTAGGCACAAAGCAGAGGTAAAAGTGATTTGGAAAGTGAAAAATATGCAACTAATTTTCACTTTTATTTTCCAAAAACAAATCAATACAATCAAACAACAACAACAACATACACACACTCTACAACTACGACGACCTGCATAAATTTGGAGACCAGAAAAATCTTAATCAACGTTGAGCCTACAAATGAAAACATAATTCAGACGCAAGATTTGCATATAACACGGTGTTGCAGTCAAATAAATTTTCGTGGCCAGTCGAACATCCATAAACTAGGCAACTAACGAGAGATAACTTTATAATTTATATGCTCGACAAATTTAGATACAATGGCCACTTTAATGGGCTGATTAATAAAAGGCGTGGCCAAAGCTGAGATACAGATACATTAGGCACTCAAACCCAGACACTTTTCAATCTGTGGCAAGCGCAACTGCATTTTAGTGGCATTTAATGTGGCTCGATTGCCAAAAAGTTGTAGCCAAAGAGACCCTGGCTCGATGGAGCATAGAGTAGAGACAAGGGAACAGAGGAACAGGGGAGGAGAGTGGAGTAGTTGACGCTATTGAACTTTCGAATCTAACGTGCCGCCGTGCAACAAATACCTGACACATTGACTATCTAGCATACATTATGTGGAGCCTGGCACTGTGCGGTTTGGTTTTCTATTTCTATTTAGAGTTCTGCATATGAATTTTGCGGGGCAACTGGTTACTATGCAGTATACCCTGTAAAAAATAAATTGGTTGAATAGTAAGAAAAAACAAGCAAAGCAGGCTAAATTTGAAAAAACAGATATTGCTGGCAATCATAATTTATATCACATAAAGACAATTATTTAAAATAAAAATAAAGGGAAAATTCAACTTAGAATATAATTAAGTAATATATCAAACAATTCTTTACAGAAGTTTCAAGTTAATAGAAAAATCAAGTTCTACTTTCAGACTCTTATTGAGATTCAGCTAGCTCACTCAGTAGATATAATTTATTTATTTATTTATTTTTATATCTCAGCACTTCATAAATCTGTGTGCTTTGTGGTTTGCCTTCACGAGGTATCTGCAAGTCCTGCATTTGCTGAGATTTTCACATACATATTCTTTTTTTTTGGGTTACCCATGCAGTCGCAGTCGCAGTTGGAGTTGGAGTCAAAGTTGTAGTCGGACTTGAAGTCGGAGTCAGAGTCGCAGCTATCTACATAATTAATGCATGTCTGAGGCCACACGAAACATGCAAACGCTGACATATTGACCCAATATCTAGGCAAAGGGCTTGACATTTTGTGGAAAACTGAAAACAAAACGATATCCCAGTAAAAATGAAATACAAATAAAAACGAGCAACAACATCGCGTGCCAAAAAGCCACAGACGTTTATATAAAATTTATGCCTCTGCAGCTCCGGCAAATAATTAAAACGAATCAGAGAAAAAGGAAAAAAATATGAAGCCAAATAATTATGAACAGAAATGACTCCAAGTAGGCAGAGATAGTTTATGTAATGCAGGCAATAAGAGTAAAAGAGAAAGAGCGAGAGAGGGAGGGAGAGAGAGCGCGTTGGATATGCATGAAAATGACACAAGACAGCAAATATCTTTTGGCCTGTGATTAATGATGGGTCGTGGGGCCTCGAACAGAAATATATTTGTTTTAAATTTGTTATTAATTTATGTGAGCCACAGAAAAAACGTAGAAAAAGACAAGAAACGTTTCCTAAGTTATTGTATAAGATTACCAACATAGCAGAGCTTTCAAATCGCTTAGAAAGATGAATTAATTGTACCTGGAGTTGAGGTGGGTGTTCTTTTAGACCTCAGACAAGACACGAGAAAGCCTAAAAACAAAACGAGAGATGTATACTAATGTGGCTGAGAGATTGCGGAAACGTTGGCAAAGAAGAACCATTTACTGAGGAGTAAAGTCGATAGATAGAAGAGGATGCAATGCATAGGTAGATAGATAGATGGATAGATAGATACATATAAAGATATACAGATAGATAGATGAATATATAGTCTGATAGACAGAGAGATAGACAGATCGATAGATATGTAGTTAGACAGAAATATAAATAGACAGACAGATACGTTGATAGATAGACAGATAGATAGATGGATAGATAGATAGATGGATAGGTGGATAGATGAATAGATGGTTAGATATATAGATGAATATGTAGACTGACAGGGAGATAGGCAGACAGTTAAATCGATAGATATGTAGTTAGACAGAAATATAAATAAACAGACAGATACGAGATAGATAGATGAATATAAAGATACATATAAAGATATATAGACAGATAGATGGATACGTAGTCTGTTAGATTGACAGAGAGATAGACAGATCGACAGATATGTAGTTAGACAGAAATATAGACAGACAAATACATAGATAGATAGACAGACAGACAGATAGGTAGATAGATAGAGGAATAGATGAATAGATGGTTAGATATAGAGATGAATATGTGGATTAATTGACAGGAAGATAGACAGACAGATAGATAGATATATAAATAGACAGACAGATACGTAGATAGATAGATGAATAGTAAGATACATATCAAGATATATAGACAGATAGATGGATTCGTAGTCTGTTAGACAGAGAGATAGACAGATCGACAGATATGTAGTTAGACAGAAATATAAATAGACAGACAAATACATAGATAGATAGATGAATAGAAAGATACATATAAAGATATACAGATGAGATAGATGAGATATAAAGTCTGATAGACAGATAGACAGACAGTTAAATCGATAGATATGTAGTTAAACAGAAATATAAATAGACAGACAAATACGTAGATAGATAGATGAATAGAGTAAGATACATATAAAGATATATAGACAGATAGATGGATACGTAGTCTGTTAGACAGAGAGATAGACAGATCGACAGATATGTAGTTAGACAGAAATACAAATAGACAGACAAATACATAGATAGATAGATAGACAGATAGACAAATAGATAGGTTGATGGATAGAGGAATAGAGGAATAGATGGTTAGATATAGATATGAATATGTGGATTAATTGACAGGAAGATAGACAGACAGATAGATAGATATAATAATAGACAGACAGATACTTAGATACTTGGGTAGAGAGGCAGCATTAGAGTCTTGTGCACCATTGAAATGCGAGCTTGATGTGAAGAAGAGGTAAACGTTTGATTACTTCCCACAATGCTGTCTGCTTATACGTTTATAAGCAAGCCTCTGCTTATTGATATCATAAACCACCCAGGGACTGGCGACCATATAACTCATTTCCAGTTATCAAGAGAATAAGCGCACTAAAAACTGTAGAAGCCCACACTAGCAAATCAGCATGGCATATAAACATAAATTATCTAATATACGAGTATAAAATGCCATCAATTATATGCAGGAATTTATTATGGCAGCTGAAAGCACAATTGATAATTGCTGTCGTCTGGTTTTTCCATCTTTCATTTCTACCCATTTCCTTCCTCTCTCTCTCTCTCTCTTGGGAGACCAATTAAAACGGTTCTACGCTGTATTCTAAATTTTATACATATATTTTTGTTGTTTTTTATGATTTTGATTACGATTTCGGCGCCTCAGCAAACGACTTGGACGAACAATAAAAGAAGAGAGAAAATAAAGCAGAACTCAATGTAAATAATTCCAATGGAAAAACAAATCGAGCTAAAAACTCAATTTCAATTTGAAATCAATTTTTCAACAGAGTTGTTTTCGGTCCGTGCTTGTGACACCTCAATAAAAAGACCCAAGACCAAGGCCCATCTACAAGGGGGGGAGGGAGGCGGCTCTGGCGCCACTCGATGACCCGAGCCTCTACCTCTCCAAATAGCCGGCGACAAGATGCGATGCGCATGCATAAGTTAAGAGATTCGAGCAGAATTATAACCAAAACTGACCCCCCGTGGTATAAAAATTAAAATTTTATTTGTTTAGCAAACAGCGTGACAACAACAATCACAATAGCAACAACAGTAACAGCAACAGTAACTGCGACAGGTATCGGAACAGGTGCGACTCCGGTTGCCTTCGGGTCAAGAGCTGGGGCCACATCTCTCGATATTTGCGCATTAATCAAATCAGAATTGTAATACAAGCTTCATAACAAACAATCTAACACTTTCGAATACTCGTAATGCCAGCTCGAATTCAAACTCGAATTCGAACTCGAACTCGAAATCCAATTAATAAAATCAACATTGTTTGCCGGGAGACTTCAATATCGCAAGGGGAAATCAACTGCCCACGCTGTGGATTTGTTGATGCTGATTTTGGTTCGCAAATTTAGTAAATTATGCTTTATATTTTACCATTTTAGGCGAGATTAATGCGCAACAACTGCAAATTGTAGGGTATTTGCAGATAGCTTTGGCATCTATTAAAGTTTTTATTTGTGAAATTATTGAAAAGAATTCTCTCAATCAATCGAGTTCTCCTTCTCTTCAGCATGTTAATAAAATGTAAGAGTTATGTTCTATTGTAGTGTCAGTCCATTACAATTTAATGTTTCTTTTGTATTTATGCTTTTTGTCTAGGAAAGCTGTCAATTGAGTACTTAATTTAATATTCATAAGATGAAGTATTTTATTGTATAAACATTTTCATTACTTGATAACTTTGTTTATATTTTCATTGTTTAAATTCAGTTTAGCATATTTACTTTATGTATTTGATTTTATTAGGGTATTTAATATTGCTCAATGGCTTGTTTTCGACTTGTTGGCTACCAAACTTGGTTAAATTGTTATCGCTAATGTTTATAAATTTGGCTAAAATATTTAAATCATTAGGCTGTCAAATATGTTAGTGTCACAAAGGTAAATTAATAAAATTGAGCGGAATGTTGATTAATTTAAGGAAACGCACATGGCCACATACACAAATGCAGACACACTTCAACACACACACACACACACACACACAAGAACAACAACAAGCACTCACACAGAAGCCAAGCAGAGGCAATTGGTTGGGCAAAGTTGAGCGTCGCGGGTTAATTACCATGTCAAATTCAAACAAAAACAACAGCAACAGCAACAAAAGCAGCAAGAGAAGGTAGTTTATCATTACAACAACAACAGCAGCAGCAGCAGCAACAACAACAATAGAAATAATAGGCTGCCAAAAAGGTAGAAGGCAGCAAGGCAGCAAGGCAGGTAGGCAGTCAGTTAGTACGTCAGTAGGTGGCAGGTAAAGGTCTAAGTAAAACCTTTTCTTATCATAATTACGCACAAAACGAGGCACACACAGTTAAGCTGCAACAACATAAGCAGAGTGAGTTAGAGAGGAGTGAGTGAGTGAGACAGAGAAAGAAAGAGAGAGAGCAGTCTGTGGCGACAAATGCAAATGCCCAATTGGGTCGACTTCAACGGAAGTCGAGTGTTGCTCGACTTGTAGGCGGCGCCCGCATCGCAGCTGCGGCACAAGTAGGCGTGGCCCCCCTACCCCACACCTCTAAGCACACACACACACACACACACACACACGCAGAGAATAACCTCTTGTACCTTGTGCCCACGCTTGGCTGACGTTTCGCGTACTTAAGCAAATGTCCATTTATAATCGACGGGTCAGCCGTGTGGACAGGCTGCTCTCTGCGAGTACGCATGTATGTGTCCATTGTCCGTTGTCCGTTGTGTCGAGTGGAGCGGAGTCGTCGAGAGTCCCTCGTATTATAATGAAATTATGCATACAAAACATCGCCCATATATCAAATGAAGGCTCTGCGCATCGTCGCAAGTGACGCCGCGTATTAAAATAATGACTTAATTTCGTTTATGCATGCGTCCATCCAAGTCATCCCATACCATTCCTTTCCATTCATCCATCTATCTATCTCTCTGTCTGTCTGTCTGTCTACTCATTTCATCATACATACACTCAAATAGAAACTATGCGTAGTTCCAGACACAACTCGCTCTCCTCCTCGCAGTTGCATTTGAGTTGGCGCGTTAATTGCCATTTGGACCTCGTCGACTTGGAGCCCTTTGCGTTATCAGCACAAAATATTCCCCATTTCATATTATGCATGACAATTGAGACCATAGAATGAGCGCATAATCAGGCAGCAAATGCTTTATGAATGACAGAGAGTATGAGAGCGGCTATGAATAGACAAGGGCTGCGCTACCGAGATAGATTGCAGTCTATGGACAGTTACAAATACTCAGTTATTTAGCTGAGATCTTAAGGATAAGCACTAACAAAACGCTGAGTCATCGCTACATGTATAGCTAACTATTTACTCGATACTTTTATCTATTTCCAGCTCTGTATCTAATTATATTTCTATGGCCAACTGTGTTTCTATTTATATTACTACTTCCATTTCCATTTCTATATATTTAACTGTCTTCTGCTTTATTAGATACACTAATTATATTTGGCTACAGCAGTTAGTCAGTTGGTAGGGCAAATTCATTAACTGCAACGGAATGCAAACACGAACTGGTTCATAATTCCAATGTAGTTTGACACAGTTTGATGCAACTGCCTTCAGGCCAGACAGAACCAGAGAGAGAGAGAGAAAGGTATAGAGAGAAGAGAAGACAATGGCATAAAGGAGAATATACACAAGAAGATGATAGAGTCCAAGTCAAGGTACAAGAAGATTGTCTGTTGTCACTTTTGGTATGGTTGACCCATTTCACGATGATTATCATTCATTCAACTCGGTCATTGTCTGTGCTCGAACTTAACTCAAATACACTCGCATTTCGTTTGTCAGTCTGTCAGTCTGACAGTCTGTCAGTGTGTCAGTTGGCTGGTTGGTCGGTTGAGCTTCGGCACACTCAACTGACAGCTGTCATAATTAATTTTGACGTTTTGTGGTAATTAAATATTCTCTCTCATCTAACTTACAGGTAGATTCTTTAAGGGTTTTGAGTTTCATGCAATGCCAGTTGTGATTAGCTCACTAGTGCTCACATCAAGTGCTTCAAGTTGGCGCTCATTACGTAACAACAGCTACAACAACAAGTTAATAAACGAGAAGGCGGGAGGGAGGCAACAATTTTGTTTTAGTATGAACCACAAATTGAAATTACTGACGAACGTCCGTTAACAGCTCCTTTTTCTTTTTTGCTGCCCACACAAAATAGCTTTTACTTAAAGACCTAAACACTATAGCACTGGACAGAGTCCTCAGCAGGGGAAGGGCGGTTCGAACAACAGGGGGTTGGCTAACCACAATGCATTGTTTGAAGTCAACGGTTGGGCGATCCAGCTCCGGCTGTGCGGTTCATATGCACGCGGCCGGAAACGACCTTGGCACGTTATCGTCGACTTTTCATCACTTTCATATTCATACAATTTTCGAACCCGGGCACAGAACAGTGAGGTAGAGAGGAGGGGGATATTGAGGTAGCAGTGTAGAGGGCAAAAGCTATGAATATCTGTGTAACCGTTCGGCATGTTTGCGTTTTTGCCACTGCCCAATGTCCTATGTCCAATGCCCATCGTTGGCCAGTTGCCTTGCTTTTGCCTGGCCTTTGCCTGGCCATGTTCGAGCCAGCGCTGCTATCTGTGTCGGAAAATCTCAACTACACAAACATACGTTATGAGTTTTCTTTGTTACACTGGCCGCATTTTATGTGCGAACAGAAGAGGAACAGGAACAGGGAGTAGTTCTCTTTTCGGTTGCTCAATTTCACTTAAATCTGCTCAAATTTCATATTTTGTTTTGACAGTTGCATGCAACAGCAGCCGGAGCAATTTACATTTAGTTGAAGTCCAAAAGAAATGTGTTTTATGAGAAACAACTTCAAATTTCAATTGTAATCAATGGCTGCTACTTGATTGAAATATAGCCAAAAGTATACAACATTCCGAGTGCTACTTGCACATAATTTAAATAAAATATTAACAAAGTAAAGTAGAACAGCTGCCTGAATAACTTGTCTATGCATATTCGAGATATTTGTAATATTTATAATATTTTTCATATTTTTCACAGCTAATTCAAGCATATTTCAGAGTCCCACATCACACCTCACTCAAGTCCTCATATAACCTACAAAAACTCAATTGAAACACAAGGAATGTGATTCGTTTTTAATTGATATCTTCCTTTTTTGTGGTCATTAATGCTTTGAAGCTGCAAATACCCTGGCCATATTCACAGCAAATAGCTGAAATATTTCAACTTGACCACAATTAAAATGCCATTGAATTATTTGTAACATGAGTTTTCGCATTGCTTTCATCGAGTTTCGAATTTTTCGGGGAACAAACGATGGCAAACCACAAAACTGTTTCACTGCTGCTATCTAAAACTATACCCTGTCTAGTGTGTACCTCTGGGGAGTACCTGTAGCTTATGGTAGTTACTTTTAACTGTCGACCGTTAGGCAAACAGTTATTGCGCTCGGCACTCGCCCCATTAGAATGACAGTGTTGCCCTCCCCCCTGCACAAAAAAAAGCAACAACTTGTCATTAGACAAATTCAATTTAATGCTGGGACACAACAGCAACAGCAAGCAACAGCAACAACAACTGGCGACCACAACATTTTTCGGTGGGGTGCTACCATACAAATTCTATTTAATTTGACGCCCTACCCCACACCCCCTCCCCTCCACAACGCACCGCACTTGTCCCCACCGCAGACATGGAAAACTCCATCTAATGTGCACATTGGCACGTTCACTTTGTTGACACAACTGTACACCGAGGCGGGGGTTGGGGCAGGCCAAGGCATCGCCGGATGGTTGGTCGATGTGAGGGGTAATAGAAGAGGGAGGGGTAGTCACAGCATGTTGAAGTTTATTTCGAGTGGAATCGCCGCTTTGTCGTATCTCAAAGGACATTACAATGCAGATAGACCAGGACGAGTGAGTGACTGGAACGACACAGCCAATGTAGATGGAAAACTGGCAAGGGCAAACACAACACATACACCACACACTCACACACACTTACAGGGACACACGTGCTGCACAGTGGTGCGAGCACAAGAGTACAGTGCCACAGACAGCAGACATAGTTGTAGTTATTTGCATATTAAATGTATCTCAAAGTCTGAAAGTTTGTCAGAGACTCGATGCAGTTGATATGGTTATGTGTAATTTTGATTCGATTACAACTAAATTGCGAATCAGTGTGCGGCCATGAGAGGTTGCCGTGGCACTCGAGTCTGGCTCAAGCTGACGGCTTTCGGCGGCGTCTCCTTTTTGGTTCAGTTAGTGGCATTGTCACGACTTCTTAATGTCGTTTTATCAAAGACGAGTCGCGGACTCGGCACCCAACAGCCAGAGAGAGAGAGAGTGAGTGGGAGAGAGAGAGAGAGAGAGAAAGAGGACGTTAGAGCAGGCGGCTGAGGTGCACACGTGTGTGGCAGCCGTACAACGCTGCGTATACGTGATGGGGTTATTATTGTAGCTGTCATTCTTGTATATGTTGCTGTTGTTGCTGTTGCTACTGTTGTTGTTACCGTGTTTCGTTGTGTTCGATATGTTTATATTTGTTGTGCGGTTTCTCGTGGCCCTTTAACATGTGCGTTACGTTTACATTACACACAAACACTCGCAATTTTACATTAATACGACTTCATAATGTTTGCGAGTGCGTGTGTGTGTGTGGGTGTGTGAAAGGATGGGTGTGCGAGTGTGTGTGTGATAAGCGTGTTCGTATCAAACGACATTTGGCGAAAATTTTATGGCGCATACCCAAAAATTGTTGCAACCCTCCGAGTTCGCGCCACACTTCCATGTTCTATCTACATGGAGAGAGACAAGAGCCCAACGCCCGTTTTGTGTATCTTCTTTTTATTATGCGATTTGTTCAACTTCATTTTATTGCACACACACACAGAGACAGAAGGGACACAGATAGAGACAGCTGATGTGAAATCGTATTGGTGTATTTAAAATTTAATAGCAAACATTTTTATGCGCAATCGATCGAAAGGTTTCATTACATTTTAATGAAACGGCCCAAAGACACACATCGGCCTCGCTCAATGTGGGCCTATTGAGTAAGCGATTTCCTTTCCACATTCAGCATTCAATCGAATGTGGTTAAGTGCAGGTAGACGACAGCTACTTCAGAAGCTGTGTCCCACATAACAGAGAGACTCAGACAGAGAGAGAGAGAGAGAGAGAGAGAGGCTGGTTGCGTGATACGAGACAAATTGTACAGAGATTGAGTGGAAAACACTTTGCTCTACTTCAGCACACAGCGTGACACGACACGCTGCCATCTCTAGCACTCAAGCAAGACACCTGCAGGAATATATGTGATTTTATTGCAGTTCAAGCGAGTCATTTGGCACAATTCTCTGAAAATGCCATTACTATAAAAATCGCAGACATCCCTCTTACTCTCCCTCCCCCTCACGCATTTGTATGTTTTATTGTAAGCTTTCAGTCAGTCAGCTGTATAGTATGTGCCGTATATTGTTGTCACTGAGGGAAACCTATTAAAAACTTGCACTAAAGCTCATTTTCATTCATCAGTTGAACATTGAAATCAGAACATGTGAATGCAACAACAGCAACAACTACAGTAACTACAGCAGCAGAAGCAGAAGCACTCAGCAAACCGACGACGTGTCCTTAACAAAGTCATAACCAGAACCTTGACATGTCATTCAATTTGAAATCCTTGCAGTTTCTTTTGAACCAGCGCACCAAGCATTTCCACTTAAACATTCAACTAAATGCGCTATACAAATATCATTTAGCATGACATAAATTTCATATACAAATACTGAGAAATAAACACACACACACATAGATATGTTTATATAAACATGTGTGTGCATAAGGTTGACACACATTTTATGTGTTACTCCGATACGTAGTACATATGTGCCAGTGCTGGGCCTACAATTTATGCCGCCCACCTACCATCCCTACCTCCCCACTCCGCACTCACTCACTGGCAGCAGCTGCCAATTCGCATAAATGTCACGTACGTCAGTTTGTCATTTGTGTAAAAGATGCAGCCGCCAATGGGGAGCGCTGCTGCACTTGAGTCCTTCTATTAAGTGCGGCGTAAAAACTGTTGAATCAAAGTGCTAGACGCAAAGATACCCTGCTCTTGTAGAATTTGTACATGACAAGTTATTTTTTAAACAGCAAAATTCAAAATCTTTACGTATACTTGATTTGCTTTCATTCGTTGTTTGATTTTTTAATTACTCAATTGCTTGAACTACCCAATTTACGCATTCCCTTGTTAACTAGGTATTCAGGGAATAAAAAAATAGCAGCAAACTCCACACACACCCACCCACCCACACGCACACACTCCCCCCCCTCAACACATATGCGAGTTTGAGGCGTATGAATAACGCATACGCACTGTGAGCCGCAAACTTTTCAAACAGTTCAAATTGGTGGCATGCAGCGCACAAGCGACTAATTAAAATTTTATAACGCCCAACTCAGCAAAAAGATGTTATGTGTGTGCGAGTGTGTGTGTGTGTGTGTGGCAAATTCATAACAATTTTGTCAAAATGCTTTCCAGCTACTTAAATATTTAATGAGCTGACATCTTTGGCCAGACTTAAATATCAGTCGACGCATTTAGCAAAGAACCTTTTGCTTAAGACATCCTCAACTTGATTGAGGATTAAGAAATTTTGAAGAATATTAATAAATAACCTTGTCTATTGCGTATATAAACTTCTTCAATTAGCTTCAAATTGTTATTTGAATTGGCAACAGAACAAAAACATTTAAAATGAGCTAAAAATAAATATGAATTAAATGCGTTAACTATATGTTAGTTAACTTGATGTGAAAATTGTCTAAATTAATTTAAATAATTCATAGGAAAAGTGTTAAGAGTATCCCTTCAGATTGAATGACTTCTATTTGTCTAGTATTTCCCCAATTTATATTTGATTAGAAGACACCACGAGAAGTCTAATTATCAGTCATAAAATTTAGCTCTGTTTGTTTATTGTGAAAAGAAAATGTAACGATATTCTGTAGGTTCGATTTGCACGGATCTCAGTTATTTTTTATTGGTTCGTGTTTTTCTGTTCTTCCTTTATCAAATTTCAAAGCTCATTACACTTTATGTGGGTGACCGTGTTGCCGCCGCTGTTATCGATGTGACGCATTAAACGACCTATAAACGGTGATGTCGCCGCTTCAATTGACAATTATGTTAAACAAAGTTATTAAATTACGCAAAAATAAGGCAACCAAGCGCGCCAAGTCAATGGGATTACACATACGCACCGTCAGCCAAACGCCGAGCGACAAATCAATAGACTGACAACACGGAGTTGGGCAGAGCTCAGGTGTGCGTGTGTGTGTGTGTGTGTGTGTGTGTGTAAGGTGGGTCGACGCCTCTCAGCTAAGCCAAGCAAATTGCATGCTGAAAATTTCCATTTAGCATAAAACTCGTGCTATTATCACGCCAGAGTTTTTCTTCTCTCGTCGTTCTTCTTTCTTTTTTTTTGGGAGGAAGACAAAAATTACGCCACTCGGCACACTACACACTAAAATATGCAGAGGGACAGGCGAGAAGGCGAGAGGGCGTGTAGGCAGCGCAGGAGTGGACCCAGTAGACGCTTTTTAATGTACCACGACGGTGGCAACAAAAGAATGTCTGCCCCACTGCCATAGACATCATAAAAATTCGTTAAAAAAATAAAACGCACGCCACAACAAAAGGCAGCAACAGCAGAAAGCAGCAGCAGCAGCAGGAGGGGGAGAAGCGAAGTTCAGGCAGTGAGTTGACTTCCGTAAAGCTTAAGCTCTCTGTGCTGCTAGCAGAAGAGCAGGGAGTGGGAGCTGGGAGCGGGAGCAGAAGCAGGAGCAGGAGTAGCAGTAGCTGAGGCTGAAACTGAACTGAAGGTGATACGGCGGTGAACCAGACCACTCCGCGTTTTCACTGGCATTTTTGGATTACGCATATGCCACCTACCTTTTTCAACAGCGTAGAGAGACATTTAAGGGCGCACAACATTGTTTTGGCCATATTTACTGTTGGCTCTCAGCACTTGGCCTGAGGAAGCTTGTTGTGGCGGGCGCCATAAGTAACAAATTTTATAAATTATTTAAATTTTTATTCATGCAACGCTGTAAAGTTAAGCCCGCTGACAGTTAGCTACAGCTAGTTTGCCCACCTCCCCCACCCCTCCACAACAACAATGAGAATAACATTAGCAAACACAACAACAACAACAACAACAATGGCGACAAGAACCCACAAATTTTGTGCAGCCGCTTTTATTCATAATTTTTATATTTTTGGCTGTTGCTTTCGGCCATGTGACCTTGACTTGCTGGCTTTTAAATATTGATAGCGGGCAGCCTTTGATCTAAGCCCAGGACCACCGAGTCGAGACCAGAGCAAAGAAAAAGAAAAGAGCCAAAAATAAAGAAAGAGAAGGAGAAGGGGAAGAAGAAGGAGAAGGAGAAGGAGAAGGAGAACTTAACCTTAGAGAACCTGCGCTTATGCAAATGCGTCGCTAAACCGAAGGAAAACGCAAACGCAAAAATTGTTATGCCCAATAAAATGTTACGACTGCGAGGCGTATTTTGTAAAGCAATGCAATGTGTCATTATACCCTGGCAAAAGAGTAAATGAAGGGGGTTGGTTAGATAAACTATTGAAATAGAAGAGAGCTGTGTGTCTAATGAACAACTACTTCAACCACCTATCTACTTAAAGCTAAAGTTATATAAGATAGAAGTTAAGAAATACGAGATAAGTTCAACTACGTAGCATCTTACAGTCGACTACTCGCAACTACTTAAGAATACAGACTTCTTCTTTTTGGGTTTCTTATACATATTCGCATGATTTATAAGCAGCTGTAAAGACACAATAAAAAAGAATGTCGCAGTTTTATGAGTCCCGGGCAAATGGCCATTAAATGCGCCATGGCACATATGAGAAAATATAAATAAATCGAACGATTATTGACAATTATAATGATATATGATGCATTCTTAAAACTCATAAATTGAGAGCAACCAACGGCTGCCCAAGTATATTAGTCGAGTGCTGAGAAGAAGAAGGCAAAAAAAACATTGAAGGAACTGAAGGAACTGGAGCAACTGGAGCAATGTCGCCTTTCATTGTGGGTCACTTATTCCCATGATGTGGGTGAAGTCAGATCAAAGAGCTGAGGATTTTGCAAAATGGCAACAAAGTGATATGAAGCGGATACGCAATAAAATGATAATTTATTGAGTTTAAAGTAGCTATTAAATGTGCAGAAATGCTAACGTTATGATTGAAGCATATTCATAATATCAGCATAATGCATACTATTAAGCAATGATTAATTTGCATATATAAATATATATATATATTCAGATTGCTTTAAGTTCGTAAATAATGCTGAATATCTGGCTAAATTGTGCAGCAACAGAAGCGCTCATTATCTGGGCTCAAACTTGCTGTAATCCAGTTCAACTAAATTGTTTGAAGTTTCAAGAGCTGCTTAATTTGCCATTTTCAAAGCTTACAGCAATTGTGGAGCCCACACTGCCCTACCCCCTGCCAACAAAGGGGAAAATGTCTAAACGAAAAACCGTAATCCAAGTCTTGTCTGCATAAGCGTTGCCGTTATATTACTCGTCTAATTATCAATTTAGTGCAATTTGTTTCATTTCAATTCAGCTGCAGTTTGAGCAAACGAATACGAATACGATTACGAATACTCGTTTGTATCCAAGTACTCATTCAGCGGCACAGTTTGCTATGATTTAACAACCTTAATTTGTTCTCATATTTATGTGAGTTGTATCTCTGTGTGTGTGTGTGCTTTTAAACTATTAAAAACTTGAGTTGTCTGCCACAAATAAAACAGCCTCATCAACTGCTTAATGCTCAATGCAAAACAAACAATTTTCCATCTTCAAAGTCATTTGTTGCAGTTGTCTGCACTGAGAATTATGTTGTTGTTATTATTGTTCTTAATGTTGTTCTTGTTGTTTGTTTGTTTGTTACTGCCGACTGCCGACTGCCGACTGTCGACTGGCAGCACAACTGTTTGTTAATAAATTAAATGTTTAATTTACTGCCCATTATGGTTAACAACTTGTTGTTTATCTGTCTGTCTTTCAGCATCTCCCTCTCTCTCCCTCTCTCTCAATCTCTCTCTTTCATTATTTGTATCTCAGTTTTTATTATAAGTATTAATGCCGCTTTTCTCGGGGAACCTTATAAACACACTTCACGCAAACTATCTTAAAAAAATATACAAAAATAATTAAGTTAATTTGCTCAACAAAAGCTCACAAATTTGCCAATTGAAATCAAATTGAAGCTGTAAAAAGAATTCTAAATATCAGAAAATAGTTTAAATATAATTAACTCGTCGACTTTTAAGTACGATTTGGCAATTAGCCTAAACTAATAACATATACTTTTATAGGGTATATAAAATCAGCATAATTATGTGACTGCTGTTCAGGTTGCATATGGCAATCACCGCAACAGGCGGTGGCGGTGACGGCGGCGACAAAAACAAAAAAAAAAGGAAATGCATTTAAAGTATGTAGGGACATAAAATGAGATTTATGCATTTGTTTATGTCACATTTATGCAAACCAATGACAACAATAAAAATATTCGCATATGCCACTGACAGACTTTTTAATAAACTTGCGAGTTATTTTGCCTTTTCACATGGAGCTTAATTGCAACGTTTTTCAACGCTGGTTAACCCAATTGTGTGACCGTAAATTTATGAAAAATTTATTATACGAAAACAAATAAACAACAAAAGAAAAGAAAAAATATGTAGAAATATAATAAAGCATACAATAAAAAAAAATAAAGGAAAAACCTTCGCATTGTGTTTGGACATTTGGTAGATAATTTAAATCAATTGCTGAGAAGTGCAATTAGCAGCAAAAGATAAAAATAAATTAAAAAACCGACTGCAAAACAAATGGCCCAAAAGGCCACACACAAATCCCAGGAAAAAGTACATAAAAAAAAAGACAGAGCATGGCTCTAGTAACAGCCATTATAGAGGGGCTTATAAAGCACACACACACACACACATCTATACATATATATATATATATATATATATATATATATATATATATATTAATGGTGCTGGCTACATAAATTATGGCGCATTTACTTAGCCAGATAGATAGAAAAAAGCCAAACGTTACGAGTCGATAAATGATTGCGGTTGAGCCTTGAATCCTTTAATTTGAACCCTGCAAACTGAGCATCTGCAGCAGCGGCAATAGCAACAGCAGCCGCATTCGCAGTTGAAGCCACCAAGTCAAAGGCACATTTCACAAATGTCGAAAGCAAATAGAAATAAGTAGAAATGATTTCGTTGAGAGACACTGCTCAACTAGAAGCTATCCTCTAGGGAAAACAGAAATGTCTACTCCAAGTCTGAATCTCTTTTAATGAGTTTAGCATAACGATCTCTATGAAATATTATATATAGCTTTATTCACTTTATTAAGCATATACGAGAAATCATTGCAGTTACTTAAGTCAGACAGTTCTGATAGAATTATTATAATAAATACTTAAAAGAAATGATTTCATTGAGAGACGCTGTTCAACTAGAAGCTATCCTCTACGGAAAACAGAAGTGTCTACTCCAAGTCTTTCTCTGTTAATGAGTTTAGCAAACGATCTATAGGATATATTCAGCTATGAAACTAAATTTTCTTTATTATGTAAATACGAGAAATCATGGCAGTCACTTAAATCAAACAGTTTAGATGGAATTAATATAATAAATAATAAACAGAATCTATTCTATATAGGGAAAGCAGAAGTATCACTGCTTGTCTACTCCAAGTCTCAGTCTCTGTTGACTTCTTATGTAAATTATCAACTATGAAACCGTATTAACTTTATTATGCATATACGAGAAATCATTGCAGTCTGTTTTAATGAAATGATTACAATAAAACATATGAAATTCTGTAAAATTGTTATTAAAGCCAATTAAAGTTCAGAGTCTCAGTCCATGCCTCTTATACAGTTCCACAAGCTACCCTTTTGCAATCTACCCATCGAACAGGCCTGCAGGGTATGTAGAACATAAAAAAAAGCGAACTAAAAAGAACCAAAAGCCAAAACACACATTAAAATGCATGTGTGTTGTCTGGAGAAATATGGCCATAGCAAATTGCTGACTGTGCCAGAGTTGAAAACTTAAAAATTGCTCGGTACCCAAGTCCTGGACGAGTCCAACCAAGTCCTCGTACCCTCCCTCTCCCTTTCCCTTCCCCATTCCCTTTAAGCTGTTCCCTGGCAGCGCCAGTGAGCGCAGCCAGCCTCAGCCTGGTTTTAAGTAAAGAGCAGCAAAACGCAAATATCATCGAATGGAATATAATTTATGTGCTCCATTTGCAGTCGGCAGCTCTAGACACACACATGCGGGACAGGAACCCAAACCCCATAGAGAGAGCGACAGAGAGAGCGACAAAGAGAGAGAGAGAGGGGGGTCCGTTCGGTCATTTAGGGCATTTTTGCATATGGGATACCGCTGCCAACAGTTGCCGCAGTTAGCAATTCCCCAGTCGCGTTCTGTTTTCACATATTTTTGTAGTTTTTTTTTTTTTTTTTTTAACTTTCAACTCTCTGGCAAGGTTGCGCCTTCGACCCATAAATATCCGTTGGTTAGTTCTTGAACCCTTTTGGTAGTTGGAGAGTTTCTCGTGGCTCGTTTCTCGTTGCTCGTTGCTCGTTTCTCGTATTTGCCAAATTAAATCGTTAAATGCTTGTTAAAAACTTTGACTGCCATTGCTCTATATATATATCTGTATTTGTATCTGCATCTGTATTTGGATCTGGGCACAAACACACACATATCTCTCCACTACGAGTATCCTGCGTATCTTTGGCTAAATTTCTGGGTAACTCGCCATCGCTTATGATTTATGTCTGCGCTTGTTTCGCAGTCTCACAGGTTGCCTCTTTGAAGCACGTTAACGTAAATAAGGCAATCCCCCAAACATATCCCAAAATAAAATATAAATAACAAAAAAGGGTTGCGTTTTCACTGCCCTCGGGCCCCGCAGCCGACAATAAATTAAATGCATAAGGAATTAAACTAAACTTCTGCTCCGTTTAGTCATCAATGATTGCCAAGTCTGCAAAGTTCCTGGGAAGCAGTTGAGCCCAATTCCCGATTAGTCATGGCGGGAAGTTGAGCAGACAGCAGACAGTAGACAGCGTTGCAGAAAAGCATAAAGTAAAGCAATAATCTAGTTGATTGTAGTTAAATGTCCCTTTGTAAAGAGAAGATCGAAAGGTTCTACTGCACTAGTCCTTCCCTCATTAGTCTATTCTCTCTCTTAATTGGCTATACAAACAAATGCCACGCCTCTCATAGTGCCATTGATCAATTGCCTATAACTAATGCCCTGAAGTTTCCCTGCCTTCAGTTTGATTCCCGCACATTTTAATTGATCCACCTGCATATTAAATTATAGCCCAGAAACAGATGAACACAACACACATGGCATCTATTAACTGCGCATGATTAACGCCCCCTCGGCTACCCTCGATTAATACATCAAGATGTTTGGGAAACGAGACGTGTTCGGTATGGCAAACAAGACATCCACATACATGTGTTTGCTTTTGTTGCTTGCTGAGCTGCGCGAGTCGGACAAACAAACAAAAACAAAAAGTAAGAAAAGTTGTCACAATAAATTTAAATAAATTGTTGACAAACGTCAATAAACATAAATTTTCGTGTGCAGCAAAGCAAACCAAAGCCCAACTGTAGAGTGGACCAAGCGAACCAAGTGGACGGAGTGGATCGAGTGGATCGTGTAGTGGACCAGGCAGACGACCGGAAACCGCAACGCTGGCTGCCTCTCGATGCGTTGCGTCAATCAAAAATGTACGAAATGGCAATCGAGCTGTGGAGTAAGCGAGAGAGCGAGAGAGAGAGAGAGAGTGGGTGAGAGAGAGGTGGGAAGTGAGAGGAGAAGACGAACAGCGACTGAAACCGGCCACACTCTGAGTGATTGAGAGAGTCTGTCGCACGTGTGTGCGTGTGTGTGTGTGTGTGTGTGTGTGTGTGGCGCTTGGGTGACTAATTAGAAAAGCAGCGTCGAGTTTTGTTTATGCAAATTGTAATAATAACTCAATTAAATGTCGAGTCTCGTGCATTGCATAAGTTGAGCGATTTGATTGCAGTTGCTGCATTGATGCGGGCAACTGGCACATTGACCGATCACTGGCCTTTTGTGACCGCAACGCACACACACACACACACACCCCTCTATACTCACACTCAAGGGTCTTATTTTTATTGATGTCCCGTTGCTTTGTGGCAAACAATTGTAGAAATGTCGTCGACGTCATTTAATTGTAAGTGAAACTATGCTTTGTTGGCGCACTTCATGATGTCCACTCATATGTGTCGCTATGTGTGTGTGTGTGTGTGTGTGTGCGGGGTCAACAACCAGGCCAACAGCAGCAAGCAACACTCAACACATCGAATGACAACCAAGTGCTGTCTATATACGTATATAGTATACATTTATCTATCCATCCACATCCACATCCACGCAGCGCCAGCTCAATGGACTGCACTGCACTGCACTGGGAATTGAATTGTGTGAGGCGAACAGGAGAGGGGGGTGTGCAAGGGAGGAGAGCTAAGCATTTGCTGTTGTCAAAATAAAGCACACTTTAATTGACACATTTGCATTTTATTATAGTCGCTGTAAATGCCACACTGGGAATTCTCAGTTGCATGAATATTTATAATTAAGATCAATGCTCTGTTCTACTTTACAGCCGTCTTCTATTAAGGCACACTCACACACACACACGCACACACACACACACACACGCACTTCATGGCCTTCGGGTTAACTCTTGATTATTGTTAGTACAAGACGACTATTTGCTATTTGCAATGTGTGTGGGAAATTAACCAAACAGTTGAAGAACTCTTATTGTAAAGACATGTGTTAATTATTTAGATGCAAGTTCAAGTTGAGTGTGATGAACTAGTTCACATAAAGAGGATCATTATATGAGTAAAGTCGAGTTGGGAACGTACTGAAGATTAACGAAGATCACTACAAGCATGAATTACTCAGATTTATCTATAAAGAAAGTCAAAGAAAGAACGAGTCAAAGAGAGGGAAAGTTACAAATTCTCTAGTTTAACACACAAATAAACTAATTATTATTAGATAAACTATCATTCCTTGCTAAACAGCTTTACAACTGTGTACTAAAGTCTGCTTAGATCTATATATATACATATATTGTTCGTGGCTTGAGTCTGCAATCAGCTGAAAGCTGGGAAAAGCCATCAACAGGTAAAACACAAAAACGCAGCTGGAGCTGGCGTTGAAACTTGTGTTGTTCGTCGGTTCTGAGTGATCTCAATAGTTGTATACACACTCCACACACACACACACACACAGACACACACTCCACACACTCCACACATGACTAAGCGATCGTGGCAATCTCGACACAAAGTGTTGCATAGACCACAACGTGTTGTTGTCTAGGTGGAGCTCCAGATCACCTTGCTGCCACTTAGACACTCCGTTTTGCGTGTGAAATTCAATAAGTTGATGGCTTAGGAGAGGCACAGAGAGAGAGAGAGAGAGGGAGGGTGGAGAGAGGAGAGAGGAGAGCCGGGGTAGATAGAAGAGAGGAGAACTTGAACTGAAACAGAACTGAACGCGGTTCATAGATGCATATCTATGTGTATTGACTAAATTGTTGTGGTTGTTGTTGTTGGGTGGGTGTGGCGCAATGTTGCACGACAAAGGTAACATAGAGTCGTGTTGTAGTTGTTGCTGTTGCTGTTGCTGTTGTTGTTGTTGTCATTGTTTAGCATGTTGTAGTTCAATTTATGATGCTTGTCGCGCTTGACTTTTGCGCAGGCGTTGAAAGCCCAACAACTACAACAACAACAGCAAGAACAACAACAGTAACAACAACAACTATGAACACCATTTGACATGGACTTTTGTTGGCGCTCTCGAAATCAAATTGAGCTGCTTGGCTGCTTACAATTTTCCATGTTGCCGTTGAGTTTGTTTTGCTTTGTTTTGTTTTGTTCGCTCTGACGATGTTTTATTTGATTTCGTGTTAATTTCTATTGAACACAATGCGTCACAGTCCCCGTTAAGTGTATCTCTATGTGTGTGTGTGTGTGTATTTACAATTTCATTTAGTGTCTGACATCCATTGGCATTTCGGTCTATTTGGGCATGACAAGTTGCACGATCGATTTGATATGTTTACATGCCTTTGAGAAATTGATATGTCAATAACCAAAAGCGAAATGTTCGATTGTCTGCAGGAAATTGTGGACAACTTTATCGTCGAGTTTGTTGCACTTTTCTGTACGTTATGTATGTTATGTATGTTGTGTATGTTATGTGGCAGCATCTAAAAAATATTTATTGTTGGAAAGAGTAGAATTTTATAGGGTTTATAGAGATATGAGATTTAAACAGACATCTAAGCAAAGCTTTAGTTATTAAAACAGACTTTCAATTACACTTTTAGTTGTAGTTTAAGTTAATAAATAATTTAGTTGGTATATTCAATAAGACATAGAAGTTAAAACTCATTGAAAAAGTCTCTCTATAACTTTTAGACAAAGTTCTCTTCATTGAACCCTAATTGAAGGTTGTTTGCATTGCTCGATCACATTGTATGGCTAATTGTATTTCCATATCTTTGATTGCCTATATATATATATGTATACACATATATTTACGAGTATGTGATACAGAATCAAGTGCTTCAATCATTTCGCGCAGATCTCAATTACATACAAATGTTGCTCAATAACAAATCCATTATCCATACGAGACGAAGCTATCGTTGATTGTTTTCTTGAGTCGGCGGGTTTCACACATATGAGTGAACACTGCACTTGAGCTAATTCCCAGCACTCGGTCACATTGGCACACGCCCACACACCAAACACACACCACACACACACACTGGCACAACAGCTGAATACAATTGGACTCCATGTCGTATCTGTAAATCCATATATGTATATCTTACGAGTGATTGAATGAAGAGAATGAAGAGAGGGAGGGAGAAGGTAGGTAGTGGAGCCTAATCATAGAGTTAAGGCCATTGTTCTGACAAGGCGTTAAGCAGTTTGCCAGAGAGTCGACGATTATGTGCGAGGCAATTATTTGTTGTTTTCCGCCGCGGAGCCAACCTTGAAATTAAATATAATTATGAAAACTCAAATCGCAGCAGTCGCATTCACATTGAATGATATTTCATAAGCTGAGTTATGCCAGCCTGCCAACAGACAGACAGACGGACAAACAGACGTGCCTCAAATGAAAAATTATTTAAGATGCCGGCACACGCACACTTCAAAACCCAACAACAAGAAGAATAACAACAACAACAAGAATAACAAGAACAACAACAACAACAGGCGAATCAATAAAACCAACGACCTGCCTTTTGTTGTTATTGTTGCTGCTCTACGACTGGATCTGACTAACTGAACCTTTTTTTTGTTTTCATTTTTCTCCAACTGATTCTTTTTTTATATTTTTGCCCAGGCAATTATAATTAACTTCGCGGCAAGTTTTGATTTTTTGTTTGGCTGTCCCACACTCCCTCTCTCTCTCTCTCTCTCTCTCTCTCTCACACACACACACACACGCACACTCTTTGTAGCCCTTGGCTGTGGCATCTGCTCTGTCTTCGGCTTTGGCTTTGACTTCATCTGCATCTGCGTCTGCGTCTGCGTTTTAAGCCATCGGCTGATAATTTTGTTCGCACCTGATCGTGTTACTCGAGTTGTGTCTTGGCCTTTTTGAGTTCTCTGACTTCTCCACTTCTACCACATCTTCTGCCTCTTGTTGTTTTCCTCGTGCGTGTGTGTCATTAACTGCGGTTGCGCGCACACGCGTTCAATTCATTAGAGCTCTCGGTTCTGGCCCAATTGACTTGGCCAGCTGAGTCGGAGTCTGCCTGTGTGGTTGGCTATAACCTCACCAAATAGCCCATAGGTCGTCTGGTTCTTTAAGCCCATTTCTCATATCACTATCACTATCTCGCTCTGCTTCTAACTACTAAATTGTAGACCACAAATTGAACTTTCGTTTTTGGATTTTACTTTTAGGCCCCAACGAAAGTACAGACCCCAAACGAGTTAATATAGGTTTACTGCCACTTCGAATGTAATTGGAACTATTCGAATTAGAATAACCATGTGAAAGGGAAGTGAATAATAGCCGGGCCAGAAGGAAGTCAAATAGCTATCAATGCTAGCCAAACTCGTAAAAAGTTTACTTTATGTATCTAATGAAAGTTAGTATTGATTAAGGCTGCAATCAGAAAATATTATATTTATTGAGGAAGCAATGCCTGTTTGTGCTTATAAAAATAGAAACAAATAAGTAAAATTATATTAAGTTCTGAACTTCTCTTAGAACTCTTTAAATACTGCTAAAAACTCGAAAATAAATCGAAATTAAACTATTCAAGTAGTTTATGGCAGACTCTTTATCTTTATTTCTCAACATTTAACACATGTGAAGTTATTTAATGCAACAATTTCGCTTTTTACGCGAAATAACTTGAGGCTCGCTTAAATTGGGTTGACAATGTCAAAGCCTCATTTGCAGTTTCTTGGAGTCTGCGGGGGGGTGCTATCAATAAAAATCAAGCCCAGTCCGTCGAACCCTCATTAACCAAAGCCCCCAAGTGCCCAAAAGGTGTAAAGCCCGTCCGAGACTTAACTTTAAATCTGCAACGTGCAGGGTCGCGCTATAAACTGAACCTATTGCAGCATTTGATAACCGAACCGAACCGAACCAAAGCAAACAAAACAAAAGACAGCAGGGGATGCAGGAAAAAGTGGAGGGGGGGGGGGAGTTTAGGGAAAAGGGTTGGGCGTTACCTTTAAAATTTACAACACTCAAAGGCCGCCGATTTTTATGACAGTAGAGAAGCGAAGAGCAAGAGAAAGCTACAAAAATAAGCGAAAACAGAACTGAAAATCGAAAGCTACCGAAAAAAAGCGTAACAAACAACAAAACAATGAAGGATGCCCCCTTCTCCCTCCCCTTCTCCCCACACAATGCCAACGAAAACACAACGCAACCAAACAGAAGCGAATCGGCAACAGCAAAAGAAACAACAAGCCAACAGCCAGATGGGTCTGCAGTTGGCTCTGACTCTGACTCCGACTCTGGGTCTGGCTCTCAGTCTGGGTCTGGGTCTGGGTCTGGTTCTGACTCTGAGTTTGGGCATGGAGAAAATTCAAATCACAAACTCGGTATTTATTTGCGAAGCGTAAATGATTACCACTTAAAATGTGCTCGACTGCCACCTAAAAACCAATTGTTGGAAAAAGCACAACCAACCACCACCCCTTTACTCTTCCCTCCTCTCATTTCCCTTACTTTCTCTCTCTCTCTCTGTTTCTTGGCAGCAGCAGAAGGAGTAAAAGGACGCAACCGGCAACATATGTTTTTTATGCCTGAGCACTCTGAGTGGATGTCAAAGAAAGAATAGAGAAAGAGACAGTGAGTGAGAGAGAGAGAGAGATAGAGAGAGAAAGATAGAGAGAGAGAGAGAGAGTGAAAGAGAAAGAGAGAGAGAGAGTAGCTTTCGAGTCGTGGAGTGAGTGAGAGTGCATGAACTGTGTGATAGCTGCCAGTACTCGTTAGAGACCCTCATGTCCATGGGCTGATTGGGTGTATGCTTCGATATATATATTATATATATTATATTTATATATATAAATATATATATTACCTAAGTGGCAGCTCAGTGGCGAACGTGAGTGCAATCATAGGGTATACCTTAGTCAATAATCGAAAATTATAGCAAACAACGCTGTGAATATTGCAGAAATATAACACAATTTCTACTCAAAGTTCTCTAATTTAGTAATATATATTATATATATTTAAAAAGTAAAATTGATAATATAATTCAAACCAAAATATTTGACATTTTTAGAATTAAATATTTTATAATTTAAAAATATTCTGATGTGAAAATAGTTTATATTTATTAAACTTATTAAATTATATACTTTTAATAAAACAGCTTGCAAATATTCTACTTTATTTATTTTATATATTTAAGAAAATTCAATTCAATATTTATGTAATAATTTAAATGTAATTTAAATTGTCAAAATATTCTAAATATATAATTCAATTCAGAAAAAGCATTTGTGAGTTAAAAATATTCTAATGGGAAAATAGTTTAAAAATTATTATAATAATAACATTTTATACTTTTAATAAAACAGCTTGCAAATATTCTACTTTATTTATTTTATTCACATTAGTAAATTCAATTCAATATTTATATAATAGCTGAAATGTAATTTAAATTGTCCAAATATTCTAAGTATATAATTCAATTTTAAAAAAGCATTATAATTAATGTCTAAATGTAATATTCTCAAAGAGAAGCTTAGATAATCTCAACATCTATTGATATTTTGAGTAATTTCTGTAGCTAATAATTTGTTAAATAACTCTAAACAATTTAAATGCTTTGCAGGGTATATCTTAGTCGCCTATTGCCAGCAGAGACGGCGTATTTGCTTTGTTTCTGCCTGACAATCGGACTCGGTGCGGTGCGTGGTGTCTCTCAGTGGCTTTTCATATTTTGCATTGTCGCCATAATTTCTTGGGCACTTTAAGACCCCAGGACGAAGTGCTCGACGTGCAGGGAGAGAGCAGACAAAACAAATATGTTAATGTATCTGGGAGAGAAGGACACGTATTGGTTTCAGCCTGCAATCGTTAGGATCGCATTTAGAATGAGTGAGTTGAGTTATTCTTTGGACATGTGTGTGTGTGGGTGGCAGCAGTACAGTTGAAGGGGAGGGGGAAGCAGAGCTGATACAAGAAATGGGTGGCCCGTGCCGGCGTCGCCTTTTTCCTGCCTCTGCTTTTTTTATGGTCGTCACGGGCGCCGCCCCGCGGCGAGACACAACCCCATCGGGCATCGGGCAAGCGAGGCAAGTAGTGTGTGGCAAGGACTCTGCCACCCACATGGTGCACGCCCTGCTGCCACATTATTTTGCCACTTCTTCGACTGAATTTGAATTAGATCTGTGTGTAGCGTCTGGCGCGCGTCCTGGCAGCGTGTAAAATAATATATTTATTTTTATTTGGCGACAAGAGCGCGCGGGGGGAAGAGAAGAGGTAGGCGAAGGCGTAACCCCATTGGAACAACAACCAAAAAGTGTTTTGTTTTCCTTTCAATTTGTATTTTTATTATTTTCATTTGTATTATTTTTGTGTGCTCATGAATAAAAAAAGGGGAGAAAGGGGAAGCGAAGGTGGAGAAGGAAGCGACTTGAGCGACAGCGATAGATGGCCCCAAAATTGTATAGCTTAGCCCTTTTGTGTTGTCCCGGGGCCAACAAAAGACTCATAGAGAGGGGGACTGACAGAATGAGAGAGCGGGAGGGGGGGGGATTGCGAGAAAGCCTCGAGAAAAAGTTAACAAATTTTCGCATGAATATTTCGTTGATTTTTCTTAAGGGTGACCGTAGCCGGGACAAAGATCCGGACAGCAGGACGGCCACACTGAAGGCGACTGCAGAACGAGTCTGGGATTGGGATTGGAGTTGGGCGCTTGGGCCCATGTTTTGGGCATGTTGACATTGTTTGCTGCTGACAGCCAAAAAGTTTTGAGGAATTTGCTTTTAATGGACAGACGAGACGATGACGCTGACGCTGACGCTGACGGCGGGCGTGAACTTGCCATTTAAATAAAGCGACAGCAGCGACGCGACTGCGCCGTCGGCAGCGGAAGTCTATTGATTTTCCTTCTTCTGGCTTAAAGCCGAACTACCACCAGCAACAGCAGCAGCAACAGCAGGGCTTTAATCAAAATATTTTGTTAAATAGCTGCGGCCAACCGAAAATTACTTCATCAGCATTTTTCTATTTCTCTATTTTTTGTTTTGTTTTCTGTTTTTCTGGGTCGGCGCATCAAAGAAATTTGCCGTGTGTCGAGATCGTCGGACAGTTCAAAGTTCTGGAGAGGCGGTAACTTTCCAATTTTCACCGTGTTACCTAATTTTAATTGTCATGCCACCTGATGACGCTGATCGCCAACGTCCGTCTACCTGAGAGACGTCTATCTCTCTCTCTCCCTCTCTCTCTTTTTATTTGCTTTGCTATTTTTGTGAGTCTGTTTCTTTTTTTTTATGTGACCTTAAATCTGCCGCTGAATGGGCCAGCAATCGGTTGCATTGTTGGCCAAAGAGAGTTTCTGGGCTACTTACGGCTACTACCAAGACTTGTCCCCCCTCTCCGCTGACAGACAGACAGCTACTCTTCTGCTGGTGCATTGTGGTTTCCCTTGCTTTACAATTTCGGAGAAATTAATTGCCTTTTTGCTGAGCAATTGTTGTTAAATTTTTTGCAGTTATCCAACTGTTTGTCAACGGCTCTTTGAGCTCCTTGGCAAATGGCCCGCAGCGTTTTTGTAACGATTTTGAATAGAGGTCTTACGTAGCTGATCATCTCACAGCAAGACATGTTTGACAAAGCAGAAAAAGAAGTAGAAACACAACGAGACTTGCAGTGGCAAATGCGGAGGAGGCTTAAAATAATCCTAAAAATATAGGAAATGTGACAAATAAAAAGGAGAAAATTCCATTACATATTAAAGACCGAATGTTCATCACAGAAAGAGAGGAGGAGGAAACTCATCAAGTTTTGCTGTTTATCTTCACACTATGCAAATTTATAGAGAGCTATCTGTAAAAGCCTGCTTAATTCAACAGTAAATGCTACAGTTTCAGCTGTGTTAAGTTCTATAATGAAATTTACCCTAGATTTATGACTGCTAACTGCTTCAGTGTCAATCCCAGGTTGCACCTTTGGGGGTACACGTTGCAGGCTCCATTTGATGAACTGGCGCCTGATACGCACATTAACCCTAAACCCAAAGGTACAGCTCTAGCGATAGACTGATTGTCTGTGTGGCATGCAACAACCTGGTCCCCCTGGTGCATGCATAGAGAGCGGAGTCATAAAACTTCCGCTTTACCTTTTAGTTGTTTGTACTTGGCAAAGGGCACGAAAAGACAGGCGACAACAGCCGCCTACAACACAACGCATATCAGCACAACTAGCACCGTCAGCACCGCTGGCACCACTAGCACCACTCGCTACACATCACACCACAGCAGCAAGGAGACGTTGCTATTAGCAGTACATTTCATACATTTTGTAGTGAACATAAAATGTTTGCTGTTGCTGTTGCTGTTTGTGTAAACTGTTGACAGGCGGCGGCGCAGCAGGCGAGGCAAATGAGCTGCAGTCGTAAAAAAGACAATTGAGCTCATATATTCTACACATAGGGACGGGCGTTGACAGATCGTAAAAGGCCGTCAACTGCAAAACCCGGCCAAGTAGACAACTCCCACATAAATATTAAGCCCCTGGCCAAAGGCATCGTAAAAAACACCACCAGACTCCCAGAGACCACAAGTTCAAAACACACACACACACACAAGGAATAACAACAAAGCAAACCAAAATATAACAACAACAAAGCAAATGTAAAACTGAACAAAAAATTGATTAATCTCATTAATAAAATGCCAACCTGCATGGTGCGTGCAATCAACGCTTCGCCCCGCCAACTCCCGCTCCCTTGCAGCCAATTCGGGGGTCGAGACAATAAAAAACGCAATCGTAAAATATGAAGAAAAACAAGTAGAAATAGCATACAATTATATGCATGACAAGCGTGGCTACGAGATACCCTGTAGACAAAATCAAAGAGAGTGTCAATGCAAGGAAATGAGTCTAAGAAACTTTGAGAATTTTCAACTATTTACACAGTTAATCAACATTTTCTTAATTTATTCATAGAACTTATTGATATATTTATATGTAATAAATAATAAATTAATGTTTCATCATTCATTTAAATTAAATAAATCAACAAAGTTATTGTGAAGCTGCTACAACGTTACATTAGAATAACCTGAGATATCTAATTGTTTAAAGCATATATAAGCCAGTAAAATGACCCTAGTGTGCTGAGAAAACAAAGCAATATTCAATTGTTATTAAATAATTCATATTTGTTAATTAATTCTACTACAACAAATGTGAAATTAGCAAAGATTTCATTTAGCTTTATAGAAAATAAATCCACAAACGCATTTCGCATGTAAAGCAGCTGCTACTTCGCATTGAAAGACCTTCCTTGCAGCGAAGCCTGCTTAATTATTACAGGGTATAAAAAGCCAACCGACGAGTACACAGAGATCATTTGAGCGCACCATTCTTTATTATTTGTTTGAGTTTTTGCTACCCAACTATAGTCACATTTAATGCGTTTTATGGTCAGAGTTGGGTTAATTTTCAATGGGGTTCAAATTGTCAACGGGCATAAATTTTCATAAAAGAAAGAAAATAAAAACCAAGACTGGCATAATTTTCAAAAAACAACATAAATGTTTCTACGTCTCTCTCTCTAACTGTCTCTTTCTCTCTGTCCGCTCTTATTGTGCAATAGTTAATTAAAAATTTCAATAATAAAATGTGTACTCATTACGAGCGTCTTATCAGACAACATCCATCTGTGGGTCTATCTGGCGAGTCTGCGGCTCTAAAAAAACAAAAACACACAAAACTGTAATAATAATAATAACAAAAACTCAAGTTTGACTCACAAATGAGCCTCAGGGCTGGGCCAGGCCTGGCCTAACCTGGCCTGGTCAGCGCTGGTTCGCCGCTATTTGGTTTGGTCAGGTGGTTTTCTATATTGTTTTTGGCCATGTTTTTATTACAAATGTTGCGGGTCAGATAAGCAAATGTTGTCGTTTTTCTCTTTCTATTTCTATTTTCATTTTCAGTTTTCATTTCACTTTGGCAAGCGAATATTGAATAAATAAACACACACACATGTGTGTTTATTAAACAACATTAGATATGTGCGTAGATAGGCGAAATCAAAGCACAGCACAACATAGCTTCATTTGCTAATGCTTCAAGGTAAATGCTTTCAAATAACAATATTTTATTTATACTCTGCAACTGCATAGCAAATTCCATGGCATCCATTTGTATCGCATTGAATTCGAATTAAAAAATCATATAAAATACAGAAAAAAAAGAAATATATATATATTATGCGGGTTGGAGATGCCATTGCTGATATTAAAAATATAACACAAGACTAATGATCGAAGCATTGACGTTGGCCATATTAATTGAGCCATGATATTAAACACTTTTCAAATTGGGTTTGGTTTGCATCAGGGTCTTATCTGCGGACCAAAGCCAGCCATTAAAGTAGGTCACAGCAAATTACCGCAGACAAACAATGAGATTCTTCAATTGAGTTTATTAAATAAAGTTCAACTAGTTGTGAAAGACAACGCCAGCTTAGCTTCTAGGCAATTAATCAGAGCTCTGTTAATAGTTTCTATAACTCATATATTCTATTCCTCAACTCTCCAGCTTATACCTCCCACAGTTAATGCCTGAAATCGAGAAGTTTTTCTATTTATGAATACATTTTCGGCAGTTTTCAGTTGGGACCAAACACAAGTTTGCACTCAGTGGCTTTCATTAGCTTAGTTAAGCTCTATTATTAGCCGGAGCGCACAATGGGCCAAGTTTAAGCCACAACTATGTGTTGTATCTTGTAGCAGGGCCATCAAAAACCCATAAGGTCTTCGATTATCAAAATAGCCACAAGTTTTGGCCTTTACTCTGCCGTTGCCTTTGCCTTTGCTTTTTCTAACAACTTTTTTTTTATATTATTTGGTTTTACTATCTAACATATCAATCAATACTCGAGTTGGTTTTGGGCCAAGATGCTTATCGTTCAGTTAATAAATTTCACTGTGGGGGAGTCTCTACTCCCTTCTCCCTTCTCTATCTTCTCTTTCCTCCTCCTCTTTCCCTTCTCTCATTGAATTTTAAACGTTTTGGCTACGCCTGCTGATTTTATAGACTTAGACTTGGACTTGGACTTATAACTTGGCATATAATTTTTAACGTTTTATGTGGTTTATGAAATCGGAAACTTTTGCTGTCTCACAGCCAAGAATCTCAAATGAAAAAGTGCCCAAAAAATAGCGTTGGTCAAGTTAATTTGTTACCTGCGATAAAATCTAAATGCTTATGATATAAGCAGCATAAATATGAGCAACAGAAACAAGTTTCATTCGCGGATTCGCGATATTACTCAACGCATTTCATGTGGCTCATTGTTTGCATTGATGGACAGATCTGACAGTCAGTTGGCAGCTCAGCAACAGCAGCTAAACAATGTTCAGCTGTCTAATATACACTGACAAAAATGGAATGTGATTTCGCGTGTGTGTGTGGTTGTGTGTGTGTGTGAATATGTTAATATTGAAATGTTTTCAACTATTCATAAACAAAGAGTTAAGCTATGCGAGCAATAAACATTAAGTTTACTGCTGTTTTTTCAGTGTATACACACTTATATAAACATATATATATAAACCCATCATACACAATGCATGCTCCACATTTTATGAGCCCCATAAAGTTAGTTCAGGCCATATAAACATTTATGGGCTTTTATTTAAATAAAAATAAGCAGAGTTAAACATTTTGGTTGACTTCGCTTCGAGTTTCGTTGCATGCAAAATTAGCCCAGCTCAACTTATAATAGCTAATTATGTGGTTATAGTTTTATGCATTTTTAATACAAAACATATAACAATGTCACCTCTGTCTCTCCCCTCCCCTGCCCACTGGAAAGGCACATAAAATGTCACTGATTAGAGTAAACGCACGTTTCCCTGCTGCTGTTGTTGTTGCTGTTGTTGCTGCTCGTTAACAATTTTATTGTTTAATAAAATTTATTAATAAATTTGGTATAACGGCATTAGTCGTTGTCACACGCTTCAAACGCAAATCAAAGTTTTCATAGAAGCCGCAGCTGCAAGTTTATGAGGCAGCCAAGGGTTAAACCCGTTCCAGCCAACAGTTCCAGCCACATTAACACTTTATAAAGTGCAGCCCAGGGGCAACGAAAAAGAATTAAGCCTTTTCCAAAAGTTCTTTTTTTCTGTTGTTGCCTCTGTTGCATGTAAATAGACAGCAACGAAATTTGAGTAAGCAAAGTAAATGAAGTAGAAACAGCAGCAAGAGAAGGGAAGAGACAGAAAGACGAGAGAGAGGGAGAGAAATGATTGTGAATGCCCGAAAATGTTAATTACTTCCTTGTTTACTTAGAATGAGCGCTTGCACGTGTGTTAGAAGAGCCTCAGCTTCGGCTATAGCAGAGTTTTAAGTGCGCTACAATAGACTGCAAGGAACTACGATTAAACTCATTAAAAAATATGAAATTTAATAACATTTGTTTAAAAATAAAAGTTTATTAAGCGAACAACAAGTTCTTTTATTATTAGCAGAAAGAATGGAACATTTATAAATAACAACAATTAAATAATAATAATTTATCACTTTAACTTTGAGCAAATCTTAGCGCAAGTCAAGTGAATTCCTTGGCATTCATTACAACCGCTTACAAAGCACTCGACTCTAGATTCTGCAGAGCTGCTCGCTTCCTCTGGCAACTCGCTTGGCCTCTTAGCCAAGTCTTTGGCGCATTTGCTTAGACGCAGCGCCAACATGTAAGTCTATCATACAACTTCAGCAAAAGTCAAACAAAATTAAGAAAGCAGCGTTTAAGCATCGAGAATGAAGAGCAAAGACTCGAGAGACTCATTGAAGTTGCCTGGTGTGGGAGGAGGAGGAGGAGTGGCAGCACTTGGCGTTATGTAAACTGAATTAAATGGCACACATGCTTAGCCAGTTTGAAGTCTTTAAGGTTAAGACCGAGTGACCAACTGAGGAGAGGAGCTTGCATTGGCTGCGATTGCGTTTGGCAGCTGTGGTCAGTGACAGAGAGAGAGAGAGGGGGTGGGAGAGAAAGATAGAGGGAGAGAGAGGGAAAGAGAGAGGGAAAGAAAGAGAGAGAGAAAGAGATAGGGAGTGTGAGATTATCGATCGTTGGTTTGCCTTTTTCAATTGAATTGTCTTCAATCGCATTGCTTGTGAGCAAGTCGTAGCATTTTATGCTTGCCCCTTATCCCCCTCCCTCCCCCCCCACAATACTTTCAATACTTAGTATATATAGTCTTAGTCCGCCTGTTTCAGCCATCTTTATCTAACTATCTATCTCACTCTACCCACTCTTGCCCTCTCGCTGTCCTGCGTTGTCCTGGACACTTTCTGACTTTGCTTTGTTTGCGTTTTTATTTTTCTTTCCTTTTTCTTTCTTTTTTTCTTTCTTTGCTGCCTGCATTCTGCTTGGGGTGCCCTCAACACTTGCTCAACGAAATTTAATAAGCAAAGGACATGTTTGGTGTCTTCCTCGCCCTGACCCCCTCCTACTCCTACTTCCACTCCAACTCCTTCTCTTCCTGTGCCCAATCGTTGTGCTGCATTGCGTGTAAGACGTCCATCAACTGAAGCAGCCGGCTCATTAAACTTGTTGTTTTTTCTCATTCTTATTCTTTTCCTTTTTCTGTCTTCCCTTTTTTTTTGGAGTATCCCATGTGTAGCTCCGCCCTTCACCCCTGACTTTAAAGCCAAGAGCTTTGTCCTTAACTTATTGATTTTTCGTATGGATTTTTTTATCCTTTGAAGTAAAATTTTGTACCTCACATAATCGAACGAAAATTGAAATGTTTGAGGTAAAACCATAATTAAAATTGCAATTTGTGCCAAAGATTTCAACAAAATTCAGCTTGACACAAATATTTCTGCAATTTTCCATTCATGGCAGAGTTGAAAGCCAATTCTAGGTCATATGATATGAAAACTAATGCGAAATTATGGAAATTGCGAGAGAGAGTAAATGTTGTTCAATCATTAGGCAATTTGCAGCCTATGAAACTAGCAAATAAATTGAGAATTTAAACTGAGAAAGAGAAGAGAATTTAGCTGCAGGCAAACATAAAACAGCAATCGAGAGAAAATTAATCAAGGAAAATATATCATTTCTAATTTAAGAGAGAGAAGCAGAAAAAGTTTAGCAATACTTAAAATAAAATCTTTAACATTTAAACTAATTATTTGTTTACTTTATTATAGGATATATAATTCACTTAATAACAATATTTATATAAATAGTTCATCAAGTTTCAACTGTTTCTTTCTGTACAAAAACTAGAATAGCAAATGATTTATAAATATACAATTAATAAATAAATTGTAGATGTGTGCAAAGAAAGTGAAACCACACACATATAATGAAGTTAACTCGCTTTGCTTGTGGATTAACAACAACTAGACTTCTTCAAGCAGTTAACCAAATTGAATCTAACCCCATTGAGGCCCATACAGCCGTTGCAGCCTCATCCCGTCCCGTTCCACGACCCGAGCCGAGCCGAGCCGAGGCAAGCCCAAAGCCCAAGCAAGGCTCTCAGCCAAGTGCTAAGCTTGGCCAATTTAATAAGCTCCAAAGGGTCCCGCCATAACGCAAATGTCACAAGTGCCAACAGGCGACGCAAACACATACATAAAACTGACAGCTATTGCCAAGAGTGTGTGCGTGTGTGCCTGTGTGTGTGCGTGTGTGTGTGTGTGTGTGTGTGTGTGTGTGTGTGTGTGTGTGTCTGTGTGTGTTTGTCATAATTTCACGTCCATTGTCAGCATTTATTCAGCGTCGCATTCAACATGGCGAGGACGAGAGTGTGTCGCAGGACGAGCTTTGTGTCCTGGTTGGCGAAGCCTGTTCGCATTTTGCTTGCGTTTATTATTGTTGTCGTTGTCGTTGTCGTTGTTGTTGTTGTTCTGGTTGTTGTTGTTCTGGTTGTTGTTGTTCTTGTCGTTGTCGTTGTCGTTGCCCCTACTCGGCATAATTATTTGTTTTGGCTTGCTGGGTTCATTTACTCCACACAAAAAAAAACAAGAAGAAAATAAAAGAAAAACCCCTAAAGAAGCGCACACACACACACACACAGTGACTGACAAATCTGCATGTGTTGCGGCCCCGTGGCAAGGGTTCTTGTGTGTGTGGCATGCCCCACATGTGTCGCCGCCTGGTCTGTCTGTCTGCTTGCCTGCTTGTCTGTCTGTCTGTCTGTTTGTTTGTTTGTTCGTTTGTTTGTGCACATGTGTTTTAATTTTTGTTTGTTGTTTTTAACAACAACAATAAAAAACTGTTACACTTTTGTCGTTACCGTTCTTGCCGTTGTCGTTGTTGCTGTTGTTGTTGTTGTTGTTGTTTCACATTGTCTTTTGCGTGGGCTCAAACAATTACAAATTATGGCTCAGTGTTCGACTCAGGAGGCGCAGTTCAGTTGCTCTGCCCGTTTCGGGTTACCTTTTTTAATTGTTTTTCCTGTTCTTGTTAATACTCTTATTGTTCTTGTTGTTGTTGTTCTACTTGAGTGTCGGCTTTGTTGGTTTTAGTGTGCTCAAGGTTTTAAAGTGCAGCAGGTCAAAGTTGAAAGCGTTTCCTTGAGTGTACAGAAGTAACCCCCAAGTCGTAAGCCTGTTGTTAAGGTAGCTAGTTATAAGTACTTGTGCTGGTGCCCAGTTACTGCATATGAGACGTTTTTATGGGGCTTTTACTGTACAGACTTCACTACAGCGCATATGAATCTTAATTGGCGGTGTCCTAAGGAGGCGCATCAAATTGAATATACAACTTAACGGCTAGAGATAATACTTTATTCTGTTTATATTTTTATTTATTTATATTTATTTATATCTATTTATATTTTTTTATATTTATTTATATTTATTTATTTTTATTTATATTTATTTATATTCATTTATATTCATTTATATTTATTTATATTTAGTAAAATTTATTTATAATTATTTATATTTAGGTAAATTTATATATATTAATTTATATTCGTTTATATTTATTTAAATTTATTTATATTTATTTACTTTAATAATTATTATTATTATTATATTTTAGAATTCTTTGTTATTAGTTTTATTTATTTATATTATTTCAATTTATTATTTTTAATTTAATTACTAAATTACACATAATTAATTAATGTTTTTAGCTATTTTGATTTCCTCTGTAAGTGTCTATTTTAATTTGTTATTCAATTTACTTTATTAACTTAATTTCTAACTAAATTTTAAGTATTCTTTTAAATTTAATTTACATTTTCCTTTAAATAGAACTTAGTCAATTTTATATATAATAAATTCATATTTTAAATAACTATATTTACTTCTGCTGTTAATTGTTAGTCAATTTACTTTACTTTACTTATTTACATCTCAATTTTTAAATTAGTATATATATTTTATTTGTTTAATTACTTTAACACACCTTACTTTCTGCTTAACTCAAAATAAATTATATTTATGGTTAATTTAGGATATAAATATCTATTTTCATTTCATCTGCGAATTGTTTCTTTAATTGATTTTCCAATTTCCCTTGTGGCTGCTGCAGTTCCATTCAATTGACAGTTTTCGCAATGGGTGAAAGAGAAGAAAACACAAAAGAAACCAACAACAAATCAGACAGCTGATACTTAACACTAATGAACACATTTCACAAACGAACACTTTACCAAAAAAAAACACAAAAAATACAAAGACAATTAAAGTTGAAATGTGGGTGGGTGGGGAGGGGGAAATTGTGAAGATAGACAGTTTGATTTGCACAGTGTTACATTGAACTTTTCACCTTTGTGCCGTTGTTTATGGAAAACTGTGTCGTGCACAGAGTATAGATACAAGATACAAATGTATCTCAATGTGTGGTGAGCATATAGAGAGAGCTTCGCTTTAGTTACCAAAGCGTTTATATCACAGATTTATTTGCCTATTTTTGTGCGCGGTACGTGACGAAAAGCGCTTTTCCTATGTACGCGAGGAATACATAAGGGGAAATGTATCGAAAAATGCCGGAGACAGCAGCAGATTTTGTGTATCTTGTAGATACTTGCTGGTATATACAGCAGATACTGCCACACAAATCTTTATGCTAAATATTGTCCCACATTCTGCTTAGACATTTGACACCAGCAATTTGTTGTCGTCTCTTTTGCAAATATTTTTGCGAACCTTTTTTATTACATTTAAATAATTTGATTGCAAGTGCTGACAGGGTCTAGGGTCTAGGGTCCAGTCGGAGCGTTTAAACCTGCCCTGTCAGTCGGAGCCCTTTTTATATGATTATTTCGCAACAGTTTTCAATTCAATTTAATTCACTTTACGTTACGCTCCTCCCCACCCCGCACTACTCCTCCCTCCAGCGTCATGGTGTGTGGGCGTCTCAGTTACTTTGTTACTTTGTTTTTTCTCTCTCCTTTTTTTTTGCACTCACTTTTATTTCTTGCAGCATAAAAATTTATTATCATAATAAGCAGACGAGCCCAAAAAGACGAGGCCGAGGCTGCTTCCTTCGTTGCTTCCCCATATGAGAAGAAGTACATATAGATACATTTTTTTTTCTTTCGGTTATTCTGTATTTGTTTCGTTTTTTGTGCAACCCTCAGAATGTTTTTTATGATTGTTGTTTTTGTTTCTCTGTTTTGATGGAAATTCGATATTTGCAACACGTATTGAATTTTGATCAGTTGCCTAGTAAATAATATGGCTCCAGACAGAACACAGAAGACAGATACAGATACAGTTAATACACTTATTCTAGTCATCTCCTGCTGCTGCTGCTACTTCTTTTGGCCTACATTGATTTAAAGTGGCCCTCGTATTGTTTCCCCCCGCGCTCAAACTTGCCCCAGATGCGTATCTGCAAACAATTAAGAAATTGTTAAATGAATTTTACGAAAAATTCCGAAACTCGTTGTTAGCATTCCCTAAACCTCCTCGCTGACTTCAGCTCCCCTCTCTACGTTCCCCTCTCCCCGTTCCCCTCTCCCCGTTCCCCTCTCCCCGTTCCCCTCCCGCAGCCCTTTGCAACTGGGGCAACTCATGTCTGCAACCATTTGTATCTAGATACGCATTTATAGTTACGTGCAACGGAGGGTTTCACACGCTACTCTCTACATATACATATATATACATATATATATGTGTGTGTACATATGTGTGTTGTTTCTTTGTAGGTTTTGTAATTCTATTAGTTGCAAGTTGTACGAGTGCGGCACAGCTTTTGACGCAAACAGCCAACGACAACCTCAATGAAAGCAAATTAAAAAGTTTCCCTCGACCAGGGGCAGGGGCACTGTGCAAGCGGGGATGTATCACAAACAATGGGTGATGAGTAGGGGAAGCAGTGGGGGGGATACAAACAAATGAAAGTCCATTTCCACGCACAGTTTTCAAATCGTTTCTCGTTTTTGGCATTCTAAACGAAGTTGAGTGCAACTTTTTGGCAATTGCAACTAGAATAAAGAGAATCTCTTTAAATTGAAACTAGCGCAGCGCTCTTAGCTTAATCATAATGGAAGCTAATTAATTAGTCTAAATTAATGCAGCAATCACTAAAGAAAAGGTTAAATAAATTGAGGTTTATGTGTTAAAATAGTAAATGTATTAAATGTATTAAAGAATATTTAAGAACAATTGCAATTAAGTTAATGAAAACTTTAAAGCCTTGCACAATATTTAAATTATTTGTAGAATAAATTAAAAGCATTACTAACAAGTATAATATTTATTTGGTATTAATTAAAGCTGTTTTTAATATAAATAAATATATTCTATATAAACTTTCTTGCAGCATTTATAATTATTTATGTATTTCAATAACTCAGCTAAAATCTTAAGAAAAGTAATAAACATAAAGAAAAACAAATTAAAATATATACAAATTAATATAATAATATGTATTTAGTATTAATTAATGCCGTTTTTATATTATATATAAACTTTCTGGCAGCATTTATAATTATTTATGTATTTCAATAACTCAGCTAAAATCTTAAGAAAAGTAATATAGATAAAGAAAAACCAATAAAAATATATACAAACTAAAACATAATTATGTATATTATATCTGAAACTTCGTTAAATTAATTAATTTAATAGTCCAAGTAATGTTTCTCATGTAATAATCTTAAATATACAAATGATACATTTACCTTCTCTTAAATATACAAATTGAATAATTGTTTCAATGCTTTAAGAATCTTCAATGCACAAATGATACTATATAATCTATATACACAGCTACATAAACTTAACATTTACCTCTACTTGCAACCTTAAACTGTAACCAGCTAAACGTAGCTAAGGTCGGGGTCACTACAGAGCCGGATAACCTTTGTCAAGCACTCGAATCTTTCGACTTTGCAAGTTGTTGCTGTTTAGCATCGAGTCCAACACTTGTTGTTGTTGTTGTTGCTGTTGTTGTTGGCATCAAATGTTGCGCCTACTGTCTGTCGGTGCCTGGGACTCGGGGATTCAGTTAGTCAGCTCTTTTCGTGCTTTACATTCATATAGTTGGCGGTGCGTCAAGACGCAGACGCATATCGCACTTTGGTAGCACTCGAGAGTTGAGCTTGGCATAAATGCCAAAACGTCATAGGAATGTGAGTGTGCGTGTGTGTGTGTGTGTGCGTGTGTGTGTGTATTTGCTACCCTTCAATGTGATGCACAGACATGCCGTCATTTAGGCAGACAAACACTCCGCAAACTGACAGTCCAGACCAGCAGCCGAGGGAGCAGAGAGGCAACCACTGTGAAGCTATGCAGAGACGGCGCTTTAAGCCGTGGAGCCGTGGGGCAGCAGGGATCGAGTCGATGAGGGGGGGCAGCTATTGGACGCATTTGTATTTTGGTTTCATATATTTTATTATAGGAGAAAAACAAAAAATGATTTATCACTCTGTGAGTTACGTTTGCTCAGTTGACTTTGACAGGCCGCCGCCGCCGCCGACTGTGCAACGCCTGCACTGCTGTCCCTTCCTCCCCACACTCCGGGAGAGCCCTGCAACTCGGGCACACAACCCATAGTTGCCGCACTGCGTGAGGATTACAAAAAAGAGCAACTCATGTGCATGATGAATTAAATTAGCAAAGAAAACAGAAGACAATAAAACGAAACGAAAGCGAACCTGGAAATATATAAAAATACGTAGCGTTCAATCCCAATCATCATTATCATCAGTGTATTAAAGAGAAGAAGAAGAAGATGATGGAGAAGTTGGAAAAAAAGACACGATGTTGGTTGAGTTTTTAAAAAAAGGTTTTTCATTTGCATTTTTGCATTTGTTTTCGCTTGCGAAACAGAAAAATATCTTTGTTGTTTGTCGTACATAGATGTATGTATAATAATATATAATATATAATATATATATATATATATATACGTATCAATATATAAATAGTTATTCACAAGAATTATCGAGAATTATCCATAGATAGTACACATTATGTAGAAGAGTGGGCATTACAAATAATAACTTATATTTTATACAAAATAAAAAATAAATAACAGTTTTGGGCTTTTATACTGGTACAAGTGTTTAGCTTACTTTCACTATCTCTCCTTCTCTCCTTCTTTTATCTCTCTCCTCTGTATTACGCTTCTTCTTCTGCTAGCTAACTTAGCTGGTTATCGACTCTGAGTTATCGATAGCCTAATTTGCTTGTGTTTAAGTTAAGATTTCTGAAACTGTTTTGCTAAAAATTTGTATGACGAGTAGGCGAGTTAATGTTCATGAACCACAAATATTACATAAGTATTTCTCTGGTATTTTTCTGGTATTTTTCTTCTTTTTTTTTGCTTTGAAATAAATGCTTTTAAGTGTTTTTGTTTTTGTTTTTGCTTTTGCTTTCGTACTTGCTATAGGCAGTTTTTAAACATTGTGTGTGTGTGTGTGTGTGTGTGTGTGTATATACCGTTACATTTATATAAAGTTTACCTCATAGCGAGTCATATAATATCAGTTTAGTATTTTTGCTTTTGTTCTTTACAGTCACATATATATATATAGAATATATTTAGTATTTAATGCATTCATATTGTGTATACGCCATGTAGTTTTTCCTCTGCAATCTTTCTCATTTCATGCCATTTATTACTCAACTATTGTTATTATTATTATAATTATTATTATTATTACAATATTTTGGTAAGCGTAAGTGTTTAAAATGAGCTTTTACTGCAATAGTTATTAGTTATTATTATTTTAAATATTTCTTTGAAGTGTTTTTATTACCGTTTGCTAGCTAATTTTACACAAGTTTCTCCACTTCTCTCGCTGTGCTGTGTATGTGTGTGTGTGTGTGTGTGTGTGTGTTTACAAGTGTTGTGTTTCGCTTCATTTGTTTTGCATGTGATTATTGAATTAATTGTAGGAGACTACGTATTTGCAGTGGCATTTGCTTATCAACTAGGCATAACTCTATTTTAGGCATATCAAGTTTTTTGTTTTTCGCTTTTTCCTATTTACAAAAGTGAGCAGACAGCAATGCCAGTGTGACCAGACTTAAAGCAGACATTAGTATAACACATTTAGTGACAATTTAAACTGAATTAAACACTTTAAGTTAGCTATAAATTGAATATTAAACAATTTCTCAAGTTGCTTACAAGTTTTCTTCAAGCGCTTTAAATAGTTTCTGTAGAGTAGAAAATAAATTATATGCAATTTCTTTTCAAATTAATAATTGAATAGTTATTGCAATATTTGTGTAATTAAATAAAATAGCTAACAAAAGTCTAGAATTATGCGAATAGCAAATAAAACTGAAACTAACTGTTGCTTTAGTTTATATTGTCACAATGTCGAGCTACAAAATCCGAGCAAAAAGTTTACAGTTCATAAATCTGTTGTTGTTGTTGTATTTGTTGTTGTTGCTTGGCCTGAACTGATTAAAAGCATATTAAAAAGTTATCAGAGCAATGCTCTAAACGCATTTTCAGCTAAGAAAATGAGAAAATGAGAATGAATGAGGCTGAGGTTGAGGTTGAGGTCGAAGTTGAGGGCAGAATAACCACAAGAAACAAAAGTTCCACTCGACTGATAACTTTAGAAAAGTTTGCAGCTTGACATTGTTTAAGGGGTCTGCTCCCTCCTCTCTCTCTCTCTCTCTCGCTCTCTCGTCTCTATCTGTCTCTATCTCTTTGCTACATATGCGACTTGTTACATAAACACAACAAACAACAAAACACAAACACACACACACACACACAGTTGCAACTGCAATTGTATCTTGTATCTTGTATCTTTTAGCTGCATCTCAAGTGTGCCGCTGTCTCTGTCTGCCTGTGTGTGTGTGTGTGTGTGTGTGTGTGTGTGTGTGTTTAATGTACTTGGATTTATGTTTGTTTAGTGCAACTAAAATGACTTTACACTGGCTAAACAAAATATTTGTTACGCTGCGCGCACTTCCTGCAGTAGCATGTGTGGAGTGAGGGGGGTCTAGTGGGAGTCGCAGGAGGGGAAAGGGGGAAAGGGCACTTTTGTTGAAGTTTATGCTGCAATTTGAGCTCATAGTTGCCACACATTAGCATTGCTTGCTCTATCTCTAACTGCTCTGCTGTCTGCTCTGCTCTCTCTCTGTCACTCACTCTCTCTCTCTCTCTGTCACTCACTCTCTCTCTCTCTCTCTGTCACTCTCTCTGTCTCTATCTCTTTCTCTTAATTTAACTCGCACATATTTTAGTAATTAAAATGATGCACAGGAACCAGTCCCTAAAGAAATCACTGTCAACACAGACTACACTCCAACTCGAACTCCAACTCCAACTCCATCTTCAGCTGCCACTGCAACTGCAACACTCTCCCTCTCTGTCGCTCTTAGAGCAACTGCAGCTGGCGCTGTCTCGCTCTGCTCTATACGAGATACGCCTGGACATGCGGCCCCTGTTGCTGCCCCGACACACTCGCCTGCTGCTGCTGCTGCTGCTGCTGCAGTTGCAGTTGCTGGTTCGCCTTGGCCAACGAGGGGGCGCCAAGTGTGCCCGTTGCAAGTTGCTGCTGCAGTTGTTGTTGCTGTTGCTGTTGCTGTTGTTGCAGCTGCTGCTTTGGCTGCGGTCGCCAGGTCTGGGCCCGCTGCTGTTGGGCGTCGTGTGCGGCACCTGGTGGCGGCATCATCAGCAAGTGCTGCTCGTTGTCCAGCGTGGAGTAGTCCGAGTCGATGCTCGAATAGATGTGCTCCGAGGGGGGACGCATGCCACCGTGATGTTGATAATACTGCGCATGCAAGTGGTGTGTGCCACCGGCGAGGGCGCCGCCTGGCTCGCGTCGCTGCGGCCTTGGACTGGGCGTGGCCGTGGTGGCCGTCGAGTAGTTCTGCTCGGCTGTGGCAGCAATGGCAGCCGTGGCGGCTGTGACACCTGTGGCACCCGTGGCACCCGTGGCACCTGTGGCGCCCGTGACGCCGCCCGCCTCCGCTGGCCCACAGTAGGCTGGAGGTGGCGCCTGGCGATAGAGCAGGCCCGGACTCGCTGGCTGCTTGATGCGCTCATGGTTGTGGTCCAGATCGAGGGTGTAGTTGTTGCCCCGATAGGTGGGATAGTCCACGGGCAGGGCGTACCTCAGTTTCTCCCAGAAGTGGCGATCTGTGCGACGAATGCGATGCACCGCCGATGTCTTCAGATAGGGCAGCAGTTCGATGTCGCTCTCCGCCTCGAAGGCCACCTCCGGCTCCTCGATGATGACCAGCTTCTGTGGCCTGCCCCTCAGGGCATCGTGCACGGATCTACGCAGCTCGCAGCGGGACCATTCCGTTTGCAGGAAGTTGCGGGTCAGCAGGATGACGACGCGCCTGGAGACGCGACTTGCCTCCAGCAGTTGGTAGTGTGTGGCATCATGGGCAAGATCGCGATGTTGCAGGCACACCCGCAGCGGCGGACGACCCGTCTCCAGTTCACTGGCCAAGTGCTGGCACACGAACTCCGAGTCCTTGGCCGAGTGCAGCAGCAGAGCGTCGTAGAGTTTTTCCGATTCCTCGCAGCGCGGCCCAAAGACCCGGACGCCGTAGTGGGCGAAGAGCCAGATCCGCAGGGACTCGCGGAAGACGAAGACAATGATGACGACGACCAGCAGGAAGACGAGCGCCAGCGCAGCTGCCAGCAGGGGTATATACGACTCGGGGATGCCGTGCTGCAGCATCGATCCCCCCGAATAGTAATCCGTGCAGGCGGCGCCCGTTGAGTTGAAGTCCAGCTCGCGTTTCTGTGTGGCCGCCTGGGCGGCTGAGGAGCTGCTGCTGGCCTCGTAGCCGGTTGCCGCACTGTGGGACGCCGCGGCCATGCAGTAGATGTCCTGGGCATCCTGGACAATCAGCGCGTTGTCCGCCACGTAGGAGGTGAGGGCTTGCAGGAACTGACAGCGGCAACTCCACTGATTGCGTCCGAGGGAGATGGCACGCAGGCGTTGGCCGAAGTGTGTGGCATGGAGCTGCCAGATGGGCAGTGTGACCAGGCGGTTGCCATCGAGACGCAGCAGCTCCAAGGAGACCAGCGGCGCCAGCGTGCCGTTCTCGATGTTCTCCAGCTGATTGTTGTGCAGGTAAAGTTCCCGCAATGCGGACAGTTGCTCGAACTCGTAGCCGTGCAGCGTCTGCAGGCGATTGTCGGAGAGTTGCAGCAGCTGCAGCGTTGCCAGACTGGCGAACGTACGATTCTGTATGGCTGCCACTTGACTGCCATTCACATACAACGCCTTCAGGTTCTTTCGCCCAATGAACGCATGATTCTTCAGCACTGGGAAGTTGTTGCCATCCAGATAGACAATGCTGGAGTCCATGGGCACGCGACGTGGCAGCTCCATGGTCAACTGATTGCCACAGTCCACCACGTTCGTCGACCAGATCTGATCGTGGTAACAGGTGCAGTTATGGGGACACGTCATCTCACAGTCGCAGGCATCGAAGTCACAGCAGTGGCACAGGGCGAAGCAGTGCGACTCGTAGCGACAGAGGAAATCCTGCGGACGGAGCGCGCTCAGGGGACGCACTGCAGCGCCACGGGCGTGTGGCATCACGCACTCGATGTTCGGCATGTCCATCACTCGCGGATGCTGGCGCGTCGTCAGGTTGTTGATCCGCTGCAGCCAGTCCATGGTGCAGTCGCACTCGAAGGGATTTCCGCCCAGGTAGAACTCGGGCAGGGGCTTCGGGGCCAGGACGGGGGCGATGCGCAGCTGCTGGAGTTGCAGCTTGCTCAGCTGATTGGCGTAGAGGTCGACACGGGCCAGATTGGACTTGTCGACGAACGCATTCGGCTGGACATTGCCGATCAGATTGTTGTTGATGAAGAGCAGCTCGATGGTGTTGGGTATGGACATGGGACCGATCTCGGTGATGCGATTGTGGCTGGCATCCAGGGTCTTGACGCGAATCTCCTCCTGCAGCTTGTAGTAGTTGCCCAGGGCCTCGATGTAGTTGCCGTGGATGTCCAGCCACTTGAGATTGGAGGGTATGAAGGCGTAATCGAACCACACCAGATGATTCTCCGACAGGTTCAGCCAGAGCAGGGAGACCAGTGTGGCAAAGACCCCATTGATGTCCGAGAGGAAATTGCGATCCAAGCGAATCGCCTCCAGCTCATAGTTCTTATCGAATGCCCCCCGCTCAATGCTCTGGATGCGATTCTTCGCCAGATTGAGGACACTCAGACGCGGCAGGTCCGCAAACATGCCCACGGTGATGTTGCCAATCTGGTTATCAATGAGCCGCAGCCCGGTCAACTGGTGCAGATTCTTGAAGCTCTGATTGTCGAAGGTGCGTATCTGATTCTCGCCCAGATCGAGAGTGCGCAGCATGGCCAAGTCCTGCAGAGCACGCGGCACCTCGATCAGCTGATTCGAGCTGAGGTCCAGCTCCTTGAGGTCGGAGCAGTTCTTGAACACGGCCGGCTCCACGACGCTGATGAGGTTGTTGTTCAGCGTGAGCTTGGACAGCACGTAGAGGCCATTGAAGAGCTTGTCGTCCAGTGTGTGCAGGCGGTTCTCGGCGAGATTCAGCGTGTGCAGATTGTAGAGCGGCAGGAAGGCATTGTCCTCGATGTGGCCAATGGAGTTGTTGCGCAGGTTGAGAATCTGCAGGAAGTACAGCTCCTTGAAGGTGCGATAGTCGATCCGGGTGAGCGCATTGTGGGCCAGGTTCAGCACAATCAGGCGGATGAGGCCGGCAAAGGTTGTGTTGTCCACATGGTTCGAGGTCAGCTGATTGCCGGAGAGATCGACGACCAGCAGCTGCTCCAGCCGATGGAACAGGCCCTTGGGCAGCTCATAGAGCTCGTTGTTCTGCAGATGAATCTCCCGCAGCTCCTTGCTGCCGGCAAAGAGACCCTCGGGCAGCGTCTCCAGATGATTGTTGCTCAGATTGACAATCCTCAGGGAGGCCAATCCGGCCAGAGCCTCGCCAGATAGCTCCGAGATGTTGTTGTGCTGCAGATTCAAGTGTTGCAGGCGCCGCAGCCTGGAGATGCCCCAGCTCTCCGTGATGGAACGCAGCTCATTGTGACTCGCATCGAGGAACTGCAGCTCGCTGCCACTGCCGCTGCCGGCTCCCCCGCTGGCCCCGCTGCAATTCATGTCCGCGAATCCCAATTGCTCGGCGGTCCTGATCCGATTGCGTGTCAGATTGAGGGACTGCAGATTGCCCACCGGACAGAGGAATCCCCCCGGCAGAGCGCGCAGATTGTTATCGCTCAGATCGAGCTCCGTCAGCTGCTTGAGGCCATTCAACGAGTCCGGATACAGCTCCAATGCCTTGGCCGGTCCCCACTCGGCGTTACGTGTGCTCAGCTTGAGGGACTTCAGTGTGCTCAATCCCTCGAAGGCATTGTTGGGCAGCTGCAGCAGCTTGCACGACTCCAGGCGCAGCGTGTCCAGCGTCTGGAGGCGGGCAAACACAGCGATGGGCAGTGTGGACTCAAAGAGATAGAGATCGCTGCATTTAATGGTCAACTGGCTGCTGCCATCGGCGCCCTGTAAATCCAATCCCGGCTGCCTCTCAATCAGCCTCAGGGCACAGTGCACCCCACTGCTCCCGTTGTACGTCCAGGTGCATTGATTCACTGGTCCACTGTGGGCCGGAGCCGGCGACGAGGCGACCGGGAGTGCGGCTGCCAGGAGGGAAGTATAATCGCTGGAGAGGCTCACGCCTCCGCCCAGCATGGCGCTGGCAGCGCTGTTGCTGCTGCCGCTGCTGGAGGAGGAGCTGCTGCTGCTGCCGCTGCTGCTGCTGGCACCAGGCTGCTCCTTGGGGGCCAGGGCTCCCAGAGAGCTGGCAGCTAGCGTTAGGAGCAGGACCAGGAGCAGAGGGAGCAGGCCTAGCCTTGGCTCCATTCTCTTGATGATTGGGATGATGTACACGTTGTGGGAAAATTATTTTGATTTTCTAGGGTATCTATTGCGTTGAACACTGCTCAGTTTTGTAACATTTTTAGCTGTTGTCGTTGCTGCTGTTGCTGTTGTTGTTGATGTTGTTACGTTAACAAACTCACACGCACACGCACGCACACTCGCACACCAAAAATGCACTTAATTTATTTAAATTACTTTAATTATTTATATGTAATTTGTATTTTGTATTTTGTAATTTGTATTTGAATTTGTATTTGTATTTGTATTTGTAATTCGCGATTCAATTCATTCAGCACTTCACCATTTTGGTTTTTTGATTCAATATATTTCAATCTGTATTCGTTTCCAATTCAACAAATTTCCATCACTTTGAATTTTGATTTGAGATTTTTCTTTAACGTTTTGCGTTTTTCAATTGTAAATTGTGCGTGCTCCACACGTCCGTACCGTACGGCGCTCGCACTCGAACTGTTTGCTAGTTTGACAAGCCAACTGCCTGTCGACTGACGAAAATTACAATTGCCGCACGACCAACACGGCGGGCACAAGCGAGAGAGTAGCACAGCGATACGGAACGAAAGAAAGAGAGAAGGAGAAGAGCGACACTCGGCACGAAGGAGGCGCATGTGCTCGGCTTGTATTCATTAATGGCAAACGAAGTTTACGCTCTCGCGCTCACGCTCATTGGCTCTCTCTCTCTCTCGCTCTCGTGCCTCAATTTAGTTACATTCACAGCCGCTGCAGTGCCGAATGGCGCTAGTGTGCTGGTCAAAATGAGAGCAGATTTTGAGTAACTTTTTGAGTGAGTTTGTAATTAATAAATTGTTGGTAAATAATGTACGACTAGAACATTTTAAATCGGATAAACAAAGCGGAAAATTATGCACATAATATTCGTAAAATGCGACAAATTAAACTTAGTTAAGTATAAGCAAATACTCTTACTGCTAATACTCTTAAATATTAATTGAACCATATTCAAATAGTAATAAAATCCCATTAAATACATTAGAATTACTTATTATGAAATAAAGTCAACTCCGCGGGAGTTCTTTATGAATGCTTATGTTCATCATTTGCCTGCACTCTCTCCCTTTCCATTTCACTCACTCTCTGACGCTCTCTCACTCAGCGCGCTCTTTCGCTCAACACATCACTCAGCACTCAGCTAAACTGTAGTTTAGTTATTGTTGTTGTTAGCTCACACGCGCCGCCATCAGCAGCAGCAGCAACAACAAGAACGGCGACTTCAGCAGCAGGAACAATTTTGAAGTCGCATCCGTCAGATGCGTTTCCTATTGCGAGGCAACTTCTAATTGTTGCAGCTGCAAGGGCCAGGGTGCAGGGAGCAGGGTGCAGGGTGGCATGCAATTTTGTCAACGCTAAAAGATGTTTAACACATTGCCAGATACAACAAGGATATGATATACCCGCACACACACACACACGCACACACACACACAGACACACTCCAAGATACATTAAGACAATGCGCGAGTCTCAAGTGCGAACCGTCGAGTTTATATTTAGAGTGTTTAGATCAGTCAGCTTGCAGTTTAGCTGAAGTATCTGTAACTGTATCTACGGATAGCTGAAGAAGCTGTTGAATTTCCCTTAGTTGTTCCATTTCTATTTCTATGTCTATTTGTATTTCGCTTCTCCTCTTTGTTTTCGTTTTCCTTTAAGGCCAAGGCCAAGTTAGCTGGAACAACTTCAAGTGCTATTCTCAGAGCCATCATTTGCCACTTTTCGACATTTGAAAAATGTATTATTTATTATTTATCATTTAGATACACACACACACACACACACACACATACATATATATTTCCATCTGTAGCTGTGGCCGTACGTAACTTTTGTTTGTTGCAAGTTTCTCTAATGCATTTATTATTCATGGCAACTTTTTCATTAACTGACAGAGCGGGAAACCATCGCCCATCGCCCACACATGACCGGAAGATGCTTGTGGTCTACAGAGAGCGGGTGGCATATGGATGGCGGATGCAGACAGAGACAGAGAGAGAGAGGGGGGTACTTCACACACACACACACACACATACGTAAACCCAATTTCAAGTCCTTGGCAGTCGTCAACCAGCGGCAACAAATCTACAAAGCCAAGTAAATTGCCAAAGGTGCAGAGCTGTTTCCCTTCCCTTCCTCCCACTGTAACTAAGTTAGTACACTTGCCACCCTCCTCCCACTACTGCCTACTCCCCCTTTCCTCCAGCTGCGAGTCAACGAAGTACGCAGCATAGACGAAGTCCCAACACATTGCCATTGTTTTTCTCCCTGTCCCTCTCTCTCTCTCTCTTTCTTTCCTTCTCTCCTCTCTCTCTCTCTCTCTCTCTCTCTCTCTTTCTCCCTTTCTCTCCTTTTCTCTCTCTCTCTCTCTCTTTCTCTCCTTTTTTCGGCTGCTGCAAAAGGTGTCGGAAACTTGTTCAACTTGTTTCCATTTTTTGCTATTCTTTGCTCACATGTGTGTGCTGCTCTGTGTGTGTGTATGTATGTGTATGTGTGTGTGTGTGTGCAAGGCTGTAAAAATAGCAACAACACAAAATGCTACCTCATATTCAGTTAGTTGCAACAAGCAGCTGACGCTGGCTTTAAGTGGCAAAGTGGCAGGGACAGGGGAAGGGGGCAGGACTCTTAAATGATTAGTGTCCAAAATTTGAGGACTTTACCTAGCATGACCTTAAATATATATTTAGCTAAGCGAACTTCTAGTTTTGTTGCGATTTCTCATTTTCTCAAGCGATTTCCCTTCGTAAGAAATCTAAGGATATCTAAGGATTTCTTAGCAGCATAAAGAATTTTTGGATTTAACTGTGTTTTCTAAACATTAAATAATTTACAATTCATACTAAAGATTTATAGTTTGTTTAAAAAATAAAGATTCTAATTTTTCTGCTATTTATTTCTCTATTTTCTGCTTGCAAATGTCGCAATTGGAAAAGGGAAATGTTTTTCTTTTGACTTCTAAAAATGTTGAGTAAAAACAAAACTATCTAAAAAAAACGTAATTAAGTATTAAAAAAATAAATAATTAAGAAATAAAATGAGAAGATATAAGAACATTAATAATTAAAATAATAAATAAAATAGGAATATTAAAAATGTAATTAAAGGATGTAATTATGTAAAAATGTAAAAATTAATAAATAAAAATAAATCAATAAATAATGAAGAAAGAAAATCAATAAAATAAAAGTAATTATAATAAAATTAAATAAAATGATAAATATAGTAATAATATATATAATAGAAATACAAAATTAGATAACAATAATAGTTAAAGTAACAAAATAGTCATAACAATTGTAAATGCAATGACTTTTTAAACTCTATAATATAGATGAACTAGCGTAATAATATCTCCCCTCTCCCTTGAGCTCAGCATCATAAATGATTGACACATAAATATAAACAAAACTTCAACTGCAACTAAGCATATTTATTGTGATGGCAACGACCCCTAGAGAGAGTCCAGAAGAGTCCAACTCTTTGCGTGCTCGCTGGTTATCAGTTCCGCAGATGGAGGAAGCCAGAGTCTGAGTCTGAGTCTGGGAGGGATGTGGAGGCCAGCAAGTGTGTTATCTGTAGACGAGGAAAGTCTCTATTTGCGGTGCACAAAGAGAGTCGAGAGTCGTGAGGAGAACTGAGAAGTGAGCAGAGAACAGAGCCAGTCAAGGGTTATCAGCTGCGTCTGTGATAAGCAAATGGTATTATATTTCAATTTCTGGAGCAAAAGGAACAATGAATTTGTTATTAAATGCTGAGTTTATTGTGCGATAAATTTCTCAGCAGTTAATTGTCAATGAATCGTCGCCCTGCTGATGTATGCATAAATAATTAGAGAGCAGAAGCAATACAAAATGCATTGGCCATGTTTAATTACCAAAAGTGCGACAAAACGTTGCTGCAACATTTTCGATTACAGCGATTCCGATTCACTGGAGCAAGCACACAGAGAGATAGAGAGATACGAGAGGGAGTTTAGTTCTCTGCTCGATTCGATTCCATTATCAAGTCTGTTGCAGGTCCCCCCCCCCCCCACCATCACACAAAAAAAAATGAGAGAAAAGAGAGAAATGGAATTTGTCATGAGCTCAAAACAAATTGCGCAAATGGCAAATGCTGTTGTAGTTGTTGTTGTTGTTGCTGATGTTGTTGTTGTTGTAGCTGTTGTTGTAGCTGTTGTTGTTGCAGTTGTTGTTGCAGTTGTTGTTGCTGTTGTTGTTGTTGTTGTTGTTGCATCCACTTCCACATCCCAATCGAGCGAAACATCGAGTTGATATAAAATATGCCCAGACCAGTTTTCACGGCCGGACATCGAATTTTGACCAAAAATTGAACTAAAAACAAATTTCGGGGCGGCAGCTGAAATTGACAGGACCTAAGCGGTTGTGGGGGGAGGGAAGTGTGGGGGACTCACACAGGATGCGACCAAATTGAGCAACCGCTGCACAGTGGCGCAAAGGCAATGGAAATGCAGAAATTTACTTTGCTTCTTTATTTACTTTACTTATCATTTATATTTTGAGTAGTAACAAATTAAGTTAATTAATAAAATTTATTTAAAATGTTTGTAAAATAAATAAAATTATTGAAATAATTTAGTTTCAGTTTTTTTTATAAACAGAAAAGTTGCTGTGCAAGTTTTTTGATTGCACAATGCATTAGTAATGCATTGGCAATGCATTGCAAAATGTTTGATTTGCAACCACTGTGCGCACTGCACTTTGAACACTTTTGCAGCAAAGTGTGAAGATTGCTGGAGCTCAGCTTGTGCTCTTGTTATTGTTATTGTTGCTGCTGCTTCTTCTGGCTGTTGTTAATGTTATCGTTGCTGTTGTTGTTGCTGTTGTTGAGGCTGGTCCCATGATATAAATTGCACAGCTGAGCAGGCAGCATAATCGCATGCAATTATGCCGCACACAATCACAACGCCAGAAGTTTGCGAAACTCGCCAAGCAGCAACTCAGCTGGAAATGCAGCAGCAGCAGCAGCAGCAACAACAAGGGGCATGCAACAGGAGCAGGAGCAGGAGCGGGAGCAGGAGCAGGAGCAGCAGCAGCTAGTGAAGCAACTTTGGGGGAGTCTGGGCAGCAGACGTGGCCAACAAGCTGGCACTAACAGGTGAGTGGGCTGCTGCTGCTGCTGCTGCTGCTGCTGGTGCGGCAAGTTAAGACTCCGTTGAGAGCAACACCCCAGAACAACAGCAGTGCAACAATGGAGAGAGAGAGCGTATTGCAGTTGTTGCCACTGCCACAGAAATTGCTGTCTGGCTGTCTTGCTGGCTGCTTGCTTGCCACTGTTTGTTGCACAATCTTGTCTAACTTTGTTTAGCCATGGGCCGACGACTCAACGAGGTTTCCTGTTGCCACATTGTTGATTTTTGCCTCGTCCTTTCGTGATTTTTAAGGCCTATGTGCAGGAGAGAGACAGCGGGAGAGGGAGAGAGGGAGAGAGGGAGAGAAAGCGCGCTGCTCTCGCGATGTTTCCTTGCACTTTTGCTCAACTGTATTTTGTTTCCATTTCTGCCAATTTCTTGCCGTTTCCCTACCTCACACTCCCTCTCTCTCACTCTCTCTCTCTCTTCCCTTTTCTCTCCCTCACTCTTTCACACGCTGCCTACCTTTCTGCCGCTCTCCCTCTCTCCTTCTCTCGTTGATTGGCTGCCATTTTGATCTATTGATGCTTTGTTTTCCCCCCCGCCTGTTTGTGTTGTTCTTTCCCATTTGCCATTTCCCATTTCCCATTTCAGCTTTTCCTGCCTTTTGAGCAAATATTGCAATTTTGCGTTTTCCAATTAAACTAGAACAAGTGCAGCAGCTTTTTGTCTTCAGCCACGCATTCTGCATTCAACTCTGCAGGTGTTAAGAACACTGAGTGCTATCCTGCAGCCAATTGTATCCTTTGACCAACTGTAAACAACGTAACGTTGAGTGGCTTCAAATCATTGCAAACTGACTCAAAACTGATCGAGGCGAAGGAAAACTGTATGCAAATTGCTTGAAAGCGATGAGAAAATGCGAGGGAAATGAAGGAAATTCAAATTGCAAAAAGTTTCAAATGGGGAAATGTTTCAAAAAGAAGTTTACACACTCGAATCACAGTCTTTAATTCAAGTTATGTTAAGAAAATATCTGAAGAATATACGAAAGAAGCAGCCCTTACTAATCGTGATCATTTATCAGCTTTGTTTTATAATCTTCTATTAAATGCTGTGATTAATCTTTAGCATCTTGCTCAAGTCTTCCTTTAACGCTTCAGCGTTTTAACGTTTAAGCGTTTGAATGGTTTATGTTGTTGCCATTGAATCAGACTCGTAACTAGCACTTAAGTCATTCATAGAAAACTGTGACGCCTTCCCGGGAAAGTGAACAGCAGCAGCAGCCGGTGAAAATATTAGCCACGATTCTTGGAAAACTTCCACCAAAGACTTCAAGAGTAGAAAACAAAAAAAAAAACAAAATAATAGCAATTACATACGTATGAACGGGGCCAAGTTAATAAAAACAGGCAGCAGGCATGAAACAAGCGCCTCTTGGCCACTTGAGAAGAGAGAGAGAGAGAGAGAGAGAGAGAGTGAAAGAAAGCAATTGGACGCATTTGATAGCACTTTAAGAGCACTGTAAGCACATTAAACACAATCAAGCGGGAGGAGTGTGCCTTCAATTTCGACACGTGCAACATTTCAGTTACAAGAACACAGTTAAAGTTACAGCTACACTTTAGAATTTTTCATTTCCTGGAACCGCTGACAAGGCGGCCTAAACTAGAGTTTACGTACTAGCCAAACTCTAACAAACTATCCATAAATAAGGCAACATTTTGTCATGCGGAGCATAACTGAAAATATCATGATAATTGTTGGCAATGCCGTGCACGTAGCGCAGCTCGTTAATTCCTGGAACTCAACAGCTCAAATATATAATATGCGATAAGAGATTTTGAGCAATAACCCAAAAAAAAAACCAAAAAAAATACTGAGACAATTAAAGCATAAGTTTATTTTATTATTCGTGGCTCTGGCAGAAAACGCCACACGTAACCTTGGCTGCATTTTAATCATCAGCGCGTTGCTTAGTTCTACAGTTGAGATACCCTGGAAAATTGCAGGTCGCGTAAGGAAGGTATAACGAACTGCAAAGAAGCTCAAAGAGAGCAATTCGCTGTCTTTCTCTGCTTCATTTATCTCTGAGATACTTTTTGGAGTCTGCAGCTACAAATTTCTGAAGATTGATCTCTGTTCTGTTGTCTATTTATTCTAACTAAAAATTCACTTCAATTTACAGCGTATCTTCAGTGTGGCATTCTCTATTAGTTCTGGCATTTCTTTTCGGTTTTCCATTCTTTTCTCTGACGCATTTCAACGAGTTCGTTGCACGTGCTGCACTACGAGCCACATCAATCAAAAATAATTTATATGAGAGCAAAGCCAAAAACTGAAAACCCAAAAGAAGAAACCAAAGTTAAAGCCACACAGTGGAAGCTCGTGCTTGGACATCTGCGATAGCGTTATGGTTACAGTCATGCCTAGCTACAGTGAACAGAGAGCCCTCTAGACATGTTCTGGTTGCTGTTGCTGTTGTTGTTGCTGTTCTTGTTGCTGTTGGAATGCATTTGAAGACTGCAACTTATTCAAAACGTGTTAAGTTGCCCACATTTTTGATATTTTTGATATTTTCGTATGCAAGACAATTGCTGCATATAATTTACGAGCTCGATTTGCTTACAAACTGTCCACAATTAATTGATTTATGGCAAGCCGAGCTCAAAGTGTTGGCCCAACTTATGAGAGACTGAGTTGTGTAGTAAACACAAATTAAAGTCTAGAAGTTGACAAAGTATGAGAGTTTTGTTTGCTTAAGGGAATTCTCAAGGGACCAAAGGCTGCTTTAATTCAGTTAGTAATTCATTCTGTTTGCGGTTGCAATTAAGAAAGTTATATTAATATAAGTAGAAGTATATATATTATAAGAGATACAAATGCAGACAGAAACAGAGACACAGAAATAGAAATAGAAATAGAGAGATACAGGTACAGTGAAACACAAATAAGGATGTAGATACAGAGATACAGTAACTGAGATACAGAAATAGGTATATACAGACAGAGATACAGGTACATTGATATAGATACAGAGATATATATATAGAGAAATACAGATACAGAAACACAGATACAGAGACACAGATTCTGAGATACAGAAACAGAGATACAGATATAGGGATACAGAAATAGGGATACAGAAATAGGAAAAAATAGAGACAGAGATACAGAAATAGGGATCTAGATACAGAGATACAGGTACATTGATATAGATACAGATATATATATATATATATATATATATATATATATACATATATACATATATAGAAATACAGATATAGAGACAGATACAGAAATGGGGATACAGAAATAAGGATATAGAGACAGAGATACAGTAATTGAGATACAAAAATAGGGATACAGAAATAGGGATATATAGAGGTACAGACTCAAAGATACAGAGTAAGGGATATATAGACAGAGATATAGATTCAGAGATACAGGAACAGAGATACAGAAATAAGGATATAGATATAGAGATACAGATTCTGAGATACGGAAATAGGGATATAGAGACAGAGATACAGATACAGAGAAACAGATTCAGAGATATAGATTCTGAGATACAGAAACAGAAATACAGAAATAGGGATACATAAATAGGGATACAAGAATAGAGATATAGAGACAGAGGTACAGGAACAGAGAAACAGAAATAGAAATTTAGAAATAGAGATACATATATAGAGAGATACAGGTACAGTGAAACAGAAATAAGGGTATAGAGACAGAGATACAGATTCTAAGATACAAAAATAGGTATATAGAGAAAGAGATACAGGTACAGTGATATAGAGACAGAGATATATATATAGAGAAATACAGATATAGAGACACAGATACAGAGATGCAGAAATGGGGATACAGAAATAGGGATATAAAAATAGAGATATATATAGATAAAGACTCAGAGATATAGAGACAGAGATACAGATTCAGAAATACAGAAATAGGGATACAGAAATAGGGATATAGAAACAAAGATGAAGGAACAGAGATACAGATACAGAGAAACAGAAATAAGGATATAGATTCATAGATACAGATTCAGATACAAAGAAGGAAGAAATATACATACAGAGATACAGTTGCAGATACAGACAGACACTGAGATACAGCTACAGTTTAAGATACAAAAGGACGAAATTTGAGAATAAAAAAACTATTCACTTTCTTCAAAGATTCATTTTAGTTCAAATTAACAAATTGTTACTTAAGTATAAGAAAAACACTTCTAATTAATCTATTCCTTACAAAGTAAACTTATTTATTTCTTTATTTATTTATCTATTTGTTAACTATTTGCAGAACTTTCAAGCAAAGTAAGAGAGAGAAGAATATGAAGTTTCAATTTTATATTACAGAATTTCTATATAAATTTTTGCTTCTCAGATGAACTTCAGCTTCAATAAACCCACAAAAATATAAGAAAACGCGTTAAGCAGCCCCTCGCCCCGCAGAAGTTGGCAAGTTTTCCAGACTAAAAGGGAAACCAGGGAAATTCGAATTTTCGTCCTTTGTATCTACATTTAAAAAAGCATCTTTGTGTCATAATAACAGTAATAAAAGGAGAGAAATATACGTTGTTTGCATGTGGTACGTGTGATTCGTGTGGCACGAACCAGAGATAAGCATTTTCAGCGCCTTAACACATGTCAACCCGAGGGGGGAGAGCTGAAAGGGGTGAAACTGTGGGACTTGAGGTCGTTTCTGGACTGTTTTAGTCTGTTAATTCCTTTATCTTGTGGCCGCACTGCAAATGCTGGCAGCTGTCTGAGTTGGATGGGGCAAGGGAGTGTGATAGAATAAGGGGGAGGGGGAGGTGAGGTAGCGCGCTAGTTCATTGTGCGAGTTGCAAGTTATTTACAAAATATTTATGCCAAATGTCTGGCCATATATAGAGCAGTAATTAGATAGTCAAATAGCTAGAGTCCCGCACAGAAATCAATAGAATTTCCCTTCCTCTTGCCCCTCCCCGCCTCAGCGTTACACTACCCGCGCTCCCTCTACACGACAAGCACCCTCGGGAGGATGGACAAAAGATGCTCGGGTACGTCCATTAAATTTGTCACCCGCGGCTAAGCTAAATGTCAAATACTACACACACACACACACACACACACACACACACACACACACACACACAGAGAGAGAGTCAGTTGTACACTCGCACAACAATAACAGCATCAATTTGACACGTACAGGCGCTAATGATGGGAATGACCAGCCAACTGAGCGATCGAAGCCATTGGACCAACCGCTCAACATGCCCACAATTGAGCCTTAAGACCCCCCTCCCCATCCACGCTCCTCTCCTCTCTCCTCTCTCCTCTCTTCATACCATCTGCACTTCCTTTGACGATATCCTGCCGCTTTACCCCCCCGACTATCCCAGGCTTACCAACTGAATCTGTGAGTTGACATTTCAGAGCTCGAGTCGAGCGACTGCCAATTTAATTCCCATTGACAAAATGCACAATTGCTTTGGCACAGTGTGTGTGCGTGTGTGTGTGTGTGTGTGTGTCCTGCGTGTTTCCAAGTGTCCTTTGACCTATTCCCTTATTCCTGTTACATTCCCTCTCTCCCTTTGTTCGCCGTGCTCGATAATTCTGTAATTTCTGCTAGTGACAGCCCGCCAGTGCCAACTCCCCTGCCTCTGCCCCTTCCCCATCCCCTGCCCCTTCCCCTTCCTCATCTCTGCAGTCGCAGTCACTTGCTATTAATTATTTTAGAAAATCGCTTGTAATAACAATAAAGTTCTGCAACTTAGATATTTAACACCCTTCCTCCCTTCCCTCTTCCTCTGCTGCTCCTCTCCTCCCGCTGCCTGGCTAATTTCTGTGCGGCAACAACTGTTAAATTTTACACGACATTCAAATATTTGTACAAAAAAGAAAAAGACAAAAAGTATCTTTACTTTTCAGCGAAATGCAATCAATGCAAATGTTTAGATTGGGCTCTCAACCGTCTGCTCTGTGAGCGGGGCTTTCCCCTCTCTCTCACACTCTGTCTCGCTCTCTCTGGGTTTCGACCCTGTCAAGGTCCCAGACATGCAAAAACCCAGCGAACGAACCACTTTCAATTTTGACGGCATATCGATTTAATAAATTTGCGTGCGTCCCTCGCGACAATTTGATTGACAAGCCACGTCCGTCTGTCTGTCTGTCTGTCCGTTTGTCCGTCTGCTGTCTGTTCGGCCTGCTGTCATGCCTTCATTCAGTCAGTCTGTCAATTGCTGGGGTCCTGTTTACATTTCGAGTGTTTCCAGCGACAGCAAAGGGGGGAAATGTGGGGGAAGAGAGCAGGCTTTGCCAGCTATTGATACCTTTTCACTTCTGATTTGGGGGAAGAAAATTGGTTTAATTTTCGTTACAAATGTCACAGTCTGAGGTTCAACTCACAAACCCGTTGCCCTTTTTACCCCTTTTGGAGACTGAATTGATAGGGTTTGCTAAACGAGTTGGTTTCGCTTCTGGATTATTAAAAGCGCTCAATAAATTTCATTTCATTTTTCTGCTTTCAGCACTACGTTGTTTCTAAATTCAATAAATATATTTAAAGTATTTAACTTAAATAAATTTAAGCACAATAAAACAAACTTTCAGGTAAGAAAAACAAATGCTGCAATGAGAGAGAATTTATAACAATTTGTAGTGCATTTTTGTTTAAGATTGTTTAAGATAAATTATTGAAATTTATCAGAATATAACAGAATATATCAGATACTACAAAAACATTTATACAATTGATTGTTTGCAAATTCAGCAACATAACTCTGTAATCTAAATGAAATCTTCTAAAAATAAGAAACATATATTCTGAACTGCTTTAAAAACAAATCATATAGAAGTTCCATTTGCAATTAGATATTTGATATATAATAGAATAGAATTCATTATTAAACTTGCTACAAATGAATATATATTTAAATAATATAAATAATCTAGATAGCAAATTGAGCAAGATAACTCTATATTAAATTTTCTAAACATAAGAAATAGATATTCTGAACTGCTTTAAAAAGAAATCATTCAGATGCAATTAGATATTTGATATGGTATAGAAGAGAATACAATATTTCACTTGCTACAAAATAATATATATTTAAATAATATAGATTGCAAATTGAGAAACCTCTTTCTGTAATCTAAATGAAATCTTCTAAACATAATAAATAGATATTCCAACTTTATTTTTGAACTCCTTTAATAACAAATCATTCAGATGCAACTCAAGCCCAACACTGAACCCTATATATTAATAGTTCAATTTGCAAATAGATATTTGATACAGAGTAGAATAGAATACAATATTTCATATGATACAAAATAATATATATTTAAATAATATAAACAATGTATATTGAAAATTGAGTAACATCTCTCTGTTGTTCACTACAAACATAAGAATTTGATATGTCAACTTTATCTTTGAATTGTTTTTATAATATTCAGATACAACTCAAGCACAACTCAACTCTTTATGTTTTTAGTTCCATTAGATATTTGATATAGAATAGAATAGAATTCATTATTAAAATTGCCACAAAATAATATATATTTAAATAATATAAATAATTTAGATTGCAAATTGAGCAACATAACTCTGTAATCTAAATTAAATCTTTGTCTACTATAAAAACAAGAAAATATATTCCAACTTAATCTTTGAACTGTTTTTATAACAAATCATTTAGATGCAACTCTATATATTTACAACCCATTTGCAATTAGATATTTGATTTGGAGCAAGATAAGTTCAGATTGAATCCTTGTGAGGGTCAGCAGCTAAATCCGCTAGCAATTTCTCTGACGGCACTGGAACTAATTTGGAAGATAGGTTTAGTTTAACTGTAGGAACAGAGAGACTATATGAATTTAATGTGGACTGGACCCAGATCGTTATCAGTTGGGCATGGCCCAACAATTGTCACCCCTCGGAAATTTTCAACACTTGCCACGGCGTTATCAACACTGTACGATCTTATTGGGCGATGCATTGCCATAGATACGAGTGTTTGATATGAGGAATAATGGACGCGTAGACAGGCGTCGCTAGTGGTTCTCTGTCTGTTGTCATATGAAATGAATTTCAATTTTGAAAAATTGCCTTTCGAATGTTTGTGTGAATAACGGAAATGCTATTTTCTGCCCCCACTCCTACATATAGCGCTCCCACACTCCGCTCTCCCTCTCTTCCGTTCACACTCGTCAGTTGCACACTTGGCCCTTTTGTTGTTGCCCTCTAAGGCAGAGCGTGTGCCCAAATTAGAAAGCAAATGCACATGTAGAGAGAGAAAGAGAGGGAGAGAGAGAGAGAGGGAGAGAGAGGAGAGAGAGGGGAAAGAGAGGGTAGTGTAGGGAGAAGCATTGGGGTTGCGAGACGTTTACAACCCAAAAGTTGACACTTTAGTTTTCGGCATTTTCTACAATTATGTGCGGGTACACGTTTCCCCCTCCCCCTCCTCCTTCTCCTTCCCTGTCTCCTGCTCACCCCACCCCCTTCTCTGGCACTCACTTCAAATGAGAAAAGTAACGGAAAAGCGCCTGGTACCCGCTCAAGATGCATAGACACGTAACGACCACATAGATCAGTGCACACTGCACCGACCCCTCACCCCGGCGGACCCCCTACTACCTCTTGCAATTTACATACACATATATATATACCTAACAATTTTCATTTTTATTGCTAAATCCATGGGATGTGGGAACTGGAACTGTGCCCCGACTAGACGCCGTTTTGTGTGTTTCGAATTTAATTATCGGTTGCATGTCACCGCCTTTTCAATACCTTCATTAACAGACGCCTACAATAGGTGGCCTGGCCTGCCACAATTAAGCGCGCCTAAATATATACCAAACTCTAAACCAAATATTCAAGTTTTAATTGCACAGGTCTATCTATTTACAGCTCAAGAGAGCTCTACGCACAGAGCTCTCTACCTATGGCACGGCCATCTTTGGTCTGCCTCGTCCCGAGTGATAAACACAATTTTATTCAAATTACCCGGATGTTAGCAATTTGCTGTGCATGGTCTTTGAGCGCAGACACAGCAGCAGCAGCAGACACGTTGATTTATGAACATAATGTAAGGTTAAGGTTTATCACAGGGCGGAGGGTCGCGGGAGAAGGGACTCCGAATCGACTCCATGCGAAATTGTTAACAATATCAAATGTGGTCAAGTCATGGGAATAGCTAAAGCTACTGCTTCAATTGCACTAATCCAATGTGTAAACAGAAGACGGGAAAACGAAAGTTCAAATAGTTTAAGTGAATAAGAAACTCTAAGATGACTAACATTCAGTTTATAGATTATATATATTCCCAAGAGATCATTTATAATTATTAAAATATGTATTATTTAGGAAAAAATAAATGCACTCACCGATGTCTTCAGTCAGTTCCATCTTAAGCAAAGGAATTCAAACAATAAGCTACTTACGTACATATATATTTTGAAGATTCATTTATATTTCTATTCCCATTTTATTGCGTTTGAGAGTTTCTTGATAAATTCTGCAATTAAATAAAATAGAAAAGAATACTTAATAAAATAATAATAAGTTTAGATAATAGCAATAATAAAGAAATAAAATAAAATATAATTTATAATAATTATTAATATAATGAAAAATAGAATAAAATTAATTACAAATATAAAATAAAATAAAAAGAGATTAATAAATATTTGTATTTCATTTTAAGTAAAATATGACAAAACAGTAATAAAATAAAATAAAATAAAATAAAATATAATATAATATAACAATGACAAAATAAAAACAAATAAATATAATATAAACAGTAACGAAGTCGTTTTGATTATTATTTTTCCTCTTTCTTGATTTGGCATCTTTATTTTGTCTATTTAAGCAATCTAAATTTTTTCGAAAATTTTCCATTTTTTGCATACCAACCCCTTGACATTTTTTCGAAATTTTCTAAGCTTTCCAATTCGCACAACTTTTGCAAAACTCAACCGATTTCGATAAACGAAGCCTTTTTGATTAATGTTTCTCCTCTTAATTGATTTGGCGTCTTTATTTTGTTCATTTAGTCAATTTTAACTTTTTCGAAATTTTTCAATTTTTTGCATACCAACCCCTTGTCATTTTTTCAAAATTTTTGAATTCGCCCAACTTTGGCAAAACTCAACCGATTTCGATAAACGAAGTTGTTTTGATTATTGTTTCGTTTCTAAATTGATTTGGCATCTTTATTTTGTTCATTTAGTCAATTTAAATTTTTTCGAAAATTTTCAATTTTTTGCATACCAACCCCTTGACATTTTTTCGAAATTTTCTAAGTTTTCCAATTCGCACAACTTTTGCAAAACTCAACCGATTTCGATAAACGAAGCCTTTTTGATTAATGTTTCTCCTCTTAATTGATTTGACATCTTTATTTTGTTCATTTAGTCAATATAAATTTTTTCGACAATTTTCCATTTTTTGCATACCTACCCCTTGACATTTTTTCGACGTTTTCCAATTCGCATATCTTTGGTAAAACTCAACCGATTTTGATAAACGAAGTCTTTTTGATTATTGTTTCGTTTCTAAATTGATTTGACATCTTCATTTTGTTTATTTCGGCAATTTAATTTTTTTTGACATTTTTTCGAATTTGCATAACTTTGGCAAAACTCAATTCCGAAACAATGAAATAAAATCGAAACAAAATAAAAAATGTATAAATATATTTTGCAATTATGTTTATTATTTCATTTCAAATATATCAAACCTATTTAATTTAATTAATAATATATTCAATTGCAAATAAATAAATATAAGTTGACATTAGCCAAGTTTTGCATTTGGTAAATGGCTAAGAATGCGATTCACTTGCAGTGAAGATTTATTATTAAATACGTAGATAGACTGAGCTTAGTTACAGTTGCAGACACAACTATAAGGAAGACTGGCAAGTCATGCAGCTCCACTTGGGTCTCCAGTGGCAACCACTAAGAAGCAATTGCGAGAGGAACACAACAACAACAAGAACAACAACAACAAGAACTACAACAGCAGCAGGAACAACCCTTTAGAATAAGCAACAAAAGCCTAAACCCAAATCAACAGCAACTTTTACAATATATCCCATTGAAAAGGAGACTTCAACATTCATCCATCCCCCCCCCTCCCCCTCAGTCTACACCCCTTCCCACCTGCACAACACCCCCTCCTTCGCAACGGTGCTCATACTCCCCAATGCGGCATCGTAACTATGTACAAACAATGAACTCATAACTCAAGTGACACTTTTTAACTTGACTGCATTTCATCATGTGGCATGTGGCACATGAACGAGCGTTTGTCTCTCCTCCCACTTTTCTACACTTCTTTTACATCTGCTCCTTCTTCTTGCTCATCGTCGTCATCATCATCATCATCATTGTCTTCGCTTTCGTCTTCGTCTTCGTCTTCATCTGTGCCTTGGAGTTGGTCGACTCGCTCTGTGCTTTTGCTGCTTGGCTTTTCTTTAGCTTCTTTCTTTAAGTTATTGTTGCTGTTGTTGCTGCTGTTGTTTTCAGTTTCAACAATATTCAAATTGAGTTTTCCAGTGCAGGCAACGACGACTGTAGTCATCCATCGTCAAAGTTTTTTGTGTTGCCTTGTATTTGTTAGTTGATAAAAGGCCAGGCCATTATATGCATGGCCAAGCTGCACAATTTTCAAGTGTGCTCTGTCCAGGTCGCGCTGACGGGGAGGAGCAGAGGAGGAGAGAAGGAGTGGTATGGACATGGAGTCACAACAAATTTGTATGCATACGGCTGCTATGGCTACGCCCGATCCAACTCCAACTTCAGTCTCCAACTACGACCCGACCTTTCAATTCAAAGTAGCTCAGCCTCGCTGAAAAAAGAAGCGAATGCCAAGCTAGAGATGGCAGCTGCTTAAGTATTTCAGACGTGACACGACTTAGGCGCTAGTGATGGCACACACCTGCTGAAGAAGCTCATCACGCTGCCATCTCTAAGGCGCAGGCAATAGAATCGCCTTTTTCAAATTGTCATTGACTGGGTCGACAATCGTCGGGGAGGGGGTGCGATGATGTGCGCTGTCCTTCAAAGAATTTCTTTGGCTTTCTCTCACATTCGTAGGAGAATTTCGTTGTCTCATCATGTCGCCAGGGCTTGTCAACCAGCCACCGACCGACCGACCGACCGACCGCCGATGCTGTGGCCGTTGCGGCAACTCGAACCCCCCGTTGCAAGTGCAATGAACTGGCGTTGCAAGGCTGCCGGCGTTGATTTATGTTATAGCATCTTCTATGCTTATATTGCCTCGCCTCACACACACACACACACACACACACACACACACACGCATACGCACTGCTTGTAGCCATTAAGCGCAGCTCATACGTTACGCCAGCAGAGACAGAGAGAGGGAGAGCGAGAGCGAGAGAGAGAGAGAGTTGGAGACAGAGAAGGCAAGAACACGCACACGTGAAAATGATTTATTAGCGGTAATTGGTGTCACAATGTTCCAAAGAAAATGGAAAGGATTGGCCATACATATATGTATGTTCTCAACTCTCCCCAGCCAGTTCCCAGAGTTGCCAGCGCTCCCGCATCTCACTCGCTTACTGCAGCAGGGTTGCGCGCGTTGTTTTAATTATCTTGATTTTAAACTTATTAAAATTGACAAATGATATTTGTAGACAACATTGCGTTGTCTTGTAGGAAACAGGTTGCTTGTCGCTTGTCGCTTCTCAATGACTGCTTTCCTAGAACTGTCCGTGCATGCGACTCTTGATAAATCACAGACACACACACATACCTCGGACTGAATGCTGCCCCTGCAACAGCGCAATGAGGCATGTTCAGCTGAAAACTCAATAGAAAAAGAAAAACAACCACAACCACCAGCATTTGGGGAATACTCGGCCTGTTCAATGTGTGTCTAACTGGTCAGTCTGCTTGTCAGCCAGGATGCTGGGTTTGGGCTTGGCACTGCCACACACACACACACACCTTATACTTGGAATTTTCATCTTCAAACTACAATCACATCGATGTCACTTCAGATAAGCAAATCTATTCAAACTCAGCGCGGGAATTCAGAGTTGAAGCTACAATTACAATACAAAAGATGTTGTTCTTGTTTCTTTGTTAAGTTCTAAGCAACATTTTATGGTTTATGCCTGGATTTCTGCTTTGCCTTTTAATATAGAATATGTTTTATATTAGTTAATTTAACTGCTTTCAAAAAGTGCAGTTCTCTTCCCATTTCCCGTTCACATTATCCTAATTTCCTCATCCTGCAAGCTTAACACAATTTTCCCCCATTTCCTCAACTGCCTCAACTGCAGATCACACATGATTAGAACTTTGCTTTAATGCAACATGAAACACAAACACATTTTATTGAAAATTCATCTAAACACTTTCGGCGTCCTGTCGTCTTCATGGAGTTGTTTAACCCTGCTGCTGTGGAGCGCTGGGATGGTTGCCAATCATCTTGTGCTCCTTTAGGCACATGGTCACCTTGAATGCGGTATCGCAGTCATTGGTGCCCCTCATGTCCTTGCAGGCATTCACGCCGGAGGTTATCTCATCCAATCTATCCTTCATTTGCGGCACATTCTTCAGGGTATTGAGCAGGGCATCCGCATTGAACTGGCCATTGGCCATGTGACCTTGCTTCTCCATCAAGCACTTGGTGTAGCACTTGAGGTTCTCGTTCGCAGTGCTCGGCATGCCGCCGGTCATGAAATCCTTTAGCTCCGCCTCCGACATCTTCGTCTCCTCCATGCACTGCTTCATCACTTGAGGGAAATTCGGACCGCACTGCCAAAACGAATATCCTTACAGCAAATGCCAACGTTTTCTTAGCCAAAATGTCGTTACCTGTACCACTGCCGCCATCAGAATGACCAACGTGGCTGAGCATAGAGTTGCCTTCATTTTGCAATTGAGTGTTTCCAACTCGCACTGTGTTGAATTCCCCAGAATTGTCGCCGCTTTTATAATGCTGTTGCCAAAACTGGCAAAAGTGCCAAAAGTGAGGCCAATTAAACGCAATTAACGTTTTTTCTATTTGCAACTGATTACGCACAATGCTTCAATTATTGCGCAATAGTATCTCCCTTTGCAAGACCCAGCAGTCCCTATAGGGTATATTGATTGCAGACCCTTTGTATGTAACAGACAGCAGATTACAACACAAACTGAAACAAGTATCTATAGACTACACTTACATATTTCAGCATAAATAAATAATCCAAGTTATTTACAGGGTATCTGCCCAGCGACTCATACAACTCCTTACGCTGCTTTTTTGTTTATTGTAACTATATTTTATTTCAAATTAACAGCTATATGTATAACGCTATACATCGCTTACCATCCGCAAATTCACACACACACACAGACACACTACACAATTAGTTGTCTGCTTAAACAACAAATCAATTATTTATTTGTTGTATTTATTGCATTTGTATTTGTGTGCGGCTGGCAAATTTTAGCTTTTGTTTAAGCCATTGTTTAAATTATTCAACACGTTTTCATGCGCAAATTGCCCATTTCCCAATTTCCCAATTTTCCAATTTGTTCTGCACGTTTTTTTTTTTTGTGAACTATTTAAATTGGAAATATACTTAAATATATATTTATTAACATATATATATTATATATTGTTAGTTCAGTCAGTTGACAATTGCAGATTTCGGCAAGGTCATTATTAAATAATAAACGAAATTAGCTCAGCTCTCTGCCCCTCACCACCCCTGCAGTTCCATTCTTCCCACTCCCCTCAAATTGCCAAGGCTAAAGTGTGATTAGTTTTGGCCAAGCGAGATTTGGAATGCGACAATTACAGCGAAATCACAAAGCAGAGCGCAATTAAATTTGTAATTTCATATTTTAGCGCTAATCAAGTCAATTGATCAGCAGTTCAAGCTATACCCTGTACATTTCAGTGCAAAATGGAAGCTTCACGAATATAGTTGCTCTTGGAAAGATAACCAATTTGCTTATTCGTTTAAGTTTAATTCCATATTCAATCTTAGATTTCATTGTAGATATACTCAGGCTTCGAAGAATTGTTGGGGAAACACAGTTGATTCATTTATTTCCACTCGAAAGTCAATAAATAATTGCTGTCGCTCCAGAAATGTCATTTCATTGTTTAGTATTTTTATTATTTTATACATTTATTCAGCATAAACAAATCGAATGGACTTTCTATGGAAACTAACAACAATTAAACAAGTAGTGCGAGCTTATTTTGTTTAGCTTGGATGTGGGAATGTAAGTTGTGTAATTCTTTGGGCAAATTCAAATCAATAGCCAAACAATAAATGGAGGAGGCAAAGTGCCATTTACAGGACGGGGCCTGTCGGGTGTGTCCGACTGTCGGAGTGTTTTGTCCTGGCGAAAGCCGCATGAAAGCAATGCTGACAGTAGAAATAATTTATGCCTTTGTTATAAAATGTGCACCTGCCTTGGCCCTTGCTACTTGCCACTTGCCGCTTGCCGCTTGCCGCTTGCCACTGGAGTGCAGGGGCACAGCACGCCCAGTTGGCCAGCGGAATGGGTACAGCCCCTAGTTGGCTTTTTACCAGGCAGCAAAAGAAGACAAACGCCATTAAAGCCAAAGAACTGGAACTGAATGGAGTTGGAGCGGATTGTAGAGAGTAGAGGAGGAAGTGTAGGCGAGCGGGAAGAGCAGGTGAGCGGCAAGAGCAGGCGGAGCATGTTGAGGCGGCCCAATGACTATGAGTAAGAGTCGTTGACAAAAGACCGGGGCCAAGGGGACGAATTGGCAACGAGCTGGCTGCTGTTGCTGCTGCTGCTGCTGCTGCTGTCATTAGTCAGCCAGGATAAGCAAAAGGACATGGCCATAAAAAGGGCAAAGCCAAAGACAGAAAAACAGAGACAGAGACAGTGACAGCGACAGAGAGAGTGAGAGCGAGAGAGAGCGAGAGAGAGAGAGAGGGGAAAAGCAACTACAAGGTGTGTCCTGTGAATGAATTGCTGAGTAACCAATAATGAAGTAAACTGTGCAAGAGTCCTGAATGTGTCATTGTGGCAGGACGAACGACTGAACGACTGAACGACTAAGCGAGTGAGCGAGGCAGCGACGAAGTAAGTGAACGGAACCAAGAACCGAGCACAATTCACTGTCAGTTGCATTGTTTTGACCTGATTTACATGCCGATCCCAGCAAGCACAGGGCTCAAACCGATATTAGAAATGGCCAAGAGTTCGTATTGTGGACATTTATAAATTACAATAGAGCTCCAACTGGCTGGATGGCTGGCTAGATGGCGCCTGCTTCCTGGCAAGACAGCCAGGACGATGGACGACGGACGACAGACGGCAGATGATGACAGGGCCAAAACAAAGGCCAACGTTAATGAGCCAAGAGAATGGCGCGAGCCGTAACAAACGCTGAGAAAATAGACCGGGCAAATTGTAAGAAAGCAGAACTGTGTCACAATGTTTTGACACAGAAGTGAGAGAGAATGGAAGGTAAAGGGCAGCAGGACGCAGGACAACCGCCAGTCGATGTAGCCAGCTAGTTAAGCAGGCGAAAGACAAAGTTGATAGAATTAGATTTGTATGGTAAATAGTTTTGTAGCAGTTGTGGCATGCCCCGATGCCCCCTAATGCCGCATGCCACGCTTCCGCAGGGGCCAAAAGTTTAATAAATGTATAAAATTAATTAGCCAGTTGAATGTTCATTAACAGCTGGCGAGACAACAACAACAGCAAAGCAACAAAGTAACAAAGCAACACAAAACACAACTGACAACTGTGTTAGCCACGGCTTTAAGCCCGGTCGGAACTTTTGATCAGCGCTCACAAATGGCACTGGCAACGGGGTTCTGGCCAACTTCTAACCCATACACCCATCATCATTCATTTCTGATGCCCTTCCCCTACCGCTTTCTCCCCCTCCGTCCACGGACATTATTTTCACACCTCCCGCGTGTGTTTTCCCAAACATTTTGGAACTCCCGCTGAGAGTTTTTTTTTTCGACTCCGAAGAACAAAAAGCAGAAAGTGAAAACCCCTAAATGTTGGCTGACCTTTAACAATGGCCTAAACCACGTGGGTTCTCTTGCCCGCTAAAGGTTTCCTTCCCCTCATTCTTGTCTTTATGTTATTGTTATTGTTTTTATTGTTCGTAGATGTTGCAGTGGTTGCAATGTTGACCACAAAAGTGCTTGGACTGCAGGAAATGAAATCAAAATCAGTTTTGGGCATTGTGGTAGAGTAATTGGTTTTTCCCTCAAATTTCATTACATATTTAACAGAGGCAGTTGCATACTGCGAACGGAAATATTAAGGAACAGATCTAAATTTATATATATATAACTGAGAGAGGGAGAATTTGTTACACACAAGCAGCGATAAGTATGTAAAACTTGTGTGAATTATGACTACAAGAATTCAGGACAAGATTGTAAAATATTATTTCAATTTTTATTGTTAAAACATAACATATGAAAAGGAGTCAGAGGAAGGAGAGAAATGACAAAATAATAGAACTTTAGTGAATAGAAAAATAAATAATGAATGCGAGCATCAAATAAAGTAATTTTGAAATAATATAAAGGCTTGCCTAAAATAATATAATCGATAATAGTTACATGAATGTTGAATCAAAATAAATATAATTTTATTAAATTAACAAATAAACAAATAAAACTCGTTAAAGGCTTTAATCAAATTAACTTAATAACAATATAAATAGAAATGTTTAAAGAAATAATAACATAAATAATATAATAAATAGTTCTTATAAACAATTTATAAATACTATTTTATATAAATAAATATTAGCAGAAAAACTAATCTAATTAATTGCAATTAATCTTTAACTGAATGTGAATTCTTTAGCTAAATTAAAACATAAATAAATTATCATTTAGCAAATATAATTCTCAGTAAAATTAAGCTAATCAATTGCAATTAATCATTAAATTCATGTGATTCATTGAAATGTATAAAATTAATTGCAATTAATCTCCAAATTCAATGTCATTATTTAGCTAAATATAATTTCACTTCAAACTGTTTCAAGTTCGTTTTAGGGAAATTCGACTGCTGGAACTTTGGCATTACTTGACAAAGGAATAGAATTAATTACAATGATGTCTTTATTTAACTAAATTAAAACATAAATAAATTATCATTTAGCAAACTGTTTCAAGTTGGTTTTAGGCAAACTCGACTGTGGGAACTTTGGCAATGCTTGACAAAGTAATATGATTAGAATTAGAATAGCTTGATAGATATTTTCAATAAAACGTGATGTACATTCAATTGGCTTTCTATCAGCGCCTCTCCAAGGAATTCAAGGACTCTTCCCTCGGCTTAGAGCACGTTGACAACAGACTTCAGTTGGTGCACTTCAAAAATTTAATTTATGTAATTCACAACCAACACTTTTCGCCATTGGCAGCTGTAATTGAAATCGGTTGTAACTCTGTGCGTGTGTGTGTGTGTGTGGGTGTGTGTGTGTCTGAGCATTCACAGTACTTGAAGCTATTTGGCAGTCAAAGACAGTCAAATGCTTGCGAGGAAAAATAAAAAAAAAAGAAAAGACGAAAAATGTTGGGAGAAAAAAATTAAAAAGCAAACGCACAGAGTTATTGAAATTAAACATCAGATGTCAGCGCCAGGCAAAACGGAGGCCAAGGCACGCACAAAAGCGCAAATGTCCTGCCACATGCAACAGAGTAGAAAAATGAAAGGAACGGAGAAAAATAGGAGGAAAAATCGTATGAAAAAATTGCTGAAACTTGGCTGACAAGTTGCAAAAGAGCAAAGCATTTTGAATGTGCCATGAAAAACTGGAAGCTTCTTTCCGTTTATTTTTTTTCTTTCTTTCTTTTTTGGCCAAAAATAAAGTCGATGCAAGCGCCGCTGAAGACAATTGCCCCAGCAAATGAAATCAAGCACAAGGAGCAGTTGCCTGGCATGGGAACCACTAAATACGAGTGTACGACGACAAGGACTGCGCACAAATACAATTTACATGCGTACGTGTGACAGGACAGGGTAGAGCAGCAGCAGCAGCAACAACAACAGCGGCAGTGGATAGGGATGTGTAACATGTCCTTAGGATATTTGTATGCAAACAGGCACAATGCGCTGAAATCGATATGCGGGCGCGTCGTCATCGTCATCGTCGTCGTCGCCGTCGTCGTCTAAGGACGCGCCAAGGATGCTGCAGCTGGTTGCTGGTTGTTGTCTGCTGCCTGCTGTCTGCTGGCTCAGGCCACATCTCCGTCTGCCCGTTTGACAGCCATGTGCAGCGGCCCAGTGAAATGAAAAATAGTGCGAAGACGGCCCAGGACAGCAGCGACAGCGCCTGCAGCCATAAGCCTGCAGGCAACAACAACAGGCAGCGCAACATTGAGAGACAGATTTCTTATATGGCCATAAACCGTATCAATACGAGGGATGCAGACAATGCGGAGTTTGGACAACCAAAGCAAATGGGGAAAGGCTATTCGAAAGAACTGCAAGCATCTAAGAAATATGACTTCATATTCTCTACTGTTAGTCAGTTACAGAGGCGTGCTTTCACTAACAATTCTATGTTATTCTTAACCGTTAAAATTACATTGGAAATAAATGCAATAATTAAGTGAAATATTTAGTTTAAATTGAGGCATAAAATAAAAATGAAATGAGAATTAATACTTTTTGAAGATATTCAACTAAATTATTTGTGCTTTTACTAACATTTCTATGTTATGCTTAACAGTTAACATTAAATTGGAAATAAATGCAATAATAAAGTTAAATATTTAGTTAAAATTTAGGCATAAAATAAAAATGAAATGAGAATTAATACACTCTAAAGATATTCTTATAAATTATCTGTACTTTTACTAACATTTCTATGTTATGCTTAACAGTTAACATTGAATTGGAAATAAATATAAAAGTAAAGTCGAAATTTAGTTTAAATTTAAGCATAAAATAATAATGAAATGAGAATTAATACACTCCAAAGATATTTTTATAAATTATCTGTACTTTTATTAACATTTCTATGTGACGCTTAACAGTTAACAATGAATTGGAAATAAATAGAATAGTAAAGTAAATTATTTAGTTAAAATTTAAGCATAAAATAATTATGAAATAAAGATTAAAACTTTCCAAATGTATTTAAATAAATTATCTGTAATTTGCGTTCAAAATCAAGGACAGAAGCGTGCTTTCACTAACATTTCTATGTTATATTTAATAGTTAATTATATAAACTGGGCATAAATAAATAAAACAGTATAAGAAGTGATCTATTTGGCAAGGAATGAAAATGATTGAGAGATATTTTCACATATTATTATTACTTCCAGACGAAGTTAGTATTTCATTCAAAATTGCTGTTATGTTAAGTTTTACAGCTGTTAAGCTGTTAACATTAACAAAAGTAAGAAGAGTTTAGCCTGAAAAGCCAATCAATGACGTACGAAATATGTTGTCTGCTGTAGAATCCTCCCTCTTTTGCAGCCCTGGTGGCATGCAAAAACGTGGCAGGGTGCTGCTTTTGATTATATCTCTTGCCGCTTGCCCCTTGCCGCTTGCCTCTTGCCGCTTGACGCTGTTGCTTGATTTGTTTTGCACACATTACGAACTGATTGTCTATGCCACGTCCTCGCGCTCGAGTGCGTATGACATAGCAGTCAAGAGACGAGTACTACTACTCGATATCCCAAACTTGAATAAGCGAATGCGAGTACGAGTACGAATATAGAGGCGATGTGAGTACCCATTACCCGCTTGTCTGGTGCGTCATTCGCTGCTGCTGCTGCTGCTGCTGCTGCTGTCAACTTCTTCTCTTTACTTTTTCGATTGTGCAACTTTGATAAGCAATTTTGAGCGTCCTTCGTCCCACAATTGTGCGTGTGTCACCAGCAGCACGCAGCAACATGCCGCATGCCCCCAGCCAGCTGCTATCTGCACTCACCCCTCCCCACCTCTTTCTGCAGTCACTTAGATAGTCATCAAATTAAGGCGGAGGCAAATCAATGCATTGCCTCATTGCCTCAAGGGGCAAAAACACATATGTACTACAAACTGTCTCATTGTTTAGCCAATTCTAATTGCCAGGCAGTTTTTACGTTCCCAGACAGGTGAAAATTGTTATGAGACGAAACTCTTAGCACACACACACACACACACCTCATACACACACACAGCTGGTCTTTAAATGCAAATGAAAAACTTTTAAAATATGCCAAACCCGAGTTGAAGTGCAGTAGTTACATGAGTGTAAAATATGTTTAGGGGTTTGATCTGCCTGGTTACCTTGGGTCTTCCTCGTTTTGTACGCCAGCAAATTGGTTACAAAAACACAGCTGTCGACCCTTACGGGCCATAAACTAAAAGACAAAAGGTATTTTTGTTCGTACTCTTCCTTCTTTTTTCGTTTTTGCCCCAAAAAATTACATTAGAGAAACAAAAGGGGCAAAAACACGTGACTTCTTCGGTAGCTATAAAATGTTAAGGTATCTTTTGGTATTTGTATATTTCATATGTGGGTGGTCAAAAGGGTTCAAGTGGATGCCAATGCAAATAATATCGTTTGCCAGCTATTACAAACTCATATAAATATTTAGTCTTTTCGTTTTGACCACAACACTGAAATGTTGCTGTAACTATGCAAGCGTTTCAGTTTGAGTTGGAGTTGAGTTGAGTTGGTTGGAGTTTGAATTTGAATTTGAAGGGTCCTTCAATGTGGTTATCATTTGTGTATTGTTTCGCATATAAGCATAACAGAATACTTGACCCACAGACACACAATGTGAAGCGTTTTCATTCTCTTATTTAGAATTTAACATGGATTCGCAAGTATTGCAAATATTTGTGGGTCAAATTCTGATTTGTTGTTACTTTCATTTGGAGAATTATTATAATTGGATCATTACAGATGTAGGAATAGCAAAATGTTGAAACTTTTTATAGTTTATGTACATTTTCGTATAATTTATGTTGCAATTTATTATGCAGTTTGTTCATTGCATTTGTCCGGAAACTGAAACAAGAAAAAAAACATAAATATTCAGCATCTCAGCTGTTGAAAACTGGCACAACAAACTACACACACACACACACACACACACAGAGAGAGAGGCAGACGCAAATCTGTTGGGATTGCAACTCTTTGTCTGCCTGTCAACGAACGAAGAGAGAAATACATCCATAGTATTCCACATTCTCTATAGAGCTGCCTTCGAGCTGATTACGTTGGCGAATTGCAAATCGATGCCGACGAAGCGACGAAGCGACGGAGCGACGATATAAACGTAAAAACCGCACGGTAGGAAAATTTGAATAAAATGCAATAAGACAAAGAAATGAAGACAAACACATGCATGATAATTTGTACCCGTCGCTGTACTTGTCGGCACTTTGGGCATCCCCCTGCCCCTGCCCCCTGCCCGCTGTCCCTGCTGTACCCTGACAAACCCTACCCCCCTCTGGTTGCCCACGGAATCCCTCTTCCTGTATGCAAAACTAGCAGACGCAGCTCGTGCGTGTAACTCGTGATGATGATACACTAAAAACAAAAAACAGATAAAGAAAATACAAAACACAAATAAAAATAAAAATAAAAGAAATAAAAGCAACATAAACAACAACAACAACAATTGCTAAAGAGAACCCAAGCCACAAAATACATCAAAATGATGTGGTTAAAACCAATGCAAAAAAACAAGTTCTGAAAGGCGGCTAAGAGGTGTCTGCGGGTTGTGCTGGGCACAACACTACACACACACACACTACACACACTCACACACAGCTCTTTATACATGGTACAATGAACTACAATCGATGTGCATTGACTACACCTAGTTTAAGTGGATACCAACGTGTTGTTCCTGTTGTTGCCATTGTTGTTGCTGTTGCTGTTGTTGCTGTTGTTGTTGTTATCGTTGTTGTTGCTTGCAAAAAGTCAGAGAGTTTTGTTTTAAAATCAAAACAGAACAGAACAGAACAGTTGATGGCGTTTTAAAGGTATAATGCACTTGAAATGTATTTTGATGTATTATCTACTTGTTTTAAGTATTCATCAAGGAAAAGGAATTGCAATAAAATAACGTGCTTTAAACATGGTTTATTTATAGAAAAAGTGTTTATTTAAAATCATATTTTAATTGATTTTATTTTTTTAAAACATTAAAAAATTATATAGAAATAATATAGCAAATTCTAAGCAACGTTTCCCTAAAGAAAATGTATAGAAAAAGCATATTAAAATTGGTATTTGAATGAATCTTATAATAAAGTAAATTAAAAGTGATATTTTAATTAAAATTATAACAAAAGAACTATATAGAAATAAAATAATATACTTTAAACTAAGTTTATTTATAGAAAATGTATAGAAAAAGTATGTTAAAGTTAATATTGATATTATAATGAAATAACTATATAGTAATGAAAGAACATATGTTAAGCTAAGTTTGTTTATTGATAATATGTATTTAAATTTGATATTTTAATTGATTTTATAATAAAAGAATTATATAGAAATAAAATAGTAAAATTTAAGCAAAGTTTCCTTAAAGAAAATGTATTATAAAAGTTTGTTTAATTTGTTATTTCAATTGATATTATAATAAAAGAAACAAGAATTCTCTGATAAGCTATATATATAATATAGAAGTAAAGAGGAGTGTAAAGAAAGAAAGGAATTGACAGAACTTATGCATTCCAATATTAATATATTTGGCAATAATAAAAATATATTTTGAAAATTATTCTTTTGTAGACTCAGTAAATTCGCTTTACATAAGCTGTCTACCTGTTAATATTAATATATACTATAATAATAATATTCTAGCTAATTCATTTCAAACATTATATTACTACTTTCTTTTCAGAAAATTATAGAAATTAATCAAACTAATTTATTATGATGGATATTTGCAAAGGGAACAATTTCGCAGAGCACTTTGGCGTTGCAAGTAATCAGAACATTAGGTTTATTACCGCAATTGCAAGCAAGTGCAACTAATCGTAGTTTGTGGAAATGCTGAGACAGGGTGTAGTTCAATTGGGTGGGGTGGGGAGTGTGGGTTGTTGATTTGCTGGGTTGCTGGGTTGCTGGGCTGGTGCTGAGCGCTGAGAGCCGAGAGCTGGCGAATGCAACTGTCTGACCTTACGAGCTGTAAATTATGCATCTATGCATAATTTATAACTTATGCGTGGCGGAGGCCGTTGCCCAACCCCCGAAACATTTTGCCCTAGACAGATGCACAGACAATGATTATGGGCCACACACACACACGCACACACACACACACAGAAATACGCACACACATAAAGGTATTATTAACATTGTAGTGAGCCAACCCTGAAGCAGGACAAGGCTACTGCTGTCCAGTCGTGTGGACAATTGCAATTGCTTGGCAGTAATTTTCAATTTAATTATAGTAATACACACACACACACACAGGCACACACACACGCACATGACATGGACAGTCACAGTTAGTTGTCTAAGTGCAGATTTGAGCGCATTTGCACTTAAGCCAAAGTTTTATGGCTTGACTTTGCCTTAGGGCGTCGAGTGTTTACGATTTGGAGGCTGAATTTCGAGTGCGCCGTGCTCACAGTTACAGCTAGAGATGTGCGCCGTGTCGTGACACGAGACACAAAATTGTAGGTCATCACTATACAGGGTAGAAGCTGAAGAGAACTGCAAGTGCAACATTTAGCAGAGTAAATGATCGAGCAAAACTATCGTATGAAAAGAAGAGTAATAATATAAACTAATTAAAATAAGGGAAACATATATAAAGCGAAAGAGTTATAGAGAGATAAAGTGAAGAGAAATACAAACTTTTACCACATAAATACGATTCTTGATGATTTCTCCTTCCCAAGCGTGTCACGCTGCCATCTCTAACGGCGAGTTGCAACTTCTGAGGGATTGCCAGTGCGTAAATCACATGCAAATGCCGAGTGCTTGTAATGCACTGACAGCATTGTCCTGCCTGCCTGCCAGCCTTGCCCGCCTGCCTCCTGTCCTCTGTTATCCTGTGTATCCTGTTTGTGTTGTCCGTTTTTGTCTGTTTGTCTGTTTGTCCGATTGTCCGTTTGTCTGTGGCTTGCATTTCGCCATATTAATTATGCGGTAAGTGCGGGAGCTGGCACTTAACCGTTGCACCTTCCAAGCCCCCCCAACCTCCTGCACTGCAGCTGTTATCTGTTATCTGTTATGCCACCCTCCCACCGCAATCCAATTGACTTTGCCTATAGTTTTTGGGCTTGGCCAACTTGTAGTTTTCATTTTCGCACGTATCTCTAGACCAGCACTTATCCATAACACATATCGCAAATGAGTGTGGCAAGACTGGCAGCTAGCGGTGGATAGAGGGGGATAGGAGGAGAGAGGGTGAGAGAGGGGCAGCTCACTCGTAAAATGATGGTCACGTAGGGAGTACGTGCTGTTGATTTGATGGTCAGTTAATTATTATTTTTTGTGTTTATAGAGCTCAGCTCTCCACCTGTGTGTGTGTGTGTGTGTGTATCTGTATGTGTGTGTGTTGGCCATAATATGCATGCGATATACATCGCATATCATAGAAAGGGGTTGACCTGGGGCTGGCAGAGTCAAGGTTAGATTACGACCAAGCAAGCTGGCTTATGAAGTGTCTCATAAAAATGGCTTGAAGTGACTAACAAAAACTGCTGAGATGTGCGCTCTATGATAGAGTGCAGTGCAATAAGATACCCAAAGGTGTAGACTACAGATACAGGGTAAACATAATATTATACGTGTGAAGCAGAACACGAAGGAGAACAAGATCAAAAGATGTATACACGGATAGGACAGGAGCTTCACTTAATATAAATCCTAAATTGGAAGCAATGGAAAGAAGAATATTTTCAAATTGCAATGGAGAAATATTTATGTAAACCAAATTATGTGTAGTGTTTAATATGACAACGAAGAATGTAGAGAATGTTTTCAACTCTATAAAAGAGCTCAAAATAAAGTGAAATTAGAGCACATAAAACTTTAATCTAAACTGTAATAGAATATTCTCATTAGACACATATCTCTCTATATCTTTCAACTTACAAGTTAGCAATAGGAGTGAGCATCAAAAGATCTGTTAAGAGCATCCATTATCGGGGGGTGAAGACCTCATTAGTGTACGCAAGCTTCAACGAACTAGAGTCAGAATAGCTTCCTGGTTCCCGCGACTGCGTATGAAACTGTAACTGAACCTTAACCTTAACCTACCATCAGGAAAATAGCATTCTCACTCTGCTGGAGCAAAGCACTTCCTTCATACTTATGATTAACAAAGTTTTTGTTGTTGTTGTTGATTTTCTTTTCGTTTTTATGGTGCAGAGCAAGTTTAATTTGGATCCTGCGTCAATGTTGCGCCTATTGAGGCCACAGCTTAATGCCACAAAAATCATTGGGCCGCAGCGTAGCGTTGTAATGAGTTGATGGAACCGAACCACCAACGCCAGCGACTGTTTCCTATGCCCAATGCCAATATTAATCAATTCTATATGGAGCGCTCACTGCTTCTCGACCATAACAATCTCTAACTGGTTATCCTTGTGCAATAATAACAGCAACAACAACAACAACAACAACAATAGCAATAACGAGAGCAACAACAAGTCGAAACTCATTTCGTGTTGCGACTTTTGATTATGATGATTATTACGCGTAATCGCCGCTACATGTGCTACATGCAGCGCCATCTCACCTCGCCTCGTCTTGCCACTTCTTGGCTGCCACAGCCGACGCTTCGCTTATTGATGAAGTACGAAACGAAGTTGAGGCTGAAGCTGACGCTGCCCCACGGCCAAAAGCCTGGGACACCTGTGTGTATATTATTATTACACATCACAAACATGAGCATGAGCAGCAGAGGGCAGAGTGTCGAGCCTGGAACTGCGACCGCGACTGGGACTGGGACTGAGCGGACGAACTTAAGCAAGATGCACGCGCTGTAAGTGGCCACTAATGTGAGCCCAAAGTACAATGTATGTATAAACAATGCAGGTCACTTAATTAGAAACAACTCTTCCTAATATAAATATAACAAATTATTAAACAAACTTTATTAGAAATATATACAAATATAACAATATTCAACCGAATTAAATAAGTATCTCTAAGTTCTTCTTCTTTCGGCTGAAAGTTACAATTCTTAACAAATTATTCACTAAGAGAAGCAATTGCAAGCAACAACTTTAACACTTCATTCCACTGATTCCATGACACTTAACCCCTCATTTGAAATGTTGTTAAGTAACTCTGTAGTCTGGAATTCTTCTAACAATCTTTAATCATTAATTTAGTACATTACAAACTGTAATTTGGTATAAACCTTAAGCAAAACTTCTTCGTTTGCCCTCTTGGTGTTGGCAATCAAATGATCATCAGTGTTTGGTAAGACTCATATATGTATGTAGTATACGTGTACATGTGTATAACAACTATGTATGTTGTTGCTCATGTGTGTGTGTGTGTGTAGAAGCTCAAGAGCAGACTCAGTGAACGGCTGACGTAACAACGAGTTAACAAGATAATGACAGTAGCGGCGTCGCACCGGAGGAGTCGTTCAGTGAGGCAAACCCCACGGACTGGACTGTGGATTGTGGACGGTGGGACTGTGGACTGTGGACGGTGGACTGAGTGACTCCTCTGCGAAGCTGAAACTAAGACGACGTCCCGCTCTGTTATTTAGCTGGGTGTGTGCTTTGCCAATGTGTGCGAGTGTGTGTGTGTGTGTTGGCTTTGAGTGACGTGCCGTGCGCATAAGTGACTGATGGCCGGCGACGTCCAGCGCCCAGCCCCTTTCTTTATGCTGCTGCTGCTGCTGCTGGCCAAAGACCATAATCAAGTATGCTAAAAAGACGCGCAACCAAAAAGGAAATTGAAATGAAATATGTACATACATAAGCATATACATACATGTACTCTCTGTGTGTGTGCGTGTGTGTGCGTGTGTGTGTAAGCAGTCAGCGTCCATTCGCGTTTACTCTTTCATGGTATTTCGCACCTGGAGCGGCGGCTGCGACGGCGGCGCTCGACTTGTTAAGCACAGCGTCGTTAACACTTAAGGTTGCTGTTGTTGTAATTGTTGTTGCTGCTCAACTTGTTATTGTTGTTCTTGTTTACTGCTGACGCTGCTGCTGCTGCTGACGCTGCTGCTGCCGCTGCCGTGGCTGCTTGCATTGCCAACAAGCTCATTAGTTTCATAATTAGCTTTCGTTATGCTTTTCGTGTATTAATTAGAAGTTATTGCAGCCTTGTCCAGGCGCCGTGCCACGAAAGAGCACTCAACACCCTGGCAAAACATTGGACACACTCTCGTTACTCCGCCCTGCCCTACCTCACACCCTCCAGCCCAACTCATTGAGAACTGCACTTACACGACCATGAGGAAGAGAACACAAGCAGACAAGAAACACGCGCATATCAAACTAGCTTTACTCACCCGTCAAGCTTTTGTTTTTGTATTCCTCTTATTACAGTTTTTTGTAGCTTTGCAGCCACGACTAATGCGCAGATAATGATGCTGTGGCTTTGATCGATTTGATAACAATTTAATTTCAAGTACACGCACAACCTTTTTTTTCTCTTTCCTCTTGCTTCAGTAACTGACTAGAGATTTACACAAGATAATGCAATGTGGTGTGCAAGGCACGTAGGCAGATTAGATGATGAACGCGACTTATATGGCAAAGTGTAGCAGAGAGAAGAGCGCAGCCATATTGACTAATGCTTTATTGCATTGCGCTGAACAAGGACACAACCTTAAGAGCATCAGTAAAAACCGATTGGATGGAAGAGAGAGCACGCAGTAAAGAGAACGCGTGGGATCAAGGAATTGACTAAATGCAAGTGCACACACACCAATGCGGTTATTCTGTCAACGAAAGTGTTGTTGCTTATTTATTTGCAGAAAAAGAACGAAAGCGAAGCTGTGTGTGTGTATTTCGCATGTGTCAAATGCTTATGTGTATGTGGGTGTGAGATCACACTTCATGCGCAGTTGCCAAATGGCGTCAAATTGCGTGAAAAGTGGAAGTTTTTTATTGATTGTTGCATTTACATAGTAAATTGTACAAGAATAGAATTGACGAAAGAATTGGAAATGCCGATTTGGGTATAATTTGTTGCCAATTGATTTGATAATAAATATTAGTAATATTATATTTAGATATATTAGCACTGAATAATGCACTCACCGAAGATTCCTGTAAATAGTTTGTGACTTGCAACAAATTAAATTTTCAATTTTCACACATTTTTCACTTGTAAAAGAAAATTTATAAAAATAAGAACTTTACAGGCCTGATGACAGGCAAAGAATGAGCTAGAAAACTTCCTTGATGATGAGATGTCAAAATTAAAATAATGTGACCGACTTACGAAACAAAATGATTGCCTAAATGTATCGTTAGCAGTCGATCATCATTATTGTTATTATGGAAAAATACTAAACAATAATCGCAAATCGAATTCAAATTGGTAATTAATTGATGATTTGATTTCTCTAGACTGCAACGTTTTATGTTGTTTTCGAAATCTTTAAGCTTTCGGTTAGCTGTTAACTGCACTTTAAGCAGCAACGAACGTAATCAAAGTTCACTTCAGTTGTTTTGTTGCTGTTGCTTGCACAATTGCTTGCACATAACAAAAACCAAATCTCACATAATAAACATACAATATATTTGCAGCGAACAGCAGCAACAACAATAACAGTGTGTACTATAAAAAATGCTGAGTAAACCTTATTAAAAAGGGATAACTGTTCACGAGCAACGCTAATGACAATGCCTGCGAGGATGGCCTGAATGAATGAATGGATTGTTGGTTGGCTGGATTGTTGCTTGGGTGTGTGTGGTGTGTGTGCGCGTGTGTGAGTTGTGCAAACACACACGTCACTCAGCCACGACATCCTTCCGGTGAAGAGTAAAGGGTCCAGGGGCTTAACGCCGTTAATGACCAAGAACAGCAACGGCCTCGCCCTCAACCTCAACCTCCGTCTCAAACTCCCCTCATCCAAAAGCTCGGCGTTGAACTCTCTGACTCGTTATGACGATTTTATTACGTGTATTCTCTACAATTGATGCTGCAATGTCATACGTCAGCAGAAGGTGCGCCAAATCAGCGCACAGGACTCGCAAGGATAAGCACTCATTACACTCTACAACATGATATTGCAACACTTCGATAATTTATTGCTAAAAGCTGCTCAACACATTGTATTATTCTATAGGTATTTTTATTTATTTCAGTATTTTTTAAATGAAATTTTCATTTCTGATTGACATAACTTATTTGACTTTGTTGAATAGTGTATTTTGTCAAGGGTAAAAAAGTATTAAAGAAAAACTGCAGCATAATGTTTATTTGCCCGGGCAATGGAAATTTATGTGTTTCTACCGTCTGGAAAAGGCATTAAAAAACTTTTGCCCAAGACTTTATTTGCAAAGAAAGGGTTGGACAATTGCTTGGACCATGCCATGTCCTGCTGTGTGGCAGACCTGGGACAAATCTGGCGTGGCCAATGCAACTTAATTAAATTTCGAAATACTTTTGCCACGGCTTAAGAATTATGTTGCAAAATGTTTTGCTGTTAATTACGAAAATTGTAAAACTCAAAGTTCAAATTGCAATTTGTATTCATTTGTGAAGCCGCCATTAAATTTGTTGAGCGCCGTCCTTGGGTGAAATTATAAATTAATGCGGGCGTTTTCGTCTGGATGGGAGAGGTTGACGGCGACGGCGGCTGCGGCTGTGGCTGTCACGACGGACACCTCCGGAATACCCTCCCTACGGCTGTAATATAGCCCTCAAAGCCCAAACCAGAGCCAAGCCAACCATTCAGCCACATAATTTAAATGCATTTCCTTCGGCGCATTAATTTCCTAAGCTTTTTTGCATACCAAAAATCCCGCACAAAACTGCGTTGAATATGTAATCCCATGAGCTTTAAAGTCACGTGTGTGCGTTGCGCCCCTGGCTGTCAGACGAGGGCTGGAGTGGAGTGGAGGGTTTGGTGTGAGTTTGAGGCGAGACTGACGCAACAAAAGCGACGTCATTGTTGTTGTATTTGCATGTAATAAATGTATTTGTTTATCCCCTCTTCTAATTTTTACTGCATGTTGAAAATATTTCACAGGCGCCGGAGAAACAAAAAGCTGAACGAGTGAACTGGAGAGAGAGGGTCAGAGAGAGAGAGAGAGAGGGAGATCGGTCTGCTCTATTTGTTTATCCAACGAGCTTTGCGTAAAGTTTTTGTAATATAAATTGTCCTGCGGCTGGGCACGGGGCCAAAACTCCATGCTGGACCACCTCCATGTTTATTGCAGGCTGCGTATTTTTCAAAAATGCGCATGAATGTGTGCGCGAGTGTGTGTGCGAGTGTCTGTGTATTGCAGCATGCAAATAACTGAAGGTCGCTTTAACAAAGCAACTTTCACTTGGAGTTATAGCGCCGCATTTTTGATTAGTCATACATTAATACTTGAATAGCTTTGAAACTGAAAGTCAATCTTTCTATCAGAACAAACACGCCTGCTTATTGTTTATTTCTTGCTTACACCCAAATCAACGGTCCTGTGGCGCAATGGATAACGCGTCTGACTACGGATCAGAAGATTCCAGGTTCGACTCCTGGCAGGATCGATAATTTTTTTCGCTTTTTTGCTGCTTGATATTCATTTTCAAAATTCAAATATGTTGCTTAAATATTTAACATTAGTATTTTCTAAATGTAAAATATTTTAAATTAAAAAAAGCAAAAAATTTGTTTTCGCCCAACGTGGGGCTCGAACCCACGACCCTGAGATTAAGAGTCTCATGCTCTACCGACTGAGCTAGCCGGGCTGTTAATTCTGCGATCACCAATGAATTATTAATACTACGTCACAAGTGCTCACACATTTATTTACATTTTTAAGGCGAATTTAGAAGACATTTGTTGTTGTTTGCTTTTCACAAGTGTTTTAATTAATTTAATTTATTTTTAGATATTTTCTGGTTCTTCTTTTATAGATCTTGCTAACAAGCTGGTTAGTTCGTGAATAGGCGGCTGTAAATGTAAAATAACTTTGGCATTCATTCATAAAATGGTGTAACAAATGATAGTTTCAACTCGTTGAAGATCACAGCACAGATTAGTTCACAAAAGGGAAGTACGAGTAAATAGCCCAGCGGCCAGAATTCCATTAAGAGCAACTTTACCTTTTGCTGTTCCGCTTCTCAGGGCAACTCACACGTATGATAAACTACATGGGAGTGTGTGTCTCTATAGCATAGTAGAAAAATGTTTATTCATAATCATTTGTTACGCTTAATTGTTGTCTTTGCGGTTTAACTCATGGCTGCTTTTGTGTGTTCCGACCGCAAATTGTTTTTAAATTCATTTCTCTCGTCTCGGTGTCGATTCTTATGTCTGTGGCGTGCGGCAAATTACAAAAGCCAAATGGGAAGCCTGAGAATTTTTGATTATTGTCATTATATATTGAACTGAACCGAAAGCAATGCTCAAAACCAAATCCATTTGGAAATACATATCTTATGTTTACCCTGTACACAATGCAAATGCATGAAAGGGTGGTTTGAATTTGTGTGCTAAGTTCAACGGAGAAATACTCATTTCATTGGCATTCACTTAATGCCTTAATTATTAAACTAAAAACGATAAATTTGTAACATGCAGCAAACTGTGTATAGGGCATTTCGTAGTCTATCATGCACATTTAGTTGCTTCTTTTTGTGTGGAGTCATGTGTGAGGCGTTGTTCTTTCTCGGAGATATTTCCCACCATTGTCGACTCCTCCATAGCGCTGCCTTTTATGACTATTTGCTGTTTATTTTTGTTGAAATTTTTAAATCCGCACGCGTTCAGATTTTGCCTTTTGCCTGCCCCTGCTGCATGCCCCCGCTGTCAGTCCCTTCGCTAGCTATTGCTGTTGCTGCTTTTGTTATTGTTGTTGTTGTTTTTGTTGTTGTTGCTTTTATTATCCTTTTGCTGGCACTTTTTTATGAGTTAAGCCAGACGCGGCTTATCTATGTGACAATGCGGTAGGCACCAGCAAACTGAAATGCCAGCGATTCCATGGCGGGTCGAAGCGAGTTGCCATAGAGTGGTGTTACGCAGATGCAGGGTGGTGCAAGGCGTGTGTGTGTGTGGCAAGGCAATTGCCTTTATTGCCAGCCTACCCAGTTTTCCTTGATGGCAGGCAACCCAACCGCCGCTTCATTCATAAATAAATTAAATAAAAATATTTTTTCAAGCCGCAAGCTCATGCAACAATAACAAATAAGGCGGCCTGAAAAACAACAACAACAACAACAAGAACAATAACGAAATGGCAAGAAATCTGCATAATGAAGCGTAATACGCAAATGGTATAGAGATCTGATTGGGGTGTATACAGAGAAGTAGGGCTAGAGGGGGGAATAAAGTGCGGTTAATGCATGGCAGCCTTACAATTGAATGATTTAAGGTAGACAGCATAATTATGCTGAAACTCAAAAGAAGAAATCAGTTGAAATGACTTTAAAGAGCTTCAGGTGAAATACAGAAATAATCTACAGGTGGAATAAGCTATATAAACAAAAATTCAAGATGGGAATTTTAACAAAAATAAGAATATATATACTAAATATGGGCGGAGGTGACTCCTTCTGCCTGTTGCGAACTTAGTAGACTATGTACCCGTTAGGTACAGAGTCTAAAAAAGGAGATAGCGATCAGCTCAGAGAAATATATAAAAAATGTAATTGAAAAGATCAAGGAATACATAATAATTTGATTAAAACTATCATGTTTAAGAGAGCTATGTAAAACTAAAGCAATATTAACAAAAAGAAGCAGACCTCTAAGTTATTCCACAAATAAAGTTGCTGTTGTCCAAATCTAAAGTTATTTCCGCTTCAATGTTTATTGCATTCAATTAAACATTCAATAAGTTGCACATAAATATTGGAAACAGCTTTGCGAAGATTTGTGAAGCTAAGTTCAGAGTGGCAACCCCATAGATGGCACAACAAAAGCATTACTGCCCAGTAAAATTTTGACACGCCCCCTGCCCCTCTACTGCTGCCATACACCACACACCACACGCTGCCGCCACTCGTTATGGTGGCTCATTGGCAGCATTTGTTTGGGGCGTGTTAAAAGTTAAAATAAATCAAAGAGCCATAAATTTTAGCCGCTTTTGGGGCAATATGGGGAATTCGATACGTTCATCAAAATGTAAAAGGGTTCAAGCGATGCGTTTGCTATCTATCAATAAATGTCTCTATATATGCGTAACGCCTCCCCCTCCCTTCCCTTTCGCATATATTTTATCAATCGAAGGACAGCAACGGCAGAAGCAGAAGAGCCACAGACAACGCATCCTTTTGGCCTGCTCAAATTTAGCACACTTGTCAAACAGACAAAAACGAAGAAAAAACATGAAGACAGTGGAGTTTACTTGGTATTGGTGGAGTTTAAATACTCTACGACATTATACAATAGGGGGTAAAATGGAAATACCTCTTATAGGGAAGTAGGTTATGATATGGAAATCTTTCATCTAGTTGCATGATATAAGCTTCCTTCCAGAGAGTTTTAATGACTGTAAAACCTACTCTTGAGTTACATAACACCTCGCATATCTAATGCACCCTCTGCAGGGTATTCGTATGCCCACAGCAGACGCACCCACACACACACAGAACCCACCAAGTGGGCCAGCTTATGAAAAATATGGCGCAAAGGGGTTAAATGACGTATGCATTGCAGCTATTTCTCTTGCTCTCTTTTTCCTTTTTTTTAGGGAGCTGCAAGGACCCCGACAATTTCACTTTATTTGCCTGTCGATGTCTTAGTTACCAAAGCGGAAGTGCCAAATTTATCATAGACATTGGCCGGACTCTGTTTGTACTTTATGAGTGGGCAAAGGTTTGCGGCCATATATCTTCGGGGCAACAAAATTTGATCAATAACGGTCAAGGTAAGAGGGCAGTACCCAAACAAATGTTGGATCATTTGCAGTTTTAAGTGTTGGATAACATCAGATTTGCAAAGTGGCAGCACATAAACTGAGTGAGTGTTGAGCAATCAATGAGAGTGGGAAGGCAATAGAAAAGAATGATGAGTATGGATATATATATATATGAATATTATTTCATTTAAATAATTATAAATAATTTTTAAACTAATAAGATAGATTACACTATATTTTTAAGTTTTTTTAAATACTTTTTCTAGAAGAATTATAAGGAGTATGAATGAGTAGTGAATGAATGGAGCAAAAAGAATTCCATTATATTATATTAAATATAACTGAATGTGTACAGTAAATATAACTATTTATTTGCTAAAAAAAAATTGCTATAAAAATCATTTAAATATATATTTTTTATATGTTTATATATATTTTTAATTTTTATAATTTTTTTTTAATTTTTTACAGTGCTTGCTCGACTATAAACACTCTGTAGACTGCAAATAAAACTCACTGCAGCTTTTAAGCCGCAGTTAGTTGGCAAATGCCACGTAGTTAGTGTGATGAATGCGGGAAATTGTAGTGAATATTTCATTTAAATTATGTATGTAAGCAGAATTTGAGTAAATAGGCAAATGTGAATGGTACTTTTGGGGGATGGCGATTGGAAGAGTGGCAGAGAGAGAGACCAACAGAGAGATGCCCAAGAAGCACTACAAATAATATATATTGTACGATTGTCTGATTATCAGAGCAACCGCAAAACAATTTAATACTAAACCCCAAGCCACATGCCACGGCACGCGTTTCAGTTTCCCCTCTCTCTGTTATAGCAATCCCAAATCCCAATTCCAACTCCAATTTCCAAATCGAGAGGACGACCCAACGACCAACCACATGCATGATAAATGCACAAAATCTGCAACAAAGTGTTGGAAACACGCACTTATATAGGTAGTGTTAGAGAGCAGGGGGTGGGGTGTGTTAGGGGTAGGGTTTGCAATATAGATCGGAGTATACAATTACAAACTGATGCGCCCTGTGACAAATGGCTGAAGAGCTCAAGATGTGCAGATTAACATTGTTCTAAGGGTTTCCAAATACAAATTCATTGTTGGATCTCTGATCAGGTAGAGATTGAAGTTAGGGTCATCAGCTGTTGCACTCGAACAAAAGGCAAAACCTCAATAATGATTATGATAATAATAGGAAAACCACCCGTAAAAGTGCATAAATTTGTTGAATGTGGCAAAAGGATAATTTCGAAAAACCATTAATATGCCATAGACATTAACATTCTGTTGTGACAGGCAGTCAAATGAGCCACAACGTGAAGGTAGAACTCACGCTAGAGCTGATGGCGAACAGGGAAAATAGACACACACACACACACACGCATACACACAAAAGGTGCGGGAAATGCAGGAAGTGCAAGCTGCAGTCCCGTTGTCCTGTCAAAGGACACGCAGCACATTTGACAACTGCCTCGGCCCTTAAACCAGGCTGTCGTTGGCCCGTCATTTACATGGCATGCAATAGATCGATGTATTCCTAGTATCCGTTGACGGGCCACGTTTTCCGCCGCATAAATCAACAGCCACTTTAAGGAAAGGGGCAGGGAGTTAGCCAGTAGGCGAGGAAAGTCAAAGGGGTTTGTTATTTCAGATTGCCATAGTGTTAAGGATTTATAGCTAAAGCTGATATGGATAGGAAGTAGAAGTAGTAAGGGAATAGATGTAAGTAAACCTTTGCTACTAAAGGAAGTTTAGTCAACTTCCATGCCACAAATTTATATTGAACTGTAAGTGAAGTAGTAAAGTAAATAGTAGTGCTTGAAATAGTAGCAGAAATAGCAGTAAAAGAGAGAAAATAGCAGAAAGTACAAGCAACATATTCCTGGAATCGTTTAGAGTACTTCTTTCAGCAAAGTGTTGGGATGAGATATAGTAGGTGCTTATACGGACAGAAATATGGACAGACAGACGGACTGACAGTTAGGCAGAGGAGCAAGCCATGCTGATCAAGAATCTATATACTTTATAGGGTCAAAGAAGGCTCCTTCTGCCTATTACCTATGACAAACTCAATAGACTCTCGCACTTTTTAAGTACAGAGTCTAAAAACTTAGAAAATAAAGTAAATATAAATATATATAATAATTATTCGGCATAAACACTTTTCGATATTATAGATATATACAAATATTAAACAAAAGATTACTAAATCTATCATGCTAACAGATGGAACTGACGATTGCCGAGTCTCTTTGTCTGTTGGCCATGGCTTAGCGTTGTTTGCCCAACAAGAAAATCTCAGTTGATGCCACAAATGCAACCGCAAATCGCATAAAACCCCAAAATAAGCTGAAACGTGAAGCCCATTGGAATTGAATCCAATTTGATAAATAGAAACAATAAATGCAATAAAAAGTTTGAACAGCGCAACCGAACAAAACCTAACCAAATAAATGCGCATTTGCACTAATTTAGAGCACAAATTAGCAATATGCCCGAATTTATGAAATATGTGCAAATCGTGACAACAATAATACACAGACACTGATATATCCAGGCGAGCGACATTAACCCCAGCAACACTTTGTTGCAACTGCCCTTAAAATGCGGCAGGAAGGGATCACATAAAAAAAAGGGGGAACTGGGAAACAGCTGAGTAACTAAAAATGAAGCCAATATAGAGCAGAGAGTTACGATTACTTGTATAACAATAATCAAAAAAACTGGGCTCGGTCCACGCACAAAAAGTCAGTGCGAAGCAAAGGAAAAGGGCTGCCAGAGGGTGGCTAGCGTGTGATGGGTGGTGCGGGGAGTTGGGAGTTGGGAGTGGGCAGTGGGCGGTGGGCGTTGCGAGTGTCATAAGTGCATAAAATGTTTTTGTGTTATGTACAACAGCGAAGCGAAAAGTTTAATTTTCTCCAGGCAAGTGCCAGAACCACGTAACCAAATCCGTTTAGTTTGAAAACACAGGGAGAACAAGCCATAAAACATAGAACAACTGGCAGCTACCCTGTAACTAAAACTAAGAGAATAAGTTACTTTATTATTGCTTAAACAATTCTAATGATATTTTCAGAATATATAGAAATGTATAAAGTGTTTATAAAATATAATTGAATAAAGCAATTAAATTTTTTATATAATATAGAAGTTAAATATTACATTGAAGTGTAACTCACTTCACAGGCTGCCTTTTTGCATATAATATATTACAGGGTATGCCATACAAAAGAAATGAGAAAAAATGCAATAACAAATGTAACAAATGACGCACACGGTGGTTCGACAGTTTTGGGTGGTGCGGCGGCTGTACGGCACTCGGTGCGAGCGGGCGTTTGCCATTCTAGATTAATGCCCAGCGGGCGCTACATGAGAAGCAGATCGTCTATGGCAATACGAGAATAGCAGCATATAGGAATATGCACTTATTTGACTAATGTCTTTAATAAAAAATTACACACGTTGCAATATAACAAAAAGTTTGAAAGCAAAGTGAAAAATTGGCAGTCTGAAACGAGAGAGAGTGAGACAGATAGACAGAAAGAGAAGAGAGAGAGAGTTGTGAGAAGGGTAATATGAACTTGGGAATACTGTAATACTTGCGGCTTACAGAAATTTAGCATTTCATTAGGCAGAGCAACCCCAGCAGCAAATTTACAGGCCACCCTAAAATTTTTTAATATTTACTAATATTGACAATACTTAAGTTTTTTTTCTCTTATTGTTGTTGTTGCTGTTGCTGGGAGGGTTGAGCCAATGGGCCATGGTAACCAGAGACTTTGACATATTTATAGTTGACAATGGCTAAGACTGAGATGGAGATGGAGAAGGCGATAGAGATAGAGAGGGAGAGACCCAACCTTGACAATTGTAAAGTGGTGGAAATAGCTGGCAATGCTGTTAGTGGCTTTGGTGGTGCGTTGTGGGCTGCTTTTGGGATTTACACAATATTTTTCAAGTGCTCCGACCGCCGCTCGTGTCCCCTGGTGTCCTTATTAAGGGTTGCATTTAGCGGGCTTTTGTGTCATTTTATATGCAAATTGGATTAAAAACGAAACGCATTTTACAATCCGTATCTGTCCAGTTGCGTTTACTAAATTAGCATTCATCTTATTGGCATAATGCCGGCAATAAATGGTGAGCACTACGTATCTAGTACTAGCACAATTGTCAATGCGATTTATTTATTAACTGGGAAATTCTTTTGATGTCGCACAGGAAGAATGTTCATTGCGCATTTCATTTTTCCATTGGTTAGTTGATGGCCCCCTCGGGGCGCAGGGTAGCGGGGGTAAGCCTATCATGCGATTAAATTTCCTCAGTTTCTAAACTCTGATTTGATTAGGCATTTTGTTTATGGTTGCTAAGCTATTGTATTACAATTAAATATTGACTGTTTGCAGATGTTCCACTGTGTTGTGGGGTATAAACAATAGGGGTACTCCCAGTTATTTATTTAGAATACAGTTACTTATTAGAATAATTGGGGATTTATGAGGTTATTAGAATGCTTTATGGTTTATGGTTGAAAATATAAGTATGTAAATGTTAAATAAGACATTTGTGCTTAAGAACGGTTCAAATACTTAAGATACTTTACATACATATGCAATACTATATTCTCATTATGCTTAATCTATCATCTCAGGCTCTGTATATTTACAACAACATTTGCCATATTTGTTTTTGTATTTGCTGCGAAAGCTAATGCAAAAGACAATAACAACTTGGAGCGTTGGCTTGCTTATCTTCAGTCTGCTTTGCCTATGCTTCGAGCTGAGCAACAACACTTTCATGTGCTTTGTTGTTGCAGTGCTGAGAGAATGCATGCAGCTGTGAGAGCGATGAATGTGCTTTGTTGTTGTTGCTGCACTCACCAAAGAGAAAAGAATATTGCGTAAAATAACGGAGTATGTGTGTGGTGAGCCACTACTTCGCTCTCTCTCATTAGTCAAATGCCAAAAAAATAGTATAATGTACAGTGGTTCACAGCTAATTTTAATTAAGCTAACGTGGATATCGAAGTAATATTAATGCAGGTCGTTAGATTATTGTTTTAATTTACAAAATAATATACTGTAGTAAGCAAACTTATATATTTAAATACAGAATTTTCTGTTATTATAATTGCGGCTACTTCAATTTTATTGTTGTTCCATTTCTCAGTTAAATGTTTTCAAAGATTGTAACTACTTGAATTCTGGAATACTTTAACTTCATTTTTATTTATTTAGTAACATGTTAATAGAAGTGTTAATCTAATTTCAGCAGTAACACGTGCCATACATAGGTTTGATTAACCTTCGATTAGTCGTTAGTGCTTTTGAAATAAAAAAGCAATAGCATTAAACAAGTTATACCATCAATCACTCCATAGATATTTTATAAACAAAGCCTAGAACAGTGAGAGAAATACTTACATATATTATATGTACATATGTATGTATGTCATTAAGTCAAAATTCGAAGTATAATTTTGGGGTATGAAATGCATTGGGCGTTTTCTTTCCATGTAAACGTAGAATCGACTCGCCGATGATTATGGTCATCATGTGCTCTATTATTAGCTTAATTTAACAGTTGCACGTATCACATTTATTGGTATTGTGGAAGGGCATAAAAGTCAAGAGTGGGACGATTGCATAACGAAAGCAATTTGTGTGTGCCTAAAAAATAAATGTCATAACTCAGAATATCAACAAAATGTGTGTGTTTAGCCATAGAACTGCTTCCAGTTGGACAGTTGGACAGTTGGACTATTAAACTAATTTCCAGTTGTCACTGACAAGCACGCACACGTCCTGGTTCGGCACCCATCCCCACTCGATGCCTCCCTGTCCCAGGCAAATCAAACATGGCATGCCGGCATCACAGAGTAGGCCTTGAAGAAGCAACAACAACAACAACAGCAAGGAGAAGAAGAAGAACAACAACAACAGCAAAGGTATTTCAACTATGATGAACTTCGAATTTGCCAGCGACAGTGGCGTAGTTGGCAAATTTTGAAGAGGGATTGCACTTCCAGCAACTATTCAAATAATTTGTTGTGCAGATTTCACTTTTATTTTACTACACACTTTAAACATTGCTTCTGAAACCCCTCTTGTAGTGCACGCCCCTGCGCTGCTGACTCTGCCGCTCTCTGTTCTGTCTCTGTGTTGTTACATCCTGTAGCATTTCACTGCGAATGTTGTTGAATGCTGCTGATGTGTCGCATCCCCCCGCTTCAGCTTGCAGCTTTCTCTCCCAGTGTTGACTTGTAAATGAAGTTGACTCTGCTGCAGGATGTGCTCAGGTGGAGGCAACAGATACCTGAGCTTGCTGCTTGCCTCGTAGGCATTTTTGGGCCATTGCATTGCATAAATTCCATATTTACTGTCAATGTTAATTGCTCAGAATTGCACTAAAGTGTTGACTTTTGTGACGCACAGGAAGCTTGCGTTCCACATGCCACATGCCCCACTTGCACCAGCTGACTCACGACTCACTCGTCTTGCAATTTGCTCAACTATTTAATGACAAGCTACCAACGTATCGGCCAGCACTTTCAATTATCCAATTGTTTATACAGTCGTACAGTCAGCTCAACGAGTGGACTTCTAAAAATGTTTGTACTACTCGTTGCCCCACGACAGCTTCACTCTTGCAACTTGGGGCATCTCTCTCTCTCGCTCTCGCTCTCGCTCTGCATTGCAAATGAATTCCATTCTCCAGTTGCATTTATTAAAGTCTCCCTCAAGCTCTGAGTCGCCTGTTATCACGCAATGCGCCCGGCATTGAGGGAGGTCCCAACGAACTCATTAACTAGTTCTAGAATTTATATGAAATTTTGTAGAAATGCAGTTCTTTTGTTGTTGGAAGCACATGTGTCAGAGCCAATCCAGAGCAGCACTGTTTGCTATATAATTATCAGTTAAAATGTGAGTTTTTATATAGCGAAGTTGAGGTTTATGCAGATCATTAAATTGTAAGAGTATAAAATTATATAATAATTTAGTTTAGCTGCTTTTTAAGTGCTTGCTCTACTCACAATTTATTAGAGTTTAAAACATTCAAGGAGAGGACTCTACAAAGTATTCAACGTATCCTTCACTCCCTGAGAATAAATTGAATAATTTGAAGTTATTTCTTTTCAGTTTGAGGGATTCTCTTTCCGGGTAGATTACTTTATTTTATTTTTTTGGTACTTAAGGCGGCAACACATGTCGGCTTAAGCATCCATCCTACGGATTCGAATTCGGGTTCGGTGTCGGTGTCGGGGTTCTGTCTCAGTCCCAGTCTCAGTCCCAGTCTCAGTTTCACGTTCAGCACAAGCACAACTTGGTTAAAGACATGTGGCGCACATTTCATTGTCAAATGTCGCCTTAGTCTCATCTTACGCGCTGTGTTAATTATACTAATTGCACTAAATCACTTGAAAAATTCGAAAGTAGAAAAGAATGAAGGCAGCGAAGGCTGTTAAAAAATAGCTGGAATTAGGGCGTGGCTCTCCAAGTTGAGCCAACGAACTGAACTCAACTGAATGTCAACGCAGGCTGTGAGAACGAAAAAATTGCTTGTTAAAGGAAGTGTTTGGTAATCCTAGCATGAGGTACGAGTACATCAAAATAAATTACCAAATCTTAGCTGGGATAATGCCCAAAGAAATGGAACTGATTCTACTTTCTTCTTTTCCAACAAAATAATTAATGTTGGATGTCTTAGGCAAAATGAAACGCCTACAAAATACTTTTGAGGTGTTTACAGCCCTAGTTGAAGTGGGGGGACCGAAGCAGTTTGCATATGATAAATTGACAAAGTTGGAAAAGTCTATGGGAGGGCAGAAGTTAGAGTTTCAGATGTAAGACAGAGCAGATGGAAATATATATTATATATACAGATATAGATATAGTTATTTTAATAATTTGTATAATAATTATAAATACAAATCAATTCAATTTAAACTCTTCTTCAGCTGCTGAGCAACTCCTGCCACTTCAGTTGCCATCAGTTTTGGCTTTAATGCAAATCAATATCCTTAAGTTAACAGAGTGCCTATAAGTAGATCCGTGTACGCTTGCTTGTCAAGCGATTGAGACTTATTATGCATCATTTGATGGAAGGATGGGTTGTTGCATGCACCTCTGTGTGACCAGTTCTTGACACATCTTGCTTCTTTTGGGGTACGCATGTGTGTCTGCTTGAAGTTGAGTCGCAACTTGAACAACAATTGTGCAGACAAGCCGCCTGCATATTCATTAAGAACCACAAACCCCCCAGCGGGGATCACAGCATGTGCACGAGTCCTGCCTGTGCCCATTATCCTTGACTGCGCCTACAACCTGTTCGGTGGATCTCAGTTGTGGGGAATGGGAATTAAGTATGTTGTGGGGAGTGGGGGGCGGCGGGTTGGTCTGTGTGTCGTGCGTTTTCACAGAATTTATACCAATTTGTGCGCAATGTTAATAACGGTAAAAGGCCTATAACAATAACCCACATCAATACGACGGCACGTAGTCGCCGCACGTGGTAAAGCCAACGGGACTGCGGCCCCGCTGTGCAACAAACAAGGTGAGTAGGTAAGCCGGGGAATGCAATCAGCAAAGATGTGAATGTGTGCATGCATGCAACGCACCACCCACACCACACCACACCACAACACAACACAGCAGACACACACGCACACCCAACATTCTCATCTGCATCGCATGCAACCCTTACCCTTACCCTTACCCAACCCCAAAACCCTCCACAACATGAGCATTGTAAGCCGGCAAACGCGTGTCCAAAACACACGCGCGGCATCTTTGACGGTCTCTGAAATTGGGTAGTGGGTGGCAGCACTGGGCTGTATGCATGCATGTAGTTGAGGTACTAGGTACTCCTTCTCTCTCTCTCCTTTCCTTTCCTTTCCTTTCCTTTCCTTTCACTCATTCTCTTCATTATATTTGTGCATTGACTTTGCACATGCCCGAAAAACTGGCATCGTCTTTGCGTCCTGCTATTTGCACAAGTGTTCCATCCTCTGCGCTTTGAACAACAATAAAAGAGATTAATAGATCTGGTGGATGGGGTAGATGGGGTTGATGTGTTCAGCAGCGCAGCGAAGGGGGTTGCGGCAACTGTGCCTGTTGCCCAGTCATATACAATAATTGGTGCCTAAAAGCCTTGCATATTTGCCTGCAACGGGGTAGCTCAGCTCACAAAGGACTCGTTCAACGGTTCTCGGTACTCGCTACTCGGTCCACGGTCCACGGTCCTCGGTAGAGTGATCGATCTGCAAAATATTTCAATTTAATGAATTGCGTGCACAGTGCGTGCTGAAAGGGTTGAGCGGCCCACGCACAGTGGTGCAAAGCGCACACAAAAGTGATGTAAATTTTAAATGATTTAACTAAGAAGAAAAGAATTTAAAATATTAAATAAATAAATAATAAAAAATTTATTATTATTAAGTTAGTATTTATTTAATTTACTTTTATAAAATAATAATAGAAACTTTCTAGAGAAATGCAATTGAATATAAAATCATATTATAATATTACTTATATATAGTTTATATTTTATATTTCAAATATTTATAAAATGCAGATTGATATTTGATATTTGATATTTTAATACTTAAAATATTTATTATAAACAGATTGTAAGCAGAATAGTCCAAAACATATGTTATTTATTAAATTTGTTTTTACTTTGAAGAACTAACTGCAATTATATTTTTTTTAATATTTAAATTATTTTCTAGAAATATATTATATTACTTAATGTTTGATTATTTTAATTTAATTTCACTTTACCTAAATTATGCAAAATATATTTTTAAATATTTAAACAATTTAATATTATTTATTTAAAGAGATATTACATTTGCTAAATAATTTCAAATATATGTTTAAATATTTAAATTACTTAAAATAAATATATTCTAAGAGTCGCATGCAAATTTATATCTTAATGTTTTTACTTTAGCCAACTAGCCTCACATATATATTTTTAAGTATATTAAATTTAAGCATAGTAGCCTGAAAATATATATTTCTATATAATATTAATTTAATTTAATAATATATATTTTTAACTACTTAAATTATTTATAATTTATCAGACTCATAGTATATTTCCTTATGTTATCTTAATTTAACTCGATTTTATGTGAGCATTAACTTCAACTGTGGCCCACTGTCGCCTGACATCGTGGGGTTGGCTGGGTAATCGGAGCTTTGCTCCCTTTCCCCCGGCTTAAGTCCACGCATTAACTGTAACTTTAACACGCTTATCGCTTATCGCTATTAATGAGCAAATATGCAGCTCAAATATGCCATCGTCAATGGTGATGATGATGTTACTGAATCCTTGAAACCCTAGTGGTTGTTGTGGTCTGTCAATCAAATTGATGGCCAGAAGAAGAAGAAGATGAAGCAGAAGAAGGGTTGCCCCAAAAGCCAAATGCCTCAAGTGACACTCGATGTTCAACCGCTGATAAGAAGACGCTGCAGGCATTATACGCGACTATATGTCAATCTGTGGCATGCCTTGCACCCACAACTCACCCCTCTCTCTCTCTCTCTCTCACTCACTTTCCCTTCATCCGGGGATCTCTCAATTGTCAGATATGACAGCTAAATGTTGACGCTCGAGTGCCTTGCGCCGCGCAATTCACAATTTACCTGGCAAAACGCATTTTTAATTTGACTTTTTTTTTGTATTTTGGCCATTTTCCAGTTTCCAGCACTTGGCACATAATTTAGTCATTTCATTTGAAACGCTCGGGTTGCTCTGTCTGTCAGTCCGTCTGTCCGCCAGTCTGTCCGCCGGTCTGTCTATTTGTCTGTCTCTGGGTCTGCACTATGCGCGATCTGTCAAATGTCAAATGCATGTCAAAGGCAACATGTCACAGCCATTTCCTACGCTTCTTTTTTATTTTTTACATTTTCTTTTTTCTTTTATATTTTTTTTTTTTTGATAGCCAGGCGTTAAATGTATTGGACAGCAACGCGACTACACTGTCTGGGTTCTGGGTTTTGGGTTCTGGGTTCTGTTCTCTGGTCCCTGGTCTCTGGGCTGCTCTCTTCTCTTCTGGTTTGGGGTTGGTTGATTGTCATTTTTTGCGTTGCGGCAATTTGCGGCTTTTGATTAAAAAATATACAAAAAAAAAAAAGAAACAGAAATGTACATACACCGAAAAACACGTCAAGGGAATAATGCGACTGTTTTGTTGTTACTGCTACCCCTAACCCCTCTCTGCCATGCCACACTTCATTTTCACAGCAAATGGCTTTTCCTTTTATCACTCGCCCTGCCTTTTTGTGCCTGTTCTATGCGGCATATGAATATGAATATTGTGTCGTTGTTTCATTTGCTGTATGACCAAAACATTCACAGCACTCAAATTTGCGCTAAATGTTGTTATCATCATGCCAAGCCAATAAGTTCAACAGCGGTACAGTAGGTATTCAGTATAAATGTCAGGCTGAGAATCTAGATTTCAATTTGACAGCAACAAATCATGAGCTGTGTTTGATTTGGCTTCATTAATTGACTTGAACTATAGGAAATTTATGAATATTTCTCAACACATTATTTAAACTTTATTTAAAGAATGTTTATAGACATTTTTTTTAACAATATATATAAATATATATAAAATATACAAAGAACAATCCTCTGAGTTCTTCCCAATTCATAACAAGTTTCCTTCGCTTTTATTTCTCAACATATTATTTTAACTTTAGTTAGACAATGTTTATAGTTACTTTACTTTTACAATATCTGAACTATTTCAATTTCGTATACTTCTTTTAGTTTAATTTTATCAAATATACAAAGAACTCAGTCGAAACTTAATCTAATAAATCAGAGTTATCCACCGAGATCTTCATAACATTCATAACAAGTTTCCTTTGCTTTCCAACACAGTTTATTTGTATTATTTGACTTCCTAGAATTTCCCTAAGTTCCCCTTTAACTTCTCACAGCTTCGAGAAGTTCTTGCAACTCCATAACAACAAAGTGAACTTTGTGAAGGACTCTCAGGACTTGTGTTCTTATTAATAAACTTGATGTCTAACCATGTGATCATATTTTACATGCCATTTGCTTTCTGTCGTTGTCGCCGCAGCTGTTATGATTTTTACCCCCTCACTTAATGGAAACCCCCTCTCCCACTCCCCCTTCCACACCAGTTTTAAGGCCTGTCAATGCTCTAATTGCTCCTACCACAAAACGTCCGTAACATTAATCACAAGAACTCAACTCGCCTCGTCTCGCAGCGAACAAAACAGAAAAAAATACTGGGAAATCACAGCCATTTGCTAAGCGATAGATGGATCAGGCAACCCTGCAGGCAACACGCCCGCCTGCCCCCTTTTGGTCTAGTGTTTGAGTTATTGTCAGTTGTGGATGGGCATTCGATGCATTCGAGTGTAACGTAAACTTTTTTGCACCCAGCACCAGCAGCAACAGAGGAACAGAGCCAGAGCCAGAGAGTCAGGATGAGGAATGGCATGGAAAGTTGTCGCGTGCACGGCCGGAACTGACACAGGAAGCGCCGTACATCAGGCGAACGCGTTGACAATGCATTTGTGGGTGAGCGGAACACCAGGACCCCCAAATAACAAGCAGGACATACGCAGCACAGTTATCGATAGTGGGAAAACGGGGGGGAATAGTTCCTTATAGGCATTGCGGCATTATTAGCTGTCAGTAAACGGAATTGTCGCGACAGGACTCAACGCTTTTTCTTGCTTTTCGACCCGCCAACATTTTAACATAATTGGCCTTTATGACATAAAGGCCGCATTGCAAACGGCAATGCACTCCCTCCCCCCTCTCTCTCTCGCACTCTCTCGCACTGTCTCTCGCGCTCCCTCTCCCACTTTGTGGCAATCACTTTTTACTACCCGCTAGCCAATTTTGTATCTGCAACTTTGCGCTTGAATGCATGCAACAAACCCAATTCCTGCCCCACTCTCATACCCCTCCACCCTCCCCAGCACACCACTGCCTTCCCCAGCAGACTGATGCCCCCAAAAACCAGCGTCAGGCCACTTTGCGTGGCTGCACTTTTCCAAGTTAATTTCGCAAAGGCACTGAGAAAGTTGAAAGGCCATAAAGCAGCAGAGTATTTGACTATTTAATACCCTGTAAATTGTGTAAACTCCAATAACAGGCATTCAAGAGTTCTATATAAATAATTAGCTCGAAAAACGAGCAATTGAGCTAAGAAATACCCTATAAATACATTTTAGTATATCTTTAAACATTAATAAATGTAAATAAAATTGGTTTGGCTAACCAAACAGCCAATATACCCCACATACACTCCCATTGTATTGAGTATATAGGAAAAAAGAAAATACATTTGCGTTTTCCTTTTGCGCAGAAAATGGCTTGGAAAATATTTTTCAATCACTTTAATTGTAAGCAGCCAGCGGGGAGAGCTGGGGGGGGGCACGCTTCGCTATGGAAAGGGTATGCAGCAAACTCAAATTGCATTGGCAAAAGTTAGAGTATTGCTTGGGGGACAGCGCATACATATGTTGTGCCTGCCGCTCCTCTCCCCGCTCCTCTCCCCGCTTGTCCCACAGTTCCTCTGCCATAAACAAACTCCGGCAAGAGCAATGCAAATTTAATGTTGTCAAGCTGTCGTATCATGCTGAAATATGCGCATGCCTCTCCCTGCACCGCCCTCCCCCTTGCTCAGAGTAAGCTGTTTGCCGTATGAGAAGAGCGCTGGAGGGAGGGGGCCGGCACGGGGACATTGTTGTTTTGGGGTTGTAGTCATATGTCCAAACGCTCAAGACGTAATATGAAGCGGTACCCCGGACACCCGCCTGCCCCCACAAAATCATGCACGACTTACTTAGATATGTATTGGTAGGAGGGGAGGGGGCTGGGGTATGAGCATAGCTTACTTATTTTAAGATAATGCCGGCAAGTAACAAAGGACTAAGGACTAAAAAAAGAAAAGGGTACAAATTTCCTGTGCTTCCGTTTGCCTGTCACAACGCTGACAGTGGAGAGTGTCAACCTGGGGCGGGGTAGGAAACCTCCACCCCCCTCCCTTAATGCATATGAGACCTGGTTATTATCGCCTGCAATATTATACCCTTACACCGTACCCCCGCTCCCCTGTTCCCCCCTAACCATCGCATATGTGCTTATATAACTGCCGGGCATTTGTAATAAAACTCAAGCGCATAATTGTTTGCCATATTTCTAAACTGTGGCAGGGGCAACGGCTCCCCATTGCATACTTTTGGGGGTGAACGGAGGAGTGGAGGGGTGGGGGTGCAACCCCTGGCCAATTTATGTGGCAGGTGGAATTTTTAAGTAGTGCTTGTATGACGTTCTCGGTTTGCACTCGTAGTTGCGCTGATTTTCCAAACCTGATTGCTTTCGCATTTTTGATGAGTCTGCGTTATTATTATATATTCTCTATAAGTACCTATTGTTCATATATGATTTTATGGCTTCCAGCAAGCTGATCTGCAGCTTGGGCAGCCTCTGTTGCGGCCATAAATGTCGCTAGACACACATAAGCTAAGTTGCCTGTAGCTGAAACAACTGTTCTATGTGGAAAATAAAATTGATTTAAGTAAAGAAAATATGTATAAAAATAAATCTATATTTAAATCGAATTCCTAACAAATATAAATAACAACAACATATTCAAAATAAACTATTGGCTTACTTTTATTAATATTGCTGCAAGTAGTTTTCACTTTGCTATTAAATTACTTCAACTTACAACATTTTCGACTCTCATAAATTGCGTTATTTCGAAATAAAGTGTAAAATCTGCCTGCCACATGCCACAAGAGTGTCTTAATAAAAATTCCTTGAATGTAGCTGCACCCCGCCACCCCTCGCCAGCCTCGCAGCTGTGCAAATTTCAGCAAACTCTCAACACATTTCGTAGCCCGAGCTTATCAATTGCAACCACGCCCAATCTGCCAAAATGGCAAACTGGCAGCAGCTTGTGGGGCATGGCTGTGTGGCAGCGTGGCAGCGTGGCAGCGTGGCAACATGGCAAAGCTTATCCCTTTTGGCAGCTTGTGCAATTATGAGCATATTTGACGCATGCCCAAGTTTGACTACCTTTTACAGCGTTTGCCAGCAAACTCAATCTGAGCCAATCAATAGAGTTACGCATACGCCGCGTAAGCCGCGTTGCCAACGCTGCCGAACGCTGACGAACGCTGACTTGCAGCCAAGTGGCATGGCAACAAGTACAACAACTACAACATGTACTCGAAAAAACCAAAGAAACAGAGCCAAAGCCAGAGCCAGAGCGAGACCGAGACCCAGGCAGTTTCAACTACAGCACCTTGCTATTCATTACGCTGAAGTCTGAGACGTCCTCGTCGTCCTCGTCCTCGTCCTCATCCTTGCTGTCTGCAGCACAGAGGCGTCGCTGTGTCTCGCTTGCGTGTGTGCGGGTGTGTGGGTGTGCGACACGCCCCGCGCCTCTTAGCGACACTTGGGTCTGCCCGCCTTTTATCCTTTAGAGTTTGACAGCAGCCTCAGCACCGCCAGAGCTGCTTTATATGCACATGGCGTATTCATCAAAGTGGTTTTTATATTACGTGCTATTTTCGGTGCCTCTTTCGCTTTACTTTTTTGTATATTCTCTCTTTTCTTTTCCTTTCTTTTACTTTGCGCCAAACAACAACATTTTGTTGACAATATTTTCTTTTTTCGTATTTTTTTCTTATCAGTCGCAAACTTTTCACACTTGTGAATGCTTTGCTTTTTTTGTTCTTATATTTTTTGTTATTTAACGAAATCATAAATATTCAAAACACATTTAAAATTCTTTCTCTTTGCAGCGTAATTAGGTTTTAATCATCAGCAACAGCAAATAAATAAACATAAAAACTGTGAACAGTTTTTTGTTGGCGCTGCCAATCAGCAATTTAATGTTAAGCTCAGAGTAGCTTGATCAAGGCTGACAAATGAGCTGGAATTTTGTTGACATAGACAAGAAATAACAATGGCCAAGTGAAAGCAAATGAAAGTAATGAAAGTAATTTGGAAATTAACAAAGTGAAAGTTATGAAAGTAATTCTCAATTCAAAGAAAGAGAGCGAACTATTGATGAAGACAGCAAATGAAGGTAGCATACTTATTGGAGCTGTAGAAATTGGCCAAATTGCAGTGAAAGGGAAAGGAGAAGAAAAGTAAAGGAAACTTTAATTAAATATAATAATAATTTGTTATATTTGTTAATACATCGGGAGAAACTGGTTATACTGCCAACCACCAAGTGATCTACAGGGTATCAATGCAGACTCTCTGCATAGCAATCTGTAATGCAATGCCGTAGACACACTTCATCGGCTTGGGATGTGGCTGAGTGGCTTATCACCTGTTCCATGTGTCAGCAAAGCTGCCAGCTTCATGGCAACGGGTCCACAATGTATCAACCTTAAAATTGACTTTCATTTCGCTGCAGCTTTGAGGTCGCATTCATGCACCTGCTCTTCTCAATGGTGTGTGCGAGTGTGTGTGTGTGTGTCTGTGTGTGAATGTGTGTGTGTATGTGTGTGCATGGAGCATGGACCAAGACCTGGATGAATATGGGATGCGCGGCAACGCGTGCGGTTTTTTGATTGAAATTGGAGATTGCGCCTGAGCTGTATTTGCAGTTGGCGGCGGAAATTTGACTACGTCGTGACATGCGACCAGACAATTTAATACGCCCTCCTTCTCCTCCCTCCCACCCTATCAACACACACCACATCTGCACATCCAAAAATGCCCCATGGCAAAGCTCAAATGCGGTGGCAGCTTTCGGTTGCCGGGTGCCTGTGTGTCGCTTTGGGGCCAAGTGCAAAGTGGCAAAGTGTCAGGACAACAAGAAATTAGTTTCAAATGCTTTTCTGCAAAGTAATAACATGCAGTCAGAAGAATGAGCTTATTCCAGCTGAGCTTATCCTCCAGCCTCTATATGTAACAATAAAGCTATGAAAATAAGAATATTTTATATATTCGTAACACTAGTAATATATATTTATGTTTAATCTTTGATCTGAAAATTGTGTTTAACTTTTGTCAGCTTTATTTATTGAAAATAATGCCATTTTAATACAGAATTTCTATTTAATCAGTTGTTGTTATTAAAATTAACTTTATATATTTCTAATGCTTTAATTATTATAGTTATTTCTCATACAAAAATTCTCAAACTTCTTCTCCACTCCAATCTCTCTGCAGTTTAAGAAGAGAATATTTTTCTGTCAGTTGCTGCTTTGGATACAGAAAGTTCAACTGTATATTCATTAATCTTTGGCAAGCATCTAGCGTCCCCCCCCCCCCACTTCCCCTCACTCGCTCTAAACAAAATGTACACTCTTGCAAATTAATAATGCACGCAAGTGAATTAATTTAAAATCATATTTATAGCATTTTAGTTAATTAAATGTGCAAAAATGTGCCCATTCCCAGTGTTTGCCCCTTTCGGAGTTCTCCTCGTCTAGGTGAAAGTGTCAACAGCACGAGTGTGTTGTTGCGCTGTCTGTCGCAGTTTCTCCAATACACACACACACACACACACGCACACACCTCTTTTACGTCTTGCCTGCCGCCTGCTTGCCGCGACATTTATGAACTTTATGAAGTCTGCTCCATAAATCATCTTACACACACGGCAGGGCTAACATTCTGCTTAGGCGAATTTAATGAAAAAACACACAAAAAAATATGCGAATTCATAATCCATTTAGTAAAAGACGACTGCTGTATACGCTATCTCATATATAATTGACTAAAGTAAAGCAAAATCTGAAAATTGAAATGCTTAAAGTATATTTGTATAAGCAACTGTTGCAATATCTAAAACTATTTATAATATATAATTATTCATTTTATAGCTAAGCAGAGTCTGGGCTATCTTAGAAGAGATGCAAATATATAGCTGGATATAAATAATAGTATATAATAGTTACTACAAATTTAATTATTTCATTATCTAAGAAGAGAAGTAAATATATAGTTTGTTATAATTATAAGTATATAATAATTTCTAAAAATCAAATAAAAATGATTAAAATCAGCAACTAGCAGAAGTCTGTATATACAGTTCTAAGCAACTATTTTCCAGGGTATACAACTGCGGCGTTTCGCCAGTTTTGGGAACTGCTCGCTTAAGTTGTCTGCACGAAAGCGAAAGATGAAATCATGCGGTTGTTGCAGAGACGCTTTGGCTCTTTAGGTGCGATGCCAAGGTGAATGGGCGGCAAAGGGGCGTGGAGGGCAAGCAGAACTGTAGAACTGAATGGATGGACAGGTGGATGGGTGGATGGGTGTGCGGTTTGCAGCATGTGTGCCACATACACACACACACACACATTGCCACATGGCGCAACTGCAGACTCGCAACTTCGACTGTTTGCTTATTTCGCTTTTATTATTATTATTTTCTTCTACGCTTGTCTTTTTATTTATTTATTTTTCTTTTTCTTTTTTTCTTGACTTTGTGCAGCTTGAAGTTGGTTTATTATTTTGCGCTTATTTCTAATTTTTTGCGCATTATCTTGGGTTTTTATTTATTTGCACCGTGATTTATGCAATATATGTATATTTTTGCGTTGTAAAGTTAATGTGGCGCATTATGGAGTCACATAGTTTCAGTTACGCTTGGATTATGCTAAGTAATGCGCCCTCCGGCATAGGTCTCCCCCCGCCCCGTCGCATTCCACATCAGAGCCAATAAAGTGCAGAGAAACCCAGCGCATATAAAACAATTTGCCTACAAGGGCAAAAACCATTTTGGACAGCAATTTAAGATTGTTTATAAAATAGCAGCAGCAGCTCCCTCTCTCTCTCTCTCTCTCTCTCTCTCTCTCTCTCTCTCTCTCTCTCTGCCGTATGAGAAAAATTTTCGAAAATATTTAAATTGCCTAAATGAACAAAATGAAGATGCCAAATCAATTTAGAATCGAAACAATAATCAAAACGACTTCGTTTATCAAAATCGGTTGAGTTTTGCAAAAGTTGTGCGAATTTCAAAATTTCAAAAAATTGTCAAGGGGTAGGTATGCAAAAAATGGAAAATTTTCGAAAAAATTTAAATTGACTAAATGAACAAAATAAAGATGCAAAATCAATTTAGAATCGAATCAATAATCAAAAAGGCTTCGTTTATCGAAATCGGTTGAGTTTTGCAAAAGTTGTGCGAATTGGAAAACTTAGAAAATTTCGAAAAAATGTCAAGGGGTTGGTATGCAAAAAATGGAAAATTTTCGAAAAAATTTAAATTGCTTAAATAGACAAAATAAAGATGCAAAATCAATTTAGAAACGAAACAATAATCAAAAAGACTTCGCTTATCAAAATCGGTTGAGTTTTGCCAAAGTTGGGCGAATTCAAAAATTTTGAAAAAATGTCAAGGGGTATGTATGCAAAAAATGGAAAATTTTCGAAAAAATTTAAATAGACTAAATGAACAAAATAAAGATGCCAAATCAATTAAGAGGAGAAACAATAATCAAAACGACTTCGTTTATCGAAATCGGTTGAGTTTTACCAAAGATATGCGAATTGGAAAACTTCGAAAATTTCGAAAAAATGTCAAGGGGTAGGTATGCAAAAAATTGAAAATTTTCGAAAAAATTTAAATTGCCTAAATAAACAAAATGAAGATGCCAAATCAATTAAGAGGAGATACAATAATCAAAACGAAACACCCCTCCCCCTTAGCCACCCCCACCATTCTCATACACACACATATGATCATAAAACTTGCATGGACCTCGGATCGCGGCATAGATGCGGCTGCCACGGCCACAATAGCTCCCAGAGGTCGGCATTAAATTCTGTTGCTGGCCTATATAAGAATGAATGGAATGGAGCGGAATAGGCAAAAGGGATGGGGGTTATGGTGAGGGGCTGGGGGCAAGGGCAAGAGCAAGAGCTGGGGCGGCCCTAACTACACCATGGGGACAGCAATTGATGATAGTCTAAGGCTAAAGATATGTATGTTGCCAAAGCGAATGCTGCAGGATATAAAAGGACTTAGTCGCATGTTAACGCAACGCCTACGCAAATCCATAGTAACAACAACAACAGCAACAGTCATCTGCCCTCTGCAACCCCCTGCCTGACGCTTTTCAATGCAATGCAGCTGCCGGGCCGCCTGAGGGGGCTTGGGCTGTCTGGTAATGCGACTTATGCCTCCCCAAAGTCATCGTTCTGGCTTCCTGCTCCTGTCTAGCTTTCATTATGTAGTCATAAACGCACATGCAGCCAGGCCAAACAAAATTTTGGGGAGACCACGGCTTTGCCATCTCTCGTGGCTGGGCTTGGGCTTTACTTTGTTTTTTAGCACATGTAAAAATGCTTGTTATCAAAATAAAAAGCACAATGGCAAAAACTAGTTGAAGAATGCTGAATACTCTTCTTGAGATGAGTTACATATAAAGCATACATAATTGTTGTTAAATTATTAATAATTAAATAAATGTAGACAACTTATAAATAAATCTAATATATATGTGATAAATTAATATATAAATAAATAAAATAAATAATTAAAAATATTTAAAAGAAATAAATATAGTAAACTCATAAATAAATCTAAAATATTTATGATATATTACAATACACTAAATTGAATAAAAATAAAAAAATTATATTAAAAAAATAAAGAATATAGATAAATTATAAATAAATATAAAATATATATAATAAAACAATATTTAAATAAGTAAAATAAAATTAAATAAATATAGATAATAAAGGTAAAATAATTATAGTAAAAAAATAAATAAAAATATATAAATAAATTATATAAAAGTAAATAAATATAAATAATTAAAATTAAAATTGTATAAAGATATGGGAATAAATATATATATGATGTATATAAAGAGATAAAAGTTGAAGTATTAAAAAATAAATAAATAAATAAAAATAGATATAACAAAATAATAAAACAAAAATAAATAAATTAAGAACAGAAAATATTAATGAATTGAAATTTATACATATATAAAAACTTTAGTATTAGTATTAGGAATAGTATTTAGATAACTATAAATATAGTTATGATTATTTAGAACTCTATTAATTCTCAAAAAATCAAATAACTGCTTGTGAACTCGCAATAACCTCCAGCATGGCAAATTGCATGTCAAACTTAATATATTCGCTGGTAGAGTATCACAAAAAATAAGAGAGCAAAACATAAAAAAAATTAAACAAGAAGATGTGGACAATTTTCGGGCAGTGCCTCGAGCTTAAACTGTTATTACTAGGCGGCTGCGGGGCTGCTGTTTATGAGTTGTAAAGCCTCAGTCAGACAATAGCCTCCTGCAACAACAACAGCAGCAACAACAACAACAACGAGCAAGGCACATGCAAGCTAAGCCCTAGGACATATTATGTAGACAGTGTGAAGGCATTGCCCGGTCTAGTTTGTTATTTTAAAGGACCTTAAGGGCAGTCACATGAGTCCAGTTGGACGTAGAGCGGGGAGGTTGAGAGGAATTCACGTAGTTGTCAATGGGTCTATGCTAGCTTCTTATGCCTGGCTGCATTTTGTATTTATGTTCTTTCGTAATATGTGTCAGAGTGTATAGAGGCCAACAGGGGGAGCAGCGTACACAGGGATTTGTGGATGCTTTGCTAGGTAAGCATTGTAAATTGTGGAAATTTCTTGGCCCTAAGAGCAACAGCTCGCAATGTTAAGCGTTATTCTCCAGCATTGTTTCTTTGTGTTTAGAAAATGAAGAAATAACTTTTCTTAGACATTTTTGTATAATAAAAAAGTTTATATTAAGATATATATTACATATAAAATTCTTAAGTGCCAGCTAAGTGAAGAAAGTGCTTGCTTGTAGTGTTGTAAATTCTAAATTCTAAAATATAAAATATACACTTTAAGTTAATTACTTTAATTTAACTAATTGCAATATTATATACAGTCATTTTCTTTAAATTTCAATATCCCCTTTCTCCTTTCCCCCCCCCCTTGAATGACCGACAATCCCCCTTTATATGCATCTCTAGTTTCATTGACTTGCTACTGTATCTTTTCAAGTATCTGTAGCCCCTTGTTTGAAGTGCTTGTAAGATGAGAACCAATTGTTGTGGCACTCGTTTGGCACACCCTTCCCTGCCCTTCTCCACCCCCCCCCCCACCGTTCCAATTTTTAATACCTTGGGGGTGTTAAACTAATTGAATGGCTCGAACTTCAATTTGGCAGAATATTTTCGAAAACTTTTTTATCTCAAATTTCGCGAGATTTGCCAAGAGAGTTGAGCAAGAAGGGCACGCGTCAATTAAACTGAAGTGCATGTTAAATGTATTTTAAAAGCTTGGCCAATATTGTTTTACTCTCCACTACATTTGATTTGGCACAAAAGAAAAAAAAAACAGAATCGCGTTAACGAATGGATTCAACGCGAGGCTTCGATCTCAGCACGTGCCGAGAACTTAAGAGCTTGTTAAGCATTCGATTTAACGGCGTTACTTTAAGTTCCATTGGTCTTCGTTCTGTATGTACAAAGTTAGCCCTAAAAGGGAGATGCTTGACTGAGGCATACCCTGTAAGCAGTCAGATAAACAAAGACAACTGCAACTAACAACTAAGAACAACAATTTAAATGCAAACAATATTGTTTTATACAGAACAATAACATTGACAAGTCGAGCATGCTCATTATATGTGTACAGAGTATAAAACGAGAGCAAATTTGGACAGTTTGCAGCACATATTTGGCATACTTCACACAATCTACTGATGAAGTCAACTGGAAAACTCGCATTGCTTTGATGTTCCGACAGCAATTGCAATGTGTACACCCACCAAGCACACAGACTCACACACACACACACACACACACACACACACATATACACACACACATAAGCACAAAAGCATGCCATTTGTTAAATGTCCTTTGGCGCATTTCAAAGCGCAACTTCAAAGCCCAAAAATGACCTTTGTGTGTGGCCAAAGCTGCGGCCAGGTGGCATCGTCGTCTTTCTACATACAAATACTTATATAGTATAGTAGCATACGACGTACATAAAAAGGCCACTAAATAGTAATTTAGTAAATTAGTTTGTTTTGCCAACCAGACCACAAACGAGTGAAAGCAGCTGAAGGAAACTTTTCGCCTCTTGTGGCCGTGCATTAAAATATTCCTAATTACTCTAAAAGGATTTCAATTAGCAACTGAAATCATGTACAACTCAATGAAAGCACACTATATGCAATGTATTAATAATAATGATAACAATAATAATATTAATAACTATCATAATTATCGTAAAAACAAAGCCAATTAACATAATGTAATGAAAATGCAATTAACAATATAAAAATAAAAATAAATGATGTGGAACAAAAGCAAAAAAATACAAACTTAGATAAGAGTTGCAATGAAACGCTATTAATTAATATATATGTAATACAAAATTGTTTTGTTAAATGCATAATCAAGATATTTAGTGGCAAAATGCAAAACACAAATTATTTTGTTGCATTACTGCGGGCATTTGATGTAAACAATTTCATTAAACAATTATCGTTGTTGTGAGAGAACGAGCGCATTATTAGGCTAATCGCTGAAGTAATTAAATTTGAATTACAGTTGAGTTACAATAGAGTGAACTGTAGTTTAGTAAAACTGTCAAGAACTATATGAAATACTTGGAAAAAATAAAGTTATTAATTAATATATATAAAAATTCAATGTAAATAAAAATCAAATATGATTAAGTTAATGTTAATTAATTATTGGCAGAATATAAAATATATTTACTGAAATATTATTAAATATTCATTACGAATAAGCAATTCGAATCAACTGAATAACATTAAATTAGTAGTAAATATTGAGTTCAATTAAGAACTTCACTTTTCAGCGAATACTCCAGTAATTATAGGCTAAGTACTTATTTTCTAACTTCAAAAATGACTAATTTAATTAGCATTGGACAACATCTGCTGGCTGACACACTTTTCAAATAGCTGTGACATAATTCATTATAATATTAATTATACCTTACAAGTCAGTGGCATTGACATTGACAATGGCAATGGCAATGGCAATGGTTATGGGATTGGTAATGGGCACTACGAGTTCCACAGTACTCTCGCCTGCTCACTGAGCGTATCCAACAGTTGATAATCATTGAAATAAATAAAAAATAGATTGATAAATGCATTTACAAACTGGAGAGCTGCTATAAAAGTGCAGTATTTGACTAGAGAATCAATTAGTATACCTAAAACTAGTGCAAAATGAAGGTAACATTTGCATTGACACTGCTGCTCAGCTGCCTGACTGGTTGCCTGATGGTAAATGTTCCATTCAACTAAACAATCTATAGAAACAAACTAACTACTCTGTTTCCCAGGCCAACGATGCTGATGCTGAGAAGACTGTCAAGATTTTGGACAGTTGCATGTCTGAGAATGGCGTCAGTTCACAGGAACTGATTGATCTGAAAATGGGCAAGATCAAGCAAGAAGATGCAAAGGATAACATGAAGTGTGCCACACAATGTGTGCTGGTCAAGTTTGGCTTTATGAATGACAAAGGCACGCTGCTCCCTGATAAGGTACTGGAGTCTTTCCCAGATGCCACAGTCAGGGCAAATGTGGAAAAGACTCTGGAGGCATGTGGCAGCATTGTTGGTGCCAATCCCTGCGATACAGCCTTCCAGTTGATGTGCTGCTTTGAAAAGCATACCAGTGGCATGACGAGTCTGTAGAGAGCAATGGAGCACAGCATTATAGATTGAATACCAGTCGCACTAACTATCAATTAATCACAGCTAAATAAATACATTTCTCACAGCAATATATTGTATATTTTGCAAGATTACAAAATAGATCGCAAACTATAAATAAGTTACATGAATATAGATAGAGTTGTATATACAAATAGCTTTCTATGACTTCACTTATTAGTATTATTCTTCTTTAAATTTGCATTATGCATTAACAGACAAAGTGCAAATTTAAGTACTCGACAGATCAGCAAAATGATCTTTGTTAAATTAGTATATAATACTAAACTATAACTACAAATTGTTCTCAAGTTTTATGTTCGCATTTACTACAGCAGCTCATCTATATTCATTGCTTTCATTTAAATACAATTACTCAGTTCTCTATAAAAATTCAGAGTCAACAACGAAATTCTCTTAGATTAAAAAATGAGGTCTTTCCTTGTAGTGACATTCCTGCTCGGCTGTCTCCTACAGCCAATATGGGTGAGTTATCCAACAAATAATCTTACAAATATAATACATAATATCTAAATATGTTCTTATAGGCCAAGTTTAACTTGGAGCGCCTTGTACATCCGGGTTTGGCTCAATGCCTGCATGATCATTATGTTACTCCGGAAGATCTGAAAGCCGCGACTAATAAACCACTTAACGAAGTCGATATTCATGTGAAATGCGCTGTGAAATGCGTACTGCTGAAGGTCGGAATTGTGAATGATCAGGGCCTACTACTGTCCAACGAAATAATGAGTATCTTCGCGGATCCCGTCGTAAAGAATTACTTGTTCTCCCCCTTGAGTACCTGTCAAAACATGGAAGGCGCAACAACATGTGAGGCGGCATTTAAAACATTGCTATGCCTCAGGGAGAACACATGGTCAAACTAAATTTCTAACTAAGTTTCAAGTTTTTCTTAAATTTCTGTATTGCTTCAAATTTGTTGTTAAATATCTGTTGCTTAATCTTTGTAAATCAAATGAAATCAGTTAGCTAAAGACTCTTCTTCAACTGCACAGACTCTTCTTCTATTGCTCCACAGATGGCGCCAGCAGCTAGTGAATTAGTTTAATCAATTTGGTCTAGGAACTTTCTTAAATCCATTATTTAATGCATTCTCCTTCGCTTCCTTAAATGTTTTAATTTAAGCTTCTTATTGGTATTCTGCTAACGTCCAACAGATGGCGCCAGCGTGTAAAAATAAAATCGCTTAGTACTTTGAAAACATTCTGTGGATTGTACTCGGCAAACATTCGAAAGCATCTGTAAAATGTGAGCAATTTAATTATTTCCGAACGCTTCTTCAAGTCAAACAGTATGCTCATAAAATCATAGCCACAGGCAACAATTTCAATCGAATTGGCAGCGCCAGGACACTTCGATATTGTTATTGTTGTTATTTGCTGTTATTCTTGTTGTTATCGAAAGGCAAAGGCATACAAAGTTTTTGATAAATAGACAAACGCTGCTTGCCAACAGCTCCAACAGTGTTGTGGGCAGTTCTATTATTATTATTATTATAATGAAGAATTTTTAATTTGTGCATTGTAAAAATATTTATTGAAACCGAAAAACGCCAAAAGGCAATGGGAACTTGGCTCGACCGAAAGCGGAAGACGCAAACAAGAAGCTGGCATGAAAAAGTCAGAGGAAAACCCAAAAAGAAAATAAGAGAAATTCCTTTCGCTTTAAAGAGCTTCACAGTGGCAGAGTATATACATAGCCTAGCAAGAATTTTATTTAATAGTAGTAGTGGCAGTAGTTGTAGTAGTAGCAGTAGCAGAAGTAATTGTTGTAGTAGGAATAGTAGTAGGGATAGTATTAGTAGTAGTAGTAGTAGTAATAGTATTACTTGTAGTATTAGTAGTAGTATAGTAGTAGTAGTAATAGTATTACTAGCAGTAGTAGTGGTAGTAGTATTAGTAATAGTAGTAGTAGTAGTAATAGCAGTAGCAGTTGTAGTAGTAGTAGTATTAGTAGTAATTGTAGTTAAGCCAGTAACAGTAGAAGTATTTGTCGTAGTAGTAATAAAAGTAGTAGTAATAAAAGTAGTAGTATCAGAAGTAGTAGTAGTAGTAGTAGTAGTAGTAGTAGTAGTAATAGTAGTAGTAGTAGTAGTAGTAAAAGAATTAGCACTAGTAGTATTAGTAGCAGTATTAGTAGTAGTATTTGTAGTACTAGTGGTAAAAGTAGCATTAGTAGTAGTAGTAGCAATAGTAGTAATAGTATTAGTAGTAATAGTTGTAATAAAATTAGCACTAGTAGTATTAGTAGCAGTATTAGTAATAGTATTTGTAGTACTAGTGGTAAAAGTAGCATTAGTAGTAGTATTAGCAATAGTAGTAGTAATAGTAGTATCAGAAGCAGAAGTAGCTGTTGTTGTAGTAGTACTAACAGTAGTCGTAGCAGAAGTCCCATGACTTTCCAATAATTTGTTACTTTAATTTTCTGTAAGAGAAAGCATCTTTGCACTTTGTAGAACAGTGTTGTAAGTCGCCTACGTGAGTCGTAAGTATGGCAAAGTATGGATTAGTCCGTGGACCTCTGAAGAGCGTGCAATGTCAAGAGTAGTCACCCTGGGCGAACCCTTTTGCGTTGGCAGTCAGTAATAGCCACTGAAACCTGGGCAAACAAATTGAATGAAATCAACTCGTTAAAAAGTAAATAACTCTGATGAATGGCTGAAGTACACAAAGCGCCAACTGTAAAGTTCAGGTAGCCCGCAGGTAGGAGCGGCTACTGCTGCCAGTCAATTGAAAATGAAATACAAATAAAAATGCAAACAACGGCCACCCTCCCTCCCTCAACTACACCCCACCAAACGCATTGCCCACATACAAATGCTGGCTAAGCAGAGAGCCAGACATCGCAGTGCAGACAGTGCAGACAGCGCAGACATCCTGGCCTGGCAGGCCTGCCAGTATATGCCCCGCTGTCGTTGTCTGGACTATTCGAAGGCTGGTCGAGGAAATTAGTAGAGTAGGACCGCAGCAGGAGGCGCAGGACACACAACTGCTTACAATGTGGCATTGCATATACAAAAGAAATTGAAAATGTTGAAAATGTTGAAAATGTCTAAAAGGAAATGGGCTGTAAGCAGCCGCAAGGAAACTGCAAACTCCAAACTCCAGTCAGCGCAGCTTGGCTCTGCTCAGCTCAGCTGAGTGTCCCAGCGACTGTTTTGCCTTTTTCACATTCATCGATGAACTTTCAATAACAAAACTTTTCCTTTGGGCTACCTTTTTTTAACAGATATATCCACATATATATATATTCCCATTCGCGCAGCAAACTTTGCTTTCCTCTCTCTTTTTTGTAGCTTTCAAGGATATGACATTGAATTGCATAATGGCAACTAGCTGAAGTGTCCTGCAGTTAGGCAGCAAAAAAACTTTGCGACATTCGAGTTGTGTCAAGTTTTCTGCTGGAAAATAAGTTTTTATTGCAAAAGCGCACATATGCCTGATTAGTAGTAGGCGGTGGTTCCTATGGAAATCTCCTTAGAAATCCTTATGAAGCCGTTTCAAACGTAGACAAATTGTCTGGCGAACACAAGTGGGAATCTTAGCTTGGTTTATCAACATGCCGGAAATGTTGACTGTAGCACTTGTAATGCTCTTATACGACTTCAAACTGCAAGTTGTAGAGTGCACAGGAAGCGCTGAAAGAAGCAGCACAACTTTCGGAAGTTTATAGAATGCATTTCAGATGAAAAGAACGAGCGTAAGTTACTTGTAAGTTATTGTGCATATATTATACAAAACTATCAGCATTATGCATAGCCAGAGAGACTAAAGAGTTAACTCGCTTCTACTCAGTGGAACTGTTTAATGATAGAAATATGTAACTGAATCAGTTGCTTAAGATTAAGTCAAGTTATTCAGTGCAGTGCTTACAATAACTGTAGTGCCATTTATATATACATTTAATCGCCCCTAACTGGATTTGCATGCACACCTCATAAAGTTAATTACATTCCAGTAGCGAGCAGTAAACAAATCCCATCAATTGAGATTCCATACGCACCTTGGCAACGGCTTGGCAACAAACTTTTAGCAGCTGCTGTTGACAATTGGCGGCAACGCAACTGGAAGCTGAGAGAAGTGGGAGAACTGGTAACTGCTTCAAGCTCCCAGCTCCAGTTGCAGTCAGTCATCTTCAGTTGGAGCTGAGTTTATTAAAAGCTAAATAGTGAGGTTGTTGCCGTTGCCGTTGCTGTTGCTGCCAATGGCAAATACAGGAAATATGCATAAACGAAACCAACAACCAGTCGATGGAGAACCCAATCCCAAGCCCAATCTTACACAAAAACCCCTAGCCCAAGTCAAAACCCATTCAACAACAGTTTCGCATAATTGTAAATTCAAGTGGAAATGAATGAATTTACGCTGAACTCGACAGAAAATACCAACGAGCAAATGCGAATATTTCTCGGCAACAACCCCCCCTAACCACCTAACCAACTAACCACCTATCCACCCCATCCCCTTCGTTCTACCCCGCTGTAGCCTTTGCCATGCCTGCTCTGCTCCACAACAAGGTAGCCGTAAACAGGTAACAGGTAGCGATAACCTTACCTTACTGGCATTGCCATTGCTAACGGTTACGCTTCCCAATGGCGCTACAAAAACTCTTCAGCTCCCAACTCCCTTTGCACACCTCCCCACCCAAAACAATATGGCGTCGCTGTCGCTGTCGCCGTTGCCGTTCCCAGTCCCAGTCACAATCGCAGTCGCATTCGCAGTCGCAGTCGCAGAATCACGTTGCCTGCATACTTTCATTCATTCATTTCAACGTCAACGTCTGACGACGACGACGACTCCAAAGTTATGGAATGCATAACGATTCATACTCTCTCCCTTTCTGCCCGTTTCCCCAACATTTTTCTGGAGTTGGGTATTATAATATTGTCAGCCAATCTGTAACCTATTGCTGTCATCATCAGTCTAACACCCATAAACTAAGCATAAGCTTTAAAAGGACAATGAACTATTATTTGATGATATAACTATATGATTAGGATAAGAGTCTTCGTGTTTATTTTGTGTATGATAAGATTATTATCTATTAATTATTAATCTATGGTCAAGCATCTAAATACTCATTTGATCATAAACAAAACTCCTCTCTTGCTATCTGTAAGTGTATACAAACTTCGTTAGTATTTCGAAGTTGATTTTTTTGTTGTACTATATTTATGTGCATAACCCCCCTCAGCAGCTTCCAAAGAGAACAGCATTTGAATGTTGTGCTTGTCGTTGCTTTGCCCTTCAAGTATTTACGCCTTTATTTATTTAACATTTCAATTGCATATTTTCGCACAAAAGCGCGTGCCGCTCCAGTGTCAATGGCTTTAGCCATGGGTTGCCCACAAAAGGGTTCAGATTCATGTGGTCTGGGATCGTTCACAAAATATTTCTTGGAGTCCTGCACGTTTTTCGTAGGCGTGAGCCATGCCAAATGTCCAAAGACGAAAGCGTTGCACTCCACTACGTGTTGCAGTTGCAAATAAAAGAAAGAAAAAAAATACCATGTTCTTCCATTCAAAAGGGTTGCTGCCACAAACGGGGGAAAAGCCATCAAAGTTAAAGAGTCTTCAAGACGTTTGCAAATCATAAAGTGCCTGTCAAAATCAGCTCTAGACTTGGCTGACGAGCCACACACACTCAGCGAAATGCGAATTGTGAAAAGAAATGAAAGTGGTAAGAGAAATTAAAATTAATTAAAAACAAGGTAAAACACGGAGAGAAATATTCAGTAATATGGCAGAGTTGCAGAAGAGGAGAAAACTTATGAGTAGTTACAGTTTATATAAAGATTTATATTAAATAATTATATTAGGCATATATATTTATATATTTTAAATAATAAATTATGTATTTATATTGTATTTACTTATGTTACATATTTATTTACATTAAAAAAATTATATTTATATAATTTAAAACAATTAATTAATAAAATTTCGCAGATATTTTTTATAATAAAAAGAAATAATAATAAATTAATGAATTTCAATGTCTTTAATGTCTTTGAAGCGCAGCTCAAACATTATAACTATGATAAGTCTGTGGAAGTGTTTATCTTTGAGTCACTGTGTCTATAGCAGACACACTGCGCTTCCCTTCTTCTAACGCACACGAAATGATAGATACATATATCATTCCGTCTCACTCCATGCGTAAATTGAGAACAATTCCCACAGCCGCCTGAAAGTATGTGACATAAAATGCGTTTTTCTTTTCTTAACATTTTTGATGCTTTTAGTTGGGATGCTTTGCTGTTGGTGACATCAATTGTTATTGTTGGGCAAACAAAAGCGAATGGGAAATCCAAATACATTTGCCTACTACCACCAGAGTGATGCGAGTATCTAGTATCTAGTGTATAGTATCTAGTATCGAGTATGTCTGCATGTCATTGAAGATAAAGTAGCTCAGGACGCCATCGAAGATTGATGGTTGCCAGTCTAAATGATACCTGATTGAGTGTGAGGTTGGCACTTTGCTCAGCCTCAGCAGCTCATCTGGGTGTGCATATGTTACCCTGATGTGGCTCCAATCCCCCTCTACCCCCCGCCCTCCCTGCTGCTATCTGTGTAGCATGTACCTCTTACCTTTAAGTGTCATTTTGTGTTCTCGACACGCATTTTTGTCAAGCGTTGCTCAAAAAGTTTTTGATGTTCAAGACACGCGTTGGCAAAAATGTTTTGCCTGCTGTTTGATATGCTGACACTGAGTGTGATAAATGGTGACAAGTTTGTAGGCCAATTTGCTAACTAAACCAAACTAACAGGCGCCACACACACACACACTAGCACACACACTCGCACACTCGAGCACTACAAGCTGCTGCAAGTTCTGAAGTTCGTTTATTTTTTTATTCTTATGCTCAATCAGCGCTCAGTCATTTGGCTGCTGGCTAAAAGTGAGTGCCACGCCCACACTGCGCCTTCACTGAGATCATCAATTGTGCGCACAATTAGCTCCCCGGGTCAAAAATGAAATGCTGTGTTATGTAACATTTTAGCCATCATCAGCAACAGCAACAGCGGCAACAGCAGCAACATCGAGAACGACTTGAAGCTTATTTCACAGTTGACTTGACTCAAGTTGCGCTTTCTAACGGTTCCGCTGCTGCTCTTAACGTGGCTTCTTGACTTTGGCCCCGCAGCGTTTGTCGTAATTTTCGCGCCATCAATTTGAAATTACTTGTAGAGCATTTTGCAATCCGCTCTACACTTTAGATTACATGCTTCATTTCGCCAAACCAACTGCAGCTGGCCAGCAAGCGAGCAATGCAAGCAAAGCCAAGCCAGCTTTGTCGACCAGCTTGGTGTACCTGGCCAGGTGAGCTACTTTAACTGGAATGCAGCTAACTTTTGCATAAGTAGTGCAAATGTTATGCATTTGAAGTAAGGCGCATTCAATTGCCAATTGAATCAAAAAAACGAAGCGTAGCTGCAAGTGTTGTAAGTGACGTAATTATCGATAAATAGATAAATGTACTATCATACCCACTTATCGAATTAAACACGCACTATATGCAATCGTGATGCTGATATTTGTGAGCTGAGGCAATTATGGAGGGGATTCACTTCGATTGAAGTCGATCTCTTTTATAATGATGATGTTGCTGACTGTTCACTGGCTAAATATGAATAATTAAATAAATATTATATAAATTAATATTATATTATAAATATGAATAATTAAATAAAAGAAAAGTTAAATGATTCTAAATGACATTGAATTGAGTACAAGTTATAAAATGAAGATACAAATATATTTGTTAATATTTTATAAGTCTCTTCTTGATATTATGATAGATTAATAGCTGTTTAAGCAACCTTAAATATGCTAAGCACTTTCCAGAATTGTTTTAAAGAACTAAACTTTACTTGCTGAGGTTTCTGTTTCTTAGGAAACTCTACTTTTAAGCACTGTACCCATATCAAACTCACGACTCGCCTTAACTTCTATTTAATATATTATAATAACAATTTCGCTTATAATATACTTTCGCTATGATCTAAAATAACAATATTTGTTAACATTTTCTTAGTTACATTTCGCATTATGAGCTATCTTCACAGAGTTTGCCAAGCGCTAAGCTTGGAGCTACTGCTCCGGCAGCGTTTGGCTTCAACTTCTCCGCATCTTGGATTTACTCGTAGCTAAGGAAGTCAGAATTTATGCTACCAGTTAAGGGAATGACAGGCCAGCGACCTAACAAATCCCCTCCGCCCCCGCACTACCATCACACCAAGTACTATACTTTACCCCTTCCCCAGCAAGCTGACCCCTTTGCACAGTTGGACAAAAAACTGCATTCATCTGGCCGAGCACACAATGCTCGCACATAGTACAAACAGTGGCATGCCTCTCGGGATTGGGATTGGGACAGGGACTGGCAATGGGAGTAGGAATGGGTCTGGGAATGGGACTGGGACTGGGACTGGGACTGGGACTGGCAATGGGTCTGGGAAAGGGAATGGAACTGAGTCGGGTATGGGTTATACTTGGAATACTTGGGTTATACTTTTGCGTTCGCAACTACTTTTTACTTTTCTTTAACATTATTTTGCACTTTTCAATTAAAAAGTGTGCGCCACCCGCCTTGCTTCCTTTCCCCTTCCCCTTTTTCTTGCCATTCCCATCCACTTTGGCCATTCTCCGCGCACGCAGCCAGCGCCTGCAGCAGTCAGTGGCTTGGCGGGGAACGGGGTTGCTGCCGAGTGGGGCAGACAACTATGGCAAAAGGGCGAAAGTAACCCCAAAAGCTGATAAAACCAAGTAACCAGGCAGCCTGGCAGCCTGGCAGTCAGGCAGCCAGGCAGCCAGCTAGCAAACCAGCTGCCATAATTATAATTTCTTAATGCAAATAAAAACTCCGTGCTGATTTTCCACTTGCTCTATGTGTGTGTGTGTGTGTGTGTGTGTGTGTGTGTGTGTGTGTGTGTGTGTGTGTGTGTGTGTGTGTGTGTGTGTGTGTGTGTGTGTATGTGTGTGTGTGTATGTGATAACCAGAAAGCAGCCACAATTTAAACATTATGGAGTTTTACTCATTTGTTTTAATGCTCTTACCAGACGGGTATTCCAAGTCTCTATCTAACTATCTGTATATCATTCAAAACAATATGTTAATAGTTAATGAAGTATCTTCTATTATTGTTATATAAATAGTTAATATTTTTGTAATAGAATATATCTAGCGAGGTTTTCAAACTTATTAGAAGATCAATGAACTTTCTATATGACTTATATATGGATGCATATAAATTGTGTATATAGTCTTACAATCTATCAATCTTAACGAAGCGTAATCATATAAATATTGATAAAACTGAATATAATAAAAGTAACTCAAGCTTATGTATATATTTGTATATATTTTAATATATTTTAAGTATTTTCAAGATTTATGAAATTGCTTATATTCCACATTTCTATATCAAAATGTTTCTATAAATTATAGTTAAAGTGCATTAACTCTTCGATCTGCATTGAACCAAAGTTGTGATTGTTATTTGTATGCTTTTTATACCCTGTACTTATAAAAAGTACCTTAAAGAGTATGTTGGTAGGTGTATAGAAATCTTATATATATAGGACTAAGAGTTTAACAACACAATTGCCCATTTACTTTAAGTAGTCAAGTTGTAGTTGCTATGCTTCCTCAAAGCAAACAAGCAACAGGCTTAACTTAGGGTATCTGCTAGTCGGACAGATGTTTGTTTGTCTTTGTAATGCCAAAGGGCAACAGAAAAGGGTTAAAAAGGTAGAGGAAAATGCAGTGTTCGCTCTGCTCCCGCTGCTCCCGCTGCTGCGGCAGTCTCCTCAGTTATTTCCTCCGCTGCTGCTGCTGCTGCTGTTGTTGCTGCCGCTCTGCAGTAGATGGCGCTATCCTTTATATGCTGGACATTGTGGCCAGCTGCAGTGCAAATAAACATGCATAGTTTATGAATGAAATGAAAAGCGACTGGTAACCGACCAATGCACAAATACTCGTACTTATTTAAGCGCTTGGCTTTTCAGTGCTCAGCATGCTGCGCAATGGGCTTACATGGCGTATAATTAATATTAAATGTTATACTTATAAATTAAATACAAATGTGAGGGGAACAAGAGAAAAGCAGCAACAAACCCAAAAAAGAAAATTGAATGAAACTTTGACTCTTGTGCAGAATTCTTGCAGGATTGATGACTATGGCCGTCAAGTTTATTGCCAGCGACACGTACACACACACACACAAACCACTCATGCACACACACACACACACACCCCTTGTTATAAATGTGTGTTTGCCAAGTTTGACTTGAACTGGGAGCTGAGCTAGCGCCACTTCCGCTGTGCGGAAAAATGCTTTTGATTTGATTTTCACCAAATGTCAACTTGACGTCACGTCGCCAGCAAACGGACGTTGACGTCGTCGTCGACGTCGACGCCGACGCTGGCGTTGTCGCCGCCTTTGTTGTGCCGTTTCAACTGCATGATTTATTGTTTTGATGAAATTGCGTGTAAACAATTTAGTGGCTGGTTGGCGCCTTCCCCCTCTAACCCCTAACTCAACCACCCAACCGCCTGCTACCACACTCGGCTTGCCAAAGCCGCCCGCCCCGTTAGCGCTTTAAGTTTATGAACTTTAGAAACAGTTGATTTAAGGTTAAACATAATCATATTTCATGGCCAAAACGAATGCAGACCAACTTCTGTCTACATTTCCCGAATGAGCCATGAAAATGTTTCTACTTGTACGTCGTTTAAATACTTATATCATAAAATTCACTACGTAATGCTGTGAAGTGTCCTTCTGCTTGGAGTTGTGAAATGGCTTTAGAGTTCTTCTGCCAAGAAATCAATGAAGCTGTGCTAGAGCTGTGTGGTTCTCTATAAGTTGTTGTGTCCTTAGTATATTAAGCAATAATATGACCGTATTCTCTTCTTAATCACTGTGTGTGAACATATAACTGATACGTTTTGGATATGTGCTTTATATCTCTTTTATAAACATTTAAAATATAGAATAGAAGTAGCAGAAAGCTGTTTATAATGTGCGTTTCTTTGGTATCTTTGTATATTTGCAACAACTGGTCACACTTTTAATATGAACAGCTTTACAACCAAACAACAAGCGCACTATTTCTAGTTTATATTAATCCGAATACTTCTTGAAAGTTTGCTTTTCTATATAATATATATATATATAGAACAAATAGAACTCCCTACAAAGTGCCTCTCTTAGGTATTTGCAATCCTAGTATATTTACAACGACTGGTCACACTTTTCGTATGAAACAACAAGAGCGCTGTGTCTTGTTTATCAGTAAATTCCAAAAGAAAGCCAGTTTCAATTTGATTGTTTGTTTTTACGAGCTGCTTTGTGCACATTCCTTGGCATTTGATGCGCTTTAGGAAATAAAGTAAAATGTGATATTGGAATTCCAATTGCTTACCAATTCGAGCAGTTGGCATTAAACAATTGCAAAGTTGTAAAGTCTCGACCGCAAATCCACACACACACTCACACACAGAGAGAGAGAGAGAGAGAGAGAGAGAGAGAAAGCCAAAACCACAGCAAACGGCACACGTCTTGGCCCCCAAATGGATACCTCTATGCCATAGTTAACACTTATCTGAAGTTAAGTGAAGTTATGTGGCACTTTAAGCAGTGGCCAAGTCGCAAAACTGCACGCACTATCGGTTGCAATTCTGACTTGCAATAAATATGCCATAACAATAACTAAAGCCAACTAATATGCGATTACTGGGGCTGAGGCCAAAGCGGGGAAATGTAGCGTGAAAAGCTGCAAGCCAATTCAACCCACAACTGTCAACTGTGCGTGTGTGTGTGAGTGTGTGTGTGTGTGTGTGTGCGTAGCATCATTTTGCCAAACATGAAACAAATGCATAAGTAAATACCAGAAACGAGTGACTTTCAATATCCTTACAGGCTTATTGCTTACAGCAAATTTCACGCCAACACGGCACAAGAGCAGCAGCCAGAGAAAGAGATAGCGACAGAGAGAGCGAAAGAGAGAGAGAGAGGGAGCAAGCAAATGCATTTACACATTTGCAAACACAAACACTAACATAACAGACAGTTGCAAACATGCAACATACAAATATGCGTACAGAGAACAGCAGCAGTTGCCCATCCCCACCCCTCCCTGCCACCCTTCCACCCTGCCATCGTGCCACTCTTCACCCGATCAAATAGGAAAGAGCTGACTGTAGCCAGAAGCAGATTGGGGGTCTCCGGTGGCAGTTGAAGCGTGACAGAGAACGTCTGAAGCATTTCAATGCTAGATTCGGTTTCGGTCTAGCTTTCATTCCGTTCTGTGTGTTGTTGTTGTTGTTGTTGTTGTTGTTGCTGTTGTTGTTGTTGCTGTTGTTGTTGCTGCTGTTCTATCTGGGAGTCATGTCTGAGTGCGTTGCCTGGAACGCATTTACGTTTATTGCATTTGTAAATTATTCACACAAGGATATTAAATGCAAATTGTGATATAGAAGGCACTCCGGCTATGGCAGCATGGCCACAGATACAATATCCGTTAGATACCCAATATCCAGCCAATACACACATATGATTGTCGCATTCACAATGTATCCCAAAAACTCAACTATTTTATGCTCCATCTCCAACTTTTCTTTACTTTTTGTTGTCCACTTTGGCAGCCAAATGCAAATATGAAACGCAACGCAATGCAACGCAACGTAATCTCATTTTATTTAATACCATTAACGAGTTCAATAGCTCAGGTGAATTAGGGCCACTCGAGTTGCCAGTTTCGACAAAGAGTTCGAGTTCAGTTGGTAACAAGTCACTCAACAAATTGGCCATGCAATTGCAGTGCTGACAAAGTCACCAAAGGTAACTACAGGTAACTAACTACTACAAAGCAACTCTGATTGAATGCCAATTTAAGTTGCAGCAAACGAGCCAAAGATTTCCACTGCATTATGTATTACAAAAGCAAAGGGAGGATTATAGTTAAGCAACATATTACTAACAAATATTACTTTGACAACTGTCCGCTCTAACTTTATGTGAATGTATTGCCATTCAGTGAATAGTTGTATATATTTTAATTTACACTTAAAATAGTAGTTTTAGTTTAGAAATGCTATTTGGTATAATTATATTTGTGTAGCAAAGTAAAGATTCCCCCAAAACCCTTTCAGAGTTCGCTTTAAAATGTTGTTCTTAACTTGAAATTAGATTTGCATGTTATGCTCGCTGCCACCTTTTTGCCAAAAACTTTGTCCACACAGCCAACACAGCCAACATGGCCAACAGCAGCAGACAAACAGTATGTAGCTGTATCTAAACAAAAGTGTAATGTCAAATGGTTTTAGTGCAGAGCAACCTGCATACGAGTTGAATTTCGTTAGTGGAATTCAACTTTATGAACTTTTCCACATTCTCTTCTCTTTGCTGGTTTTAGTTTTCTCTGTTTGACATGTTTTTGACAGCATTTGCTGTGCGCGTAGTTGGCCCAAGGTTAATTGACAGTCAGTTAGCTTATTAGTTGATAATGGCAGTTGATAATGATAAGCGTTTAGTGTGGAGCGGCTTTGAAGTTGCTCTATTTAAAGAGATTTTCATTAAATATGGAAATTATATGAAACTGAAAATGTTTTCAAATATGCTTGCAAATATTTGTAAAATGTAAATTTATAGTTCAATTTTAATTTGTATTGAAATTAAGATTTTAATAATATTTCTTTATATATTTCGGTATTATTTGCTTATTTATTTGAATATATTATTATTTAAATATTATTAAGTTTATACGATTCTAGAGATTTAAATATTTTATTTTCCTTTGAAAGATTAAGGATGTTTTTTATTTTTACTTTACAAAGTATAAGTTTCTTGTGATTTAATAAGCCATTTATTGTTTAAGATATTTTTAAATATGTTTACAATTATTTGTAAAATGTAAATTAATAGATAAATTTAAACTTGCATCTAAATTGTGATTTTAATAATATTTATTTATATATTTCTGTATTGTTTGCTTAATTATTTGAATATTTATTTTAAATATTACAAAGTTTATACGTTTCTTGAGATTCAACTATTTATCTATTTAATTTAATTGAAATATTAATGATTAAAAATGTTTTTAAATATGTGTGCAAATATTTGTAAAATGTAAATTAAATGTTAAATTGTATTTTCAGTGACTAAAATGATTTTAAAAATATATACTTCTATTTTATAAATTAAATGACAACTACAAATCAGTAACTTAATTGTGATAGATTATTGTTCAGCTATTAAGTAAATTTATAAATATTTAGTAAATATAGATAAATTGCTAAATTATATTTTAGATATTTAAAGTGAATTTCAAAATATTAACTTATATTTTATTATTTTAAATGCAAGCCTTAATGCAGTATTATTTATATAATTACATACATTATTCCAACGTAAACACTTAGCTATGATTTAACTATGGACTCTGAAATATTTACTTTTCATATTTATTTATTGAAAAGTCTTTGCTTTGCTTGACTTCCAAATGCAGTCAATTAAATTTCGAATTTATTTACATTCAAATGATTTAACCCTTGTACTTAAACTATCATTATGTAATTGTTAATATGTATCTCTTTATAATTGCACGATTTGCCATACCCACTGAGGAGAACTGTAGCACCTGTCATCCAAAATACTTAACAGAAGCCAGTAAATAACAACCATTTAAATGACAATTACATACTATGCAATTTTCATCACCTTAGATATTCAAATTGCTGGCCACTTTGCGACTTCAACAATGGTAAATATACAATTATTGTCGAATTCTGGGTATAAATATCCAAACACTGCGGCTTCACCGTCACAGTCAAGATGTTTAAGGTGAAGGAGCTGCTGCTGTCGCCGGACAGCTTTGAGAATCCAATCTTTCGGATGCACTTGCATTACTTCAGCTGGTATGGCTATGTGGCATCCACGGAGCAGGCTCATCCGTGGCTCTCGCTGATACGTTGCACCATCTTTACCGCCTCGATTTGGATCAGTTGTGCGCTGATGTTGACGCGCGTATTCCTCTCGGGCAGCTATGAGAATCTGAGCGATGGTGCCACCAGTTGGGCCACAGCGGTGCAATACTTTGCCGTATCGATTGCCACACTCAACGCCTATGTGCAACGGGAACGTGAGTAGTGCAACTAGTGCAACATTGGCTCGCCCAAACCTGCATCATTGTTGCAGGTGTTGTGCAGATGCTGCGCTTGGCACACGCGGATATTGTGAGGCTAATGCTGGAGGCAGATGATCAGGAGTTGGCATTGGTGGACACCACACAGCGGTATGTGAAAACCATCACCATGTTGCTGTGGGTGCCGTCGGTGGTGGCTGGTTTGATGGCCTGGTCGGATTGCATTTATCGCACCATCTTTTTGCCACAAACCGTTTTCAATGCGGCTGCCGTGCATCGGGGCGAGGCTCAACCCATTTTGCTCTTTAAACTGTTCCCCTTTGCCGATCTGTGCGATAATTTTGCAATCGGCTATTTGGGCCCTTGGTATGCGCTTGGCCTGGGCATCACCACAATACCCCTGTGGCACACCTTCATCACGTGCCTCATGAAGTACATCACCCTTAAGCTGCAAGTGCTCAACAAGCGCGTGATTGAAATGAATGTAGGTTAACCCCGATACCCAGATACCCCGATATCCCGTTACCCCGTTACCGCGATACTCGATACCCAAAGGTATCTGAAATTTTCATCAACCTTATTCGTGGCAGATAAAACGCATCAAACCCGATCTGGTGTTGCATGAATTAACCGTTGAGGAGCTCAACCACTGGCATCTGCAGCTCTGCAGGAGTTTCGTGCAGGAGCAGGTGAAGATTCGCCACTTTGTCCATCAGCTGCAACAACTCATTCGAGTGCCAGTCATGGCCGACTTTATAATATTCTCGGTTCTCATGTGCTTTCTCTTCTTTGCTCTGACCGAAGGCGTAAGTAAATGCAAATTATCAGAGTTTTATATGTTTAATAGAATTGTAATTTATTAATTCACAATTATAAATATAAATACAATATTTTCTGAGTTTGTTTTCCCCTCTTTCTTTCTGTTTAGGTAGCCAGCAATATGGATTATTCCTTTATGATTATTTATCTGTTTGTTATGGCCGCAATCTTGTGGATTTATCACTGGCATGCAACCTTAATAGTCGAATGTGTAAGCTCAATTGCATAAACTAATGCAATTAAATGATTTTAAATTTAATTATATTTTACATTAGCAAAGCTTACCTTAAGTATGTACAGTTTTGAAGCTTAGAATGTCCCACAGAATTCAATTTAATATGCAAATTACAAATGTTCATTTGCTGCTTGTCAATTTGTCATACCAACTTTAATGAATCCATGTTACTGGCCATGTTTCTGTTACCTCCACCTTTTTTTTGGCATTATATTTGGCAATTAAACATCGCGAATTCGATCTGATTTACAGAAGGATGATTTGGCGTTTGCCTTCTATGCCTGCGAGTGGTATAGCTTCGGTTTGCCAGTGCAGAAGCGGCTGCTCTTCATGATGAAGCACACCCAGAGGCCAATGAAGATGCGCGCCCTGTTGGTCGATATGAATCTGAAGACGTTTCTGGATGTGAGTCATTATTGGAAGCCTTCTTTGAGTGAGCTGTAATTGTTGAATTTTTTTCATTTCTCCAGATAGTGCGTGGTGCTTATAGTTACTTCAATCTGCTGCGTAGCACTCATTCGTATTAGATGCTATATTAGACATATATTAGAAAATATATTTTATATTTTATATGCTTTTTGTAGTGCCGCTTGGCTAATCAAATGCCGCAACGCTTGTCAACTCGTCGTTTGGCTAACATGACAGTTAACATGGCTGGCAATTCATTTGAAGGATACGAAAGAAATAGCGTGAAGCGGAGCGAGGAGCAAAGAGTGAGATGACAGACGAGTTGGCAAAATGCTAAACCATTTTACAGCGCAAATAAACGTGATGCCTGCTACTCAAAAGCCAATGGCAGTAACAAGCAACATCATTTATCACTTTTGAGTTAAGTTAAGTAAAGTCCTGGCAACAGGATGTCAGGCGCATTGTATGTTTTATTGTTAAATTGTATTCCTTTTTCAATGGATATAAAACGATTTTCACAGTTCTCTTTTTTTCTTTTTTCAACTTAACATTTACAGTAAGTATGCACATGCCACTGCCAGAGACTGCCCCACCCACCGTCTGGCCCCTTTTTCAAACCCACCTCTTAGACACAGTTTTCCTGCTTCAGTTCTAATTGTCTGGGGGGTTTCGAGACTGAATTTATGCGTCTGCTAGACGTTCACTTGTATTGAAAATGGTCAAAATACATCAAGCCACCACCAAAAACTAACCGAATCGACCGAATTGTTATGCCCTTGGGTGTATTTTTTAATAATATTAAGAGTATAGACAAAGGGCATGCACCGCGCCACACTCAAAACAACAATAATAAACACGCATATTGTTGCGGTTGTTGCGCGTCCCGGGGATTATGACCAAAGTGGCTAAATGGCTGATAAAGGCACACGCCAAAGTGTCTGTCTCTTCCGTCTGCTGTATGAGTATCTGTCTCTCAAATATAACAAAAAACTGCAGATACTAATGAGTATTAATGGGTTTCAGGCCAGAACGCAGGTATATTATGAACCAGGGGTGTGTGTATGGGGTGCCAACTAGACCTAAACAGCGTCAAAAGGGTTGCTCTACAGTAACAGATACGCATCTGTGAAAAGTAAGCTGTTGATGTGGAAAAAAATGAAAACAAAGGGAAATGTTGCACACAAATAGTTTAAATAGTTAAGAGATCCCTTGTAACCTCTTCTAATCAACAACTGCTCCATTAGCCGAAAGAATTTCTAACTAATATCTTTCATTAAAAAAATATATATTAGATATAATAATAAACATCTACTTTGCTTACAGCAGTACTAGAATTGTTATATTAGCTTAAATATTTAAATTTAAATAACATTAATGTAAAAAACTAAATTTAAAAAAGCAAAAAAAAGGTTTTCACAATCTCCCCGACGGGGAATTGAACCCCGGTCTCCCGCGTGACAGGCGGGGATACTAACCACTATACTATCGAGGATTGTTGACGAACGGCAACCCAAACACTATTTTCTCATGCTTAGCCGCAGCAGTTAGAGATGTTGAACTCAAAAGTCTATAAATAGACAAATGAAATTGTATGGCATGACCAATTGTTGCCATCTGTTGCGGGCTATTTTTAGCAATATTGGCAAATTTTTTATGGTTTACTCGCTATGGCAGCACGTTTTTCGATTATTTATGATATTACACAACGCACGAGTAATGGATGTTCATTAAACACAATGAATGTCATGCATTCAGCTCCCCTACATACTCATATTCATACTCATACTCATACTCATGTTCACAGAGTGCAACCCTCGCTGCGTCGCAGCCCTTGAGATGCGCCATTAGTCACCCTATTTTTCAGCTTTTGCAAGCAAAATAAAAATTAAAATTTGCCATCGAGCGAATTTTGCACACATGCAATGAATATTTACCATTACAAGCCAACAATTCTTGATTACAACACAAGAAAAAAGTCAACTAAACTGAATAAATGAATGAATGATAGGCAATGCATACGACAGCATGATATATTTACGGATATTAATATTAAAAGATATGTGTAAATCTATCTATAGGGAGCTAAATCGAAATTTCAATACAATATAAATAAAATATTTCAAGTTAATATAATGATATACTTTATATAATCTATTGTTTCACCGTTGACATCATAGTTTAAACAGCTATTCGAAGAATAAACTCAATTTTCAAGGAATTTCCGCTAACTGAATGCAAAGTTCGTAAATCAGTCAAATGGTCCCCGTTGAAAAAGGCTTGGAAAAATGTATATATACAAAAAAAAAAAGAATGAGATTCTTGAAAAAGAACCGGGCAACTATTTGCCGAGTCTGTTGGGTTTCTAATGTGTCCCTTTCATTCGATCCGACTAAATATTTTACTGGGTACGTGTCTAATTCAAAGTGAAGCGAACAAACCGAACCCAGAAAAAGTTAAGCAAAAGTCGGGGGATTGGAGAAGTGGGAGCGTGGAGGCGTGCACGAGGCGGGGTCAGTTCACGCTGTTGTTTTCATATGTTTTTGTTGTTGTTGCTGTTTTGTTGGTGCATTTGTTGTTTTGGCATGTTTATTGCACTGTCAACGGCAATGCATGAAAACTTTTAGTTAGCCAAGTTAGTGGCTGTTCCTTAATGTTGGTGACAAACCCGTGTCGCCCCTCTGCGTGCATTCTCTCCCTCTCTTTCTCTCTCTCCTGCTCCCATCCGATTCTATTTTTTTTTTTTTTTACCATCGACCGTAACTGTTAATATGTTTGAAGTCAAATTGTTTTCAGTCACGTGACCGGCAACAACAATAACAACTGTGAACACACAACAACTTTATCCATGATTAATCAGTTGCATTTAAATATGTATTAAGACAATATGCATACCATCCAGCTTGAAACAAAAAGAGCAAATGCAGTTTATTATTTTGGTTCGCATTTGATGCCTTTAATAAATTTGTGTGCTGACTTTTGTTTTTAGCCAAGCTTCACTGCACATTTTTGACCAACTGATGGGCCCCTCCCTTCCACTGAGTTCCCTCCCATGATTAACATACAACATTCAAGCTACAACTTCATTTTAATAGCGCTGGACAACAAATCGCCGTGCGTTAATTATATTTAATAACCAGCAAGCGCGTAACAGCTGTCGACCAAGTTTTTTTAGCGTGTGTCGCCTTAACTATGCCCCATAAATGTTAAATGGCCTAAACACTTAAGCTGAATTATAAACTACAGAAGGCAAAAACTAATTATGAACAATTCAATTACGTTTTAATATCATATTAAATATACTATAGTTAAAATTTGTTGTTTTTGAAAACTGATCGATTTTTGCATACCTACCCCTTGACATATTTTCAATAAGTTAAAACTCTCATAACTTGGTCAAGAAAAAAATATTTGACCAGAAAGAGCTTTATAAAAGTATAGCAGATATATGAGTTTATTAAAGAGTTAGTTTCTAAAAAAAAGTGTTGAACGATGCCAACAACACGCGGTGTTCCCAAGCGGTCCCTCATCTAAGTACTAACCGCGCCCGACGCTGCTTAATTTCGGTGATCGGACGAGAACCGATGTATTCAGCGTGGTATGGTCGTTGGCGAAAGACGCTCGCTTAGAGTACGATTTTGTATCTGTATCTTATACTTAGATATGTAAAGATACATATTTAAGTAAGAATATTTATGTTTGTATCTGTATCTTATACTTAGATATGTAAAGATACATATTTAAGTAAGAATATTTATGGAAAAGTTCATTTTGAAACTTGATTCAGAGCAATCTCAGCAGCGTTAGGAAAATGTTTTCACCGGGTTGGTCAGAACAAGAAAATCTAATAAGCATTAAAAATAATATATAAATTAGATGGTCAAGTAAAAATATTTGACCAGAAAGAGCTTTATAAAAGTATAGCAGATATATGAGTTTATTAAAGAGTTAGTTTCTAAAAAAAAGTGTTGAACGATGCCAACAACACGCGGTGTTCCCAAGCGGTCCCCCATCTAAGTACTAACCGCGCCCGACGCTGCTTAATTTCGGTGATCGGACGAGAACCGATGTATTCAGCGTGGTATGGTCGTTGGCGAAAGACGCTCGCTTAGAGTACGATTTTGTATCTGTATCTTATACTTAGATATGTAAAGATACATATTTAAGTAAGAATATTTATGGAAAAGTTCATTTTGAAACTTGATTCAGAGCAATCTCAGCAGCGTTAGGAAAATGTTTTCACCGGGTTGGTCAGAACAAGAAAATCTAATAAGCATTAAAAATAATATATAAATTAGATGGTCAAGTAAAAATATTTGACCAGAAAGAGCTTTATAAAAGTATAGCAGATATATGAGTTTATTAAAGAGTTAGTTTCTAAAAAAAAGTGTTGAACGATGCCAACAACACGCGGTGTTCCCAAGCGGTCCCCCATCTAAGTACTAACCGCGCCCGACGCTGCTTAATTTCGGTGATCGGACGAGAACCGATGTATTCAGCGTGGTATGGTCGTTGGCGAAAGACGCTCGCTTAGAGTACGATTTTGTATCTGTATCTTATACTTAGATATGTAAAGATACATATTTAAGTAAGAATATTTATGGAAAAGTTCATTTTGAAACTTGATTCAGAGCAATCTCAGCAGCGTTAGGAAAATGTTTTCACCGGGTTGGTCAGAACAAGAAAATCTAATAAGCATTAAAAATAATATATAAATTAGATGGTCAAGTAAAAATATTTGACCAGAAAGAGCTTTATAAAAGTATAGCAGATATATGAGTTTATTAAAGAGTTAGTTTCTAAAAAAAAGTGTTGAACGATGCCAACAACACGCGGTGTTCCCAAGCGGTCCCCCATCTAAGTACTAACCGCGCCCGACGCTGCTTAATTTCGGTGATCGGACGAGAACCGATGTATTCAGCGTGGTATGGTCGTTGGCGAAAGACGCTCGCTTAGAGTACGATTTTGTATCTGTATCTTATACTTAGATATGTAAAGATACATATTTAAGTAAGAATATTTATGGAAAAGTTCATTTTGAAACTTGATTCAGAGCAATCTCAGCAGCGTTAGGAAAATGTTTTCACCGGGTTGGTCAGAACAAGAAAATCTAATAAGCATTAAAAATAATATATAAATTAGATGGTCAAGTAAAAATATTTGACCAGAAAGAGCTTTATAAAAGTATAGCAGATATATGAGTTTATTAAAGAGTTAGTTTCTAAAAAAAAGTGTTGAACGATGCCAACAACACGCGGTGTTCCCAAGCGGTCCCCCATCTAAGTACTAACCGCGCCCGACGCTGCTTAATTTCGGTGATCGGACGAGAACCGATGTATTCAGCGTGGTATGGTCGTTGGCGAAAGACGCTCGCTTAGAGTACGATTTTGTATCTGTATCTTATACTTAGATATGTAAAGATACATATTTAAGTAAGAATATTTATGGAAAAGTTCATTTTGAAACTTGATTCAGAGCAATCTCAGCAGCGTTAGGAAAATGTTTTCACCGGGTTGGTCAGAACAAGAAAATCTAATAAGCATTAAAAATAATATATAAATTAGATGGTCAAGTAAAAATATTTGACCAGAAAGAGCTTTATAAAAGTATAGCAGATATATGAGTTTATTAAAGAGTTAGTTTCTAAAAAAAAGTGTTGAACGATGCCAACAACACGCGGTGTTCCCAAGCGGTCCCCCATCTAAGTACTAACCGCGCCCGACGCTGCTTAATTTCGGTGATCGGACGAGAACCGATGTATTCAGCGTGGTATGGTCGTTGGCGAAAGACGCTCGCTTAGAGTACGATTTTGTATCTGTATCTTATACTTAGATATGTAAAGATACATATTTAAGTAAGAATATTTATGGAAAAGTTCATTTTGAAACTTGATTCAGAGCAATCTCAGCAGCGTTAGGAAAATGTTTTCACCGGGTTGGTCAGAACAAGAAAATCTAATAAGCATTAAAAATAATATATAAATTAGATGGTCAAGTAAAAATATTTGACCAGAAAGAGCTTTATAAAAGTATAGCAGATATATGAGTTTATTAAAGAGTTAGTTTCTAAAAAAAAGTGTTGAACGATGCCAACAACACGCGGTGTTCCCAAGCGGTCCCCCATCTAAGTACTAACCGCGCCCGACGCTGCTTAATTTCGGTGATCGGACGAGAACCGATGTATTCAGCGTGGTATGGTCGTTGGCGAAAGACGCTCGCTTAGAGTACGATTTTGTATCTGTATCTTATACTTAGATATGTAAAGATACATATTTAAGTAAGAATATTTATGGAAAAGTTCATTTTGAAACTTGATTCAGAGCAATCTCAGCAGCGTTAGGAAAATGTTTTCACCGGGTTGGTCAGAACAAGAAAATCTAATAAGCATTAAAAATAATATATAAATTAGATGGTCAAGTAAAAATATTTGACCAGAAAGAGCTTTATAAAAGTATAGCAGATATATGAGTTTATTAAAGAGTTAGTTTCTAAAAAAAAGTGTTGAACGATGCCAACAACACGCGGTGTTCCCAAGCGGTCCCCCATCTAAGTACTAACCGCGCCCGACGCTGCTTAATTTCGGTGATCGGACGAGAACCGATGTATTCAGCGTGGTATGGTCGTTGGCGAAAGACGCTCGCTTAGAGTACGATTTTGTATCTGTATCTTATACTTAGATATGTAAAGATACATATTTAAGTAAGAATATTTATGGAAAAGTTCATTTTGAAACTTGATTCAGAGCAATCTCAGCAGCGTTAGGAAAATGTTTTCACCGGGTTGGTCAGAACAAGAAAATCTAATAAGCATTAAAAATAATATATAAATTAGATGGTCAAGTAAAAATATTTGACCAGAAAGAGCTTTATAAAAGTATAGCAGATATATGAGTTTATTAAAGAGTTAGTTTCTAAAAAAAAGTGTTGAACGATGCCAACAACACGCGGTGTTCCCAAGCGGTCCCCCATCTAAGTACTAACCGCGCCCGACGCTGCTTAATTTCGGTGATCGGACGAGAACCGATGTATTCAGCGTGGTATGGTCGTTGGCGAAAGACGCTCGCTTAGAGTACGATTTTGTATCTGTATCTTATACTTAGATATGTAAAGATACATATTTAAGTAAGAATATTTATGGAAAAGTTCATTTTGAAACTTGATTCAGAGCAATCTCAGCAGCGTTAGGAAAATGTTTTCACCGGGTTGGTCAGAACAAGAAAATCTAATAAGCATTAAAAATAATATATAAATTAGATGGTCAAGTAAAAATATTTGACCAGAAAGAGCTTTATAAAAGTATAGCAGATATATGAGTTTATTAAAGAGTTAGTTTCTAAAAAAAAGTGTTGAACGATGCCAACAACACGCGGTGTTCCCAAGCGGTCCCCCATCTAAGTACTAACCGCGCCCGACGCTGCTTAATTTCGGTGATCGGACGAGAACCGATGTATTCAGCGTGGTATGGTCGTTGGCGAAAGACGCTCGCTTAGAGTACGATTTTGTATCTGTATCTTATACTTAGATATGTAAAGATACATATTTAAGTAAGAATATTTATGGAAAAGTTCATTTTGAAACTTGATTCAGAGCAATCTCAGCAGCGTTAGGAAAATGTTTTCACCGGGTTGGTCAGAACAAGAAAATCTAATAAGCATTAAAAATAATATATAAATTAGATGGTCAAGTAAAAATATTTGACCAGAAAGAGCTTTATAAAAGTATAGCAGATATATGAGTTTATTAAAGAGTTAGTTTCTAAAAAAAGTGTTGAACGATGCCAACAACACGCGGTGTTCCCAAGCGGTCCCCCATCTAAGTACTAACCGCGCCCGACGCTGCTTAATTTCGGTGATCGGACGAGAACCGATGTATTCAGCGTGGTATGGTCGTTGGCGAAAGACGCTCGCTTAGAGTACGATTTTGTATCTGTATCTTATACTTAGATATGTAAAGATACATATTTAAGTAAGAATATTTATGGAAAAGTTCATTTTGAAACTTGATTCAGAGCAATCTCAGCAGCGTTAGGAAAATGTTTTCACCGGGTTGGTCAGAACAAGAAAATCTAATAAGCATTAAAAATAATATATAAATTAGATGGTCAAGTAAAAATATTTGACCAGAAAGAGCTTTATAAAAGTATAGCAGATATATGAGTTTATTAAAGAGTTAGTTTCTAAAAAAAGTGTTGAACGATGCCAACAACACGCGGTGTTCCCAAGCGGTCCCCCATCTAAGTACTAACCGCGCCCGACGCTGCTTAATTTCGGTGATCGGACGAGAACCGATGTATTCAGCGTGGTATGGTCGTTGGCGAAAGACGCTCGCTTAGAGTACGATTTTGTATCTGTATCTTATACTTAGATATGTAAAGATACATATTTAAGTAAGAATATTTATGGAAAAGTTCATTTTGAAACTTGATTCAGAGCAATCTCAGCAGCGTTAGGAAAATGTTTTCACCGGGTTGGTCAGAACAAGAAAATCTAATAAGCATTAAAAATAATATATAAATTAGATGGTCAAGTAAAAATATTTGACCAGAAAGAGCTTTATAAAAGTATAGCAGATATATGAGTTTATTAAAGAGTTAGTTTCTAAAAAAAGTGTTGAACGATGCCAACAACACGCGGTGTTCCCAAGCGGTCCCCCATCTAAGTACTAACCGCGCCCGACGCTGCTTAATTTCGGTGATCGGACGAGAACCGATGTATTCAGCGTGGTATGGTCGTTGGCGAAAGACGCTCGCTTAGAGTACGATTTTGTATCTGTATCTTATACTTAGATATGTAAAGATACATATTTAAGTAAGAATATTTATGGAAAAGTTCATTTTGAAACTTGATTCAGAGCAATCTCAGCAGCGTTAGGAAAATGTTTTCACCGGGTTGGTCAGAACAAGAAAATCTAATAAGCATTAAAAATAATATATAAATTAGATGGTCAAGTAAAAATATTTGACCAGAAAGAGCTTTATAAAAGTATAGCAGATATATGAGTTTATTAAAGAGTTAGTTTCTAAAAAAAAGTGTTGAACGATGCCAACAACACGCGGTGTTCCCAAGCGGTCCCCCATCTAAGTACTAACCGCGCCCGACGCTGCTTAATTTCGGTGATCGGACGAGAACCGATGTATTCAGCGTGGTATGGTCGTTGGCGAAAGACGCTCGCTTAGAGTACGATTTTGTATCTGTATCTTATACTTAGATATGTAAAGATACATATTTAAGTAAGAATATTTATGGAAAAGTTCATTTTGAAACTTGATTCAGAGCAATCTCAGCAGCGTTAGGAAAATGTTTTCACCGGGTTGGTCAGAACAAGAAAATCTAATAAGCATTAAAAATAATATATAAATTAGATGGTCAAGTAAAAATATTTGACCAGAAAGAGCTTTATAAAAGTATAGCAGATATATGAGTTTATTAAAGAGTTAGTTTCTAAAAAAAAGTGTTGAACGATGCCAACAACACGCGGTGTTCCCAAGCGGTCCCCCATCTAAGTACTAACCGCGCCCGACGCTGCTTAATTTCGGTGATCGGACGAGAACCGATGTATTCAGCGTGGTATGGTCGTTGGCGAAAGACGCTCGCTTAGAGTACGATTTTGTATCTGTATCTTATACTTAGATATGTAAAGATACATATTTAAGTAAGAATATTTATGGAAAAGTTCATTTTGAAACTTGATTCAGAGCAATCTCAGCAGCGTTAGGAAAATGTTTTCACCGGGTTGGTCAGAACAAGAAAATCTAATAAGCATTAAAAATAATATATAAATTAGATGGTCAAGTAAAAATATTTGACCAGAAAGAGCTTTATAAAAGTATAGCAGATATATGAGTTTATTAAAGAGTTAGTTTCTAAAAAAAAGTGTTGAACGATGCCAACAACACGCGGTGTTCCCAAGCGGTCCCCCATCTAAGTACTAACCGCGCCCGACGCTGCTTAATTTCGGTGATCGGACGAGAACCGATGTATTCAGCGTGGTATGGTCGTTGGCGAAAGACGCTCGCTTAGAGTACGATTTTGTATCTGTATCTTATACTTAGATATGTAAAGATACATATTTAAGTAAGAATATTTATGGAAAAGTTCATTTTGAAACTTGATTCAGAGCAATCTCAGCAGCGTTAGGAAAATGTTTTCACCGGGTTGGTCAGAACAAGAAAATCTAATAAGCATTAAAAATAATATATAAATTAGATGGTCAAGTAAAAATATTTGACCAGAAAGAGCTTTATAAAAGTATAGCAGATATATGAGTTTATTAAAGAGTTAGTTTCTAAAAAAAAGTGTTGAACGATGCCAACAACACGCGGTGTTCCCAAGCGGTCCCCCATCTAAGTACTAACCGCGCCCGACGCTGCTTAATTTCGGTGATCGGACGAGAACCGATGTATTCAGCGTGGTATGGTCGTTGGCGAAAGACGCTCGCTTAGAGTACGATTTTGTATCTGTATCTTATACTTAGATATGTAAAGATACATATTTAAGTAAGAATATTTATGGAAAAGTTCATTTTGAAACTTGATTCAGAGCAATCTCAGCAGCGTTAGGAAAATGTTTTCACCGGGTTGGTCAGAACAAGAAAATCTAATAAGCATTAAAAATAATATATAAATTAGATGGTCAAGTAAAAATATTTGACCAGAAAGAGCTTTATAAAAGTATAGCAGATATATGAGTTTATTAAAGAGTTAGTTTCTAAAAAAAAGTGTTGAACGATGCCAACAACACGCGGTGTTCCCAAGCGGTCCCCCATCTAAGTACTAACCGCGCCCGACGCTGCTTAATTTCGGTGATCGGACGAGAACCGATGTATTCAGCGTGGTATGGTCGTTGGCGAAAGACGCTCGCTTAGAGTACGATTTTGTATCTGTATCTTATACTTAGATATGTAAAGATACATATTTAAGTAAGAATATTTATGGAAAAGTTCATTTTGAAACTTGATTCAGAGCAATCTCAGCAGCGTTAGGAAAATGTTTTCACCGGGTTGGTCAGAACAAGAAAATCTAATAAGCATTAAAAATAATATATAAATTAGATGGTCAAGTAAAAATATTTGACCAGAAAGAGCTTTATAAAAGTATAGCAGATATATGAGTTTATTAAAGAGTTAGTTTCTAAAAAAAAGTGTTGAACGATGCCAACAACACGCGGTGTTCCCAAGCGGTCCCCCATCTAAGTACTAACCGCGCCCGACGCTGCTTAATTTCGGTGATCGGACGAGAACCGATGTATTCAGCGTGGTATGGTCGTTGGCGAAAGACGCTCGCTTAGAGTACGATTTTGTATCTGTATCTTATACTTAGATATGTAAAGATACATATTTAAGTAAGAATATTTATGGAAAAGTTCATTTTGAAACTTGATTCAGAGCAATCTCAGCAGCGTTAGGAAAATGTTTTCACCGGGTTGGTCAGAACAAGAAAATCTAATAAGCATTAAAAATAATATATAAATTAGATGGTCAAGTAAAAATATTTGACCAGAAAGAGCTTTATAAAAGTATAGCAGATATATGAGTTTATTAAAGAGTTAGTTTCTAAAAAAAAGTGTTGAACGATGCCAACAACACGCGGTGTTCCCAAGCGGTCCCCCATCTAAGTACTAACCGCGCCCGACGCTGCTTAATTTCGGTGATCGGACGAGAACCGATGTATTCAGCGTGGTATGGTCGTTGGCGAAAGACGCTCGCTTAGAGTACGATTTTGTATCTGTATCTTATACTTAGATATGTAAAGATACATATTTAAGTAAGAATATTTATGGAAAAGTTCATTTTGAAACTTGATTCAGAGCAATCTCAGCAGCGTTAGGAAAATGTTTTCACCGGGTTGGTCAGAACAAGAAAATCTAATAAGCATTAAAAATAATATATAAATTAGATGGTCAAGTAAAAATATTTGACCAGAAAGAGCTTTATAAAAGTATAGCAGATATATGAGTTTATTAAAGAGTTAGTTTCTAAAAAAAAGTGTTGAACGATGCCAACAACACGCGGTGTTCCCAAGCGGTCCCCCATCTAAGTACTAACCGCGCCCGACGCTGCTTAATTTCGGTGATCGGACGAGAACCGATGTATTCAGCGTGGTATGGTCGTTGGCGAAAGACGCTCGCTTAGAGTACGATTTTGTATCTGTATCTTATACTTAGATATGTAAAGATACATATTTAAGTAAGAATATTTATGGAAAAGTTCATTTTGAAACTTGATTCAGAGCAATCTCAGCAGCGTTAGGAAAATGTTTTCACCGGGTTGGTCAGAACAAGAAAATCTAATAAGCATTAAAAATAATATATAAATTAGATGGTCAAGTAAAAATATTTGACCAGAAAGAGCTTTATAAAAGTATAGCAGATATATGAGTTTATTAAAGAGTTAGTTTCTAAAAAAAGTGTTGAACGATGCCAACAACACGCGGTGTTCCCAAGCGGTCCCCCATCTAAGTACTAACCGCGCCCGACGCTGCTTAATTTCGGTGATCGGACGAGAACCGATGTATTCAGCGTGGTATGGTCGTTGGCGAAAGACGCTCGCTTAGAGTACGATTTTGTATCTGTATCTTATACTTAGATATGTAAAGATACATATTTAAGTAAGAATATTTATGGAAAAGTTCATTTTGAAACTTGATTCAGAGCAATCTCAGCAGCGTTAGGAAAATGTTTTCACCGGGTTGGTCAGAACAAGAAAATCTAATAAGCATTAAAAATAATATATAAATTAGATGGTCAAGTAAAAATATTTGACCAGAAAGAGCTTTATAAAAGTATAGCAGATATATGAGTTTATTAAAGAGTTAGTTTCTAAAAAAAGTGTTGAACGATGCCAACAACACGCGGTGTTCCCAAGCGGTCCCCCATCTAAGTACTAACCGCGCCCGACGCTGCTTAATTTCGGTGATCGGACGAGAACCGATGTATTCAGCGTGGTATGGTCGTTGGCGAAAGACGCTCGCTTAGAGTACGATTTTGTATCTGTATCTTATACTTAGATATGTAAAGATACATATTTAAGTAAGAATATTTATGGAAAAGTTCATTTTGAAACTTGATTCAGAGCAATCTCAGCAGCGTTAGGAAAATGTTTTCACCGGGTTGGTCAGAACAAGAAAATCTAATAAGCATTAAAAATAATATATAAATTAGATGGTCAAGTAAAAATATTTGACCAGAAAGAGCTTTATAAAAGTATAGCAGATATATGAGTTTATTAAAGAGTTAGTTTCTAAAAAAAAGTGTTGAACGATGCCAACAACACGCGGTGTTCCCAAGCGGTCCCCCATCTAAGTACTAACCGCGCCCGACGCTGCTTAATTTCGGTGATCGGACGAGAACCGATGTATTCAGCGTGGTATGGTCGTTGGCGAAAGACGCTCGCTTAGAGTACGATTTTGTATCTGTATCTTATACTTAGATATGTAAAGATACATATTTAAGTAAGAATATTTATGGAAAAGTTCATTTTGAAACTTGATTCAGAGCAATCTCAGCAGCGTTAGGAAAATGTTTTCACCGGGTTGGTCAGAACAAGAAAATCTAATAAGCATTAAAAATAATATATAAATTAGATGGTCAAGTAAAAATATTTGACCAGAAAGAGCTTTATAAAAGTATAGCAGATATATGAGTTTATTAAAGAGTTAGTTTCTAAAAAAAAGTGTTGAACGATGCCAACAACACGCGGTGTTCCCAAGCGGTCCCCCATCTAAGTACTAACCGCGCCCGACGCTGCTTAATTTCGGTGATCGGACGAGAACCGATGTATTCAGCGTGGTATGGTCGTTGGCGAAAGACGCTCGCTTAGAGTACGATTTTGTATCTGTATCTTATACTTAGATATGTAAAGATACATATTTAAGTAAGAATATTTATGGAAAAGTTCATTTTGAAACTTGATTCAGAGCAATCTCAGCAGCGTTAGGAAAATGTTTTCACCGGGTTGGTCAGAACAAGAAAATCTAATAAGCATTAAAAATAATATATAAATTAGATGGTCAAGTAAAAATATTTGACCAGAAAGAGCTTTATAAAAGTATAGCAGATATATGAGTTTATTAAAGAGTTAGTTTCTAAAAAAAAGTGTTGAACGATGCCAACAACACGCGGTGTTCCCAAGCGGTCCCCCATCTAAGTACTAACCGCGCCCGACGCTGCTTAATTTCGGTGATCGGACGAGAACCGATGTATTCAGCGTGGTATGGTCGTTGGCGAAAGACGCTCGCTTAGAGTACGATTTTGTATCTGTATCTTATACTTAGATATGTAAAGATACATATTTAAGTAAGAATATTTATGGAAAAGTTCATTTTGAAACTTGATTCAGAGCAATCTCAGCAGCGTTAGGAAAATGTTTTCACCGGGTTGGTCAGAACAAGAAAATCTAATAAGCATTAAAAATAATATATAAATTAGATGGTCAAGTAAAAATATTTGACCAGAAAGAGCTTTATAAAAGTATAGCAGATATATGAGTTTATTAAAGAGTTAGTTTCTAAAAAAAAGTGTTGAACGATGCCAACAACACGCGGTGTTCCCAAGCGGTCCCCCATCTAAGTACTAACCGCGCCCGACGCTGCTTAATTTCGGTGATCGGACGAGAACCGATGTATTCAGCGTGGTATGGTCGTTGGCGAAAGACGCTCGCTTAGAGTACGATTTTGTATCTGTATCTTATACTTAGATATGTAAAGATACATATTTAAGTAAGAATATTTATGGAAAAGTTCATTTTGAAACTTGATTCAGAGCAATCTCAGCAGCGTTAGGAAAATGTTTTCACCGGGTTGGTCAGAACAAGAAAATCTAATAAGCATTAAAAATAATATATAAATTAGATGGTCAAGTAAAAATATTTGACCAGAAAGAGCTTTATAAAAGTATAGCAGATATATGAGTTTATTAAAGAGTTAGTTTCTAAAAAAAAGTGTTGAACGATGCCAACAACACGCGGTGTTCCCAAGCGGTCCCCCATCTAAGTACTAACCGCGCCCGACGCTGCTTAATTTCGGTGATCGGACGAGAACCGATGTATTCAGCGTGGTATGGTCGTTGGCGAAAGACGCTCGCTTAGAGTACGATTTTGTATCTGTATCTTATACTTAGATATGTAAAGATACATATTTAAGTAAGAATATTTATGGAAAAGTTCATTTTGAAACTTGATTCAGAGCAATCTCAGCAGCGTTAGGAAAATGTTTTCACCGGGTTGGTCAGAACAAGAAAATCTAATAAGCATTAAAAATAATATATAAATTAGATGGTCAAGTAAAAATATTTGACCAGAAAGAGCTTTATAAAAGTATAGCAGATATATGAGTTTATTAAAGAGTTAGTTTCTAAAAAAAAGTGTTGAACGATGCCAACAACACGCGGTGTTCCCAAGCGGTCCCCCATCTAAGTACTAACCGCGCCCGACGCTGCTTAATTTCGGTGATCGGACGAGAACCGATGTATTCAGCGTGGTATGGTCGTTGGCGAAAGACGCTCGCTTAGAGTACGATTTTGTATCTGTATCTTATACTTAGATATGTAAAGATACATATTTAAGTAAGAATATTTATGGAAAAGTTCATTTTGAAACTTGATTCAGAGCAATCTCAGCAGCGTTAGGAAAATGTTTTCACCGGGTTGGTCAGAACAAGAAAATCTAATAAGCATTAAAAATAATATATAAATTAGATGGTCAAGTAAAAATATTTGACCAGAAAGAGCTTTATAAAAGTATAGCAGATATATGAGTTTATTAAAGAGTTAGTTTCTAAAAAAAGTGTTGAACGATGCCAACAACACGCGGTGTTCCCAAGCGGTCCCCCATCTAAGTACTAACCGCGCCCGACGCTGCTTAATTTCGGTGATCGGACGAGAACCGATGTATTCAGCGTGGTATGGTCGTTGGCGAAAGACGCTCGCTTAGAGTACGATTTTGTATCTGTATCTTATACTTAGATATGTAAAGATACATATTTAAGTAAGAATATTTATGGAAAAGTTCATTTTGAAACTTGATTCAGAGCAATCTCAGCAGCGTTAGGAAAATGTTTTCACCGGGTTGGTCAGAACAAGAAAATCTAATAAGCATTAAAAATAATATATAAATTAGATGGTCAAGTAAAAATATTTGACCAGAAAGAGCTTTATAAAAGTATAGCAGATATATGAGTTTATTAAAGAGTTAGTTTCTAAAAAAAAGTGTTGAACGATGCCAACAACACGCGGTGTTCCCAAGCGGTCCCCCATCTAAGTACTAACCGCGCCCGACGCTGCTTAATTTCGGTGATCGGACGAGAACCGATGTATTCAGCGTGGTATGGTCGTTGGCGAAAGACGCTCGCTTAGAGTACGATTTTGTATCTGTATCTTATACTTAGATATGTAAAGATACATATTTAAGTAAGAATATTTATGGAAAAGTTCATTTTGAAACTTGATTCAGAGCAATCTCAGCAGCGTTAGGAAAATGTTTTCACCGGGTTGGTCAGAACAAGAAAATCTAATAAGCATTAAAAATAATATATAAATTAGATGGTCAAGTAAAAATATTTGACCAGAAAGAGCTTTATAAAAGTATAGCAGATATATGAGTTTATTAAAGAGTTAGTTTCTAAAAAAAGTGTTGAACGATGCCAACAACACGCGGTGTTCCCAAGCGGTCCCCCATCTAAGTACTAACCGCGCCCGACGCTGCTTAATTTCGGTGATCGGACGAGAACCGATGTATTCAGCGTGGTATGGTCGTTGGCGAAAGACGCTCGCTTAGAGTACGATTTTGTATCTGTATCTTATACTTAGATATGTAAAGATACATATTTAAGTAAGAATATTTATGGAAAAGTTCATTTTGAAACTTGATTCAGAGCAATCTCAGCAGCGTTAGGAAAATGTTTTCACCGGGTTGGTCAGAACAAGAAAATCTAATAAGCATTAAAAATAATATATAAATTAGATGGTCAAGTAAAAATATTTGACCAGAAAGAGCTTTATAAAAGTATAGCAGATATATGAGTTTATTAAAGAGTTAGTTTCTAAAAAAAAGTGTTGAACGATGCCAACAACACGCGGTGTTCCCAAGCGGTCCCCCATCTAAGTACTAACCGCGCCCGACGCTGCTTAATTTCGGTGATCGGACGAGAACCGATGTATTCAGCGTGGTATGGTCGTTGGCGAAAGACGCTCGCTTAGAGTACGATTTTGTATCTGTATCTTATACTTAGATATGTAAAGATACATATTTAAGTAAGAATATTTATGGAAAAGTTCATTTTGAAACTTGATTCAGAGCAATCTCAGCAGCGTTAGGAAAATGTTTTCACCGGGTTGGTCAGAACAAGAAAATCTAATAAGCATTAAAAATAATATATAAATTAGATGGTCAAGTAAAAATATTTGACCAGAAAGAGCTTTATAAAAGTATAGCAGATATATGAGTTTATTAAAGAGTTAGTTTCTAAAAAAAAGTGTTGAACGATGCCAACAACACGCGGTGTTCCCAAGCGGTCCCTCATCTAAGTACTAACCGCGCCCGACGCTGCTTAATTTCGGTGATCGGACGAGAACCGATGTATTCAGCGTGGTATGGTCGTTGGCGAAAGACGCTCGCTTAGAGTACGATTTTGTATCTGTATCTTATACTTAGATATGTAAAGATACATATTTAAGTAAGAATATTTATGGAAAAGTTCATTTTGAAACTTGATTCAGAGCAATCTCAGCAGCGTTAGGAAAATGTTTTCACCGGGTTGGTCAGAACAAGAAAATCTAATAAGCATTAAAAATAATATATAAATTAGATGGTCAAGTAAAAATATTTGACCAGAAAGAGCTTTATAAAAGTATAGCAGATATATGAGTTTATTAAAGAGTTAGTTTCTAAAAAAAAGTGTTGAACGATGCCAACAACACGCGGTGTTCCCAAGCGGTCCCCCATCTAAGTACTAACCGCGCCCGACGCTGCTTAATTTCGGTGATCGGACGAGAACCGATGTATTCAGCGTGGTATGGTCGTTGGCGAAAGACGCTCGCTTAGAGTACGATTTTGTATCTGTATCTTATACTTAGATATGTAAAGATACATATTTAAGTAAGAATATTTATGGAAAAGTTCATTTTGAAACTTGATTCAGAGCAATCTCAGCAGCGTTAGGAAAATGTTTTCACCGGGTTGGTCAGAACAAGAAAATCTAATAAGCATTAAAAATAATATATAAATTAGATGGTCAAGTAAAAATATTTGACCAGAAAGAGCTTTATAAAAGTATAGCAGATATATGAGTTTATTAAAGAGTTAGTTTCTAAAAAAAGTGTTGAACGATGCCAACAACACGCGGTGTTCCCAAGCGGTCCCCCATCTAAGTACTAACCGCGCCCGACGCTGCTTAATTTCGGTGATCGGACGAGAACCGATGTATTCAGCGTGGTATGGTCGTTGGCGAAAGACTGTTGGTTAGAATACGATTTTGTATCTGAAATTTAATCTATTTTTGGAATAATTTAAATAGAAATCAATAAATGAAGTTAGTGACGAAAGTTTAAGCACTAAGCATACAATATTGTATGCTTAGTGGTTTAAGTTTATATTAGAATAGTTTATATCAGACTTGAATTTAAAAACGCTTTAGACTTTTTTCAATTTTTAAAAGAACTGTTTTTAACAACATTTCAATGCGTGCTTTATGTCGGAGAGCTCTGCCCAAAAATAGATCAGGGCCGACAAATTGCAATTTGGTATTTTCTTGTTTTTCTCATTTTCGATATTTGGAAAGGAAAATCCCAAACCGTTTTCATTTGCTCGTTTTTGAATGCGCTTTTTAATTTAATTTTCGTAGGCCGCCGCGCCATGCACTTCAAACCGCATGCACACAAGTACACACATGGGCAACACTACACAACATACAACACACACATCCTCAGCTTTCAAAAGCGCAGTCGATTCGAGCACCCAATCCGGCAAAAACCCATACCCAAGCCACGTGGGCGCCCGCTTTCATGCGCTTCGTTTAGCAAAGTGGATGTTAAGTGTAATGCGATTTTTATGTAAATTTTTGCCGAAAAAAGAACTGAATACATGCCACACAAACACACACAGACACACACACGAGCAAAGGGAATAACGACGAGTGATGAGACAGGCAACAGTTCTGATGATTTCGTTGCCACGGTCACGGTCAGACAAACGGTTCGTCTACTCGCCACACCACTCTAGCACTCCCCTCTTTATCCCATCATCATTCAGTCAGACAACGCCTCGCACAGACAAGTGGCTATATTCCATATGTAGGAGGGAGGACTCTGGCTCTGTGTCCGCAGAGCAAACGAAGCACTTAGTCAGTTCAAATATTGGGTGCTATGACGGGGTTATACTTCGCACATATACTACACATACAACATACGAACATCTACATAAATATTGCATTGATTATTTTGAAAAGGGTTGTCATTAGTTGAAAGACCATCAGTACAACCGACAATTCTAGGCAGGAGCAACCCCGTCAGAATCGTGGTATTCAATTATAATCACAAAGTGTCATAATTTTGTATCATCAACTGGCCTTTTAGTATTTGGGTAGAACGTCAGTCTACCTCTACTAATGACAATCGTTCTGTGCTAAGCAACAATATAACCAACCGCACGCTGCTAGAACCATTTGGGAATTATAGCGCAGAAAAATGAAAAAAAGAACACGTTTTGATCGCAGCGAACACACAAACATACTAAGATTGCGCACATTTTTATAAAGCAGAAATAATATATTTCTATACTTTTGCTAGTCTTTATATTAATTAAAATATCTCAATTATTTAAAAATCTTAATTTTCTCTATTTTTATTATTAGAAAATAATAAAAAAATTTACTTCCCATACCGGGAATCGAACCCGGGCCTTCTGGGTGAAAGCCAGATATCCTAGCCACTAGACCATATGGGATTGATTTTCTGCTGCGGCAGAAAATATATTTGTATGGGCATGCGATTACAAGAGTACGCTTCAACACGCTTTTAAAAAACAATGAGTGTAATAACCTTGCTTATGAATATATAAAAAAAAGTTATTCATTTATTAAGAATATTTATTAGAAATAATAAAAAAACAAATCTGTGTTTCAACGTTTTCCCATACCGGGAATTGAACCCGGGCCTTCCGGGTGAGAGCCGGATATCCTAACCACTAGACAATATGGGAGATGTGTGTTTCGCCGCTCAATGCTGTATATCAACTAGCAAAGATTTTACTGTCGTGTATTCCGTCTGTAGAAATGACGTCATGTATGTTATGAATCTGCTTTAGGTAGGTCTGAACTTATGGAAAATAGTATGCATGCCAGAATTAAAAGGCATGGTAATATTGGAATTTACCTGGACACGGTTCAAGTGTGTACCGAAATAGGTAAATGCATTTATTTTTTATTCAAATAAAATAGCAAAGTATCTAACAGTATAAAATGTAGAATGCCTTGCAAAATAATGTATATTAAATAATGTAGTATGTTAAATTGTTGTAACATCGAACACTTTGGATGGCCAGCACAAAACTGAAATTTGGCAGCCATCTTCGCATCTCCCATATTGTCTAGTGGTTAGGATATCCGGCTCTCACCCGGAAGGCCCGGGTTCAATTCCCGGTATGGGAAACTGTGAATATGAAATTCTTTTTAATAAAATATTTTTTTTAATTATATATCTAATAATTTTATAAGTTATACTACTATCCAATTTAAAATCACTCAGTTGTTGCTGTTTGTTTACAGTACTACAAATGAGTCGAAACTTTACTGCTGTTTGGAATGCCACACATTTTCTTTTTGTTATGTGCCTATTTCTGGTCTCAATAATTTTGATTACCAGATTTGAATCAAGTGATAACAAAACTGGTGTTAGACATTGCAGATTACATGTCCCATATGGTCTAGTGGCTAGGATATCTGGCTTTCACCCAGAAGGCCCGGGTTCGATTCCCGGTATGGGAAGTAATTTTTTATTTTAGCAAACAATGTTAAAAATAAGTAATATAAAACATTGTTTATATAAAAATGATTTAAAGCATTAAAAAAAAGAAGTGGTGCGCTGAACCACAGCACTTTTCCTCATAGCAGAGCAAGGTTTCGATCCTCGGACCTCTGGGTTATGGGCCCAGCACGCTTCCACTGCGCCACTCTGCTTGTTGATACATTAGCTTCTAATGCTCTACTAAAGGTAAAGACGGTATGAGCTGACTGCTGTGTAACAGACTAAGGCATTTGTTGAGCAAAATCTCATACGCACACACACACACACACACACACACACACACACGCACACACGCACACACGCACATACGTTCGCGAGTTGGGGAGCCGAGTAAACTCACGTGGATTACGTATTTACTTAACTGCGGCCACACAGTGTTGACGACTCTTATCGCCACGTTGCATGCGGCCGCAGCATGCGTTCCCTTAGTGGCTCGACTCCACCTCTGTCCCAGCTCTTTGCTTGCTGCGGCAAGGTTTTTTGCCTTTGGCACAAATATGGCTTTAATAACCAACCGTCGTGTAAATTTTTCTGTTGATTTTTTGCATTTCTGTTTGTTTTTACGGGCAGCGGCAACAATGTCTATAAACTGACCTTAAAGCTGACAGAGGAAAAACTTTAAAATGGCTAGAAAGTACATTTAAATGTGTTTTTTTTTTCAAAATTTAACTAAACTTGTTTAGTTATCGTTATGGTATTTATTTATTTTATTTATTCAAATACAACAAAAGAGCCAAAACCATTGGTTGGCTACTCAAAAAGGTTCAATCAACGTATAAAATTGACATATTTGTCAATAAATTGCAAAATTTTAATTAATTTTCGCGCCACTTAAAAGCCAGTTGCATCGTTGCATAGCCACGCCCCAATCGTCATCCAATCGCCCTCAGTGTAAAATGGGAAATGTTCACAGACCGCAAACACTAAATTGCAAATAAATTTGTTTAAATATGCAATGGCAAAGCGTCAAATGCTTGCGTGTGTGTGTGTGTGTGTGTGTGTGTGTCTGAGGGAGGAAGGTTGAAGAGTAGAGTAATGGTAAAAGCAACTTCAGAGCTGCGGCATCACCTGCAAAGGGTGTAGAGTCAAAACGGAAGCGGGAAGAGAGGTTACTACCGCAGCGAGAGGCAAGAGACAAGAGACATGAGACAACGACAACGTGCGGCATCAAATTTTAATAGGAAAACCCCAAAAAGTTCAAGCCACAAAGTCCATTTCCATGGCACAACAGCAACAACTTTCCGCTCTTGCCCATCTTGTTGTTGTTGTTGTTGTTGCAGTTACTGCTGCTGCTGGCTAACATGGCTGATGTACGCTTTTGGTTTTTGGCCACGAAGATGTTGCATTGACATTGAATATTGATGAAAATAAATCGAATTTCCGCCAGACAACCAGACGCTCAGACTGTCGCCGCAGTTGGACGAGCGCACTCGATGGATCTCTCTTCTTGCCAAAAAAAAAGAATAACACAACAACAACAACAGCAACAACAGCAACAACAGCAACAAGACAACAAACACAAAAAGCTGGACATCTCCATATGCATGTATGTATGTTCATATTGATTGCCAAAATGGTTTGAGCCGACCAAAAAGGGTTCCGGCTGAATTGTGTATCTGCTTGAGTGTCAAAATCTTCCCAAGCATGTGTCCTTGTGTGTGCTTGTGTGTGTGTGTGTGTTGTATGTGTATGAGAGTGCAAAGTTAAGAGACATTTGTGGTTTTATCTGAGTTTTGTTTGAAGCGAAATAAATTACTTTCGATACGGCTATAGAATAAACTTGAAGCATGTTCGGTAAATGGAGAGCGTAGTATATCTGGGAGGGGAAACAAAGTAGATGATAGCATAATAAATTACAAATTACAATACATATTCAATAGAAATATTGTTTTGTATTATTAATATAAAACAATCAGAAAAAAATTGTGTAAAGCGCAAAGAATTTAAAACGCTGGGGAATACAAATTAAATTCATCATTTAACTAAAAAGAAATTCACCGCTTAAACATTGCAATTTTATGAATTTTTTCACATTTTTTTTCAGTTGTGCACTGTGCAGTATTCACTGTTTACTGCCTCGCTTCCCCCGCTGTCTTCACGCCAATTTGCCCATCGATTCGAGGAGTTAACACTTGATTTGTATTTAAAAATTATTGACCAATTCATGGTTGCTGATTAAGTTTGTGTTTGTGCTTGTCAAACGCTCTGTAACAGTGAGGGAGAGAGAGAGAGGGGGATAGTGTGAGTGAGCGGAGGCAGCTGCTGAATGGTGGCAAGTGATTGATTTTTACAGCCACAAGGCTTTGGCCATGGTTAAGGGAAATTGCATAAACGCCACACAGTGCACATTGCAGCCCATATGAAAATCCAATTTTCCAGTGATTGATCATACACACACACACACAGAGAGAGTGAGAGCGGGGTATACACAAACACACATACACGTCTGTTTGGTATTGTGGAAAGTTTGTTTGTTGGCCATACGCAAAAATAATGTAATTAAAGCAATGTTTGCATAATAAAAATTAATATTTGTTGCATTTTGTGTCAGAGGACACAACATAAAACACACTAAAAGCAATGCATTTATTGTCAATCCAGCTCCCTCTCTCTCTGTCTCTCTATCTCTCTCGCACTGTCGCTCTGTCTCTGCTGCCCAGCATTCTATGCTATTTACCTAGGCTGTAGTACAGTTGTCTGGCTGCGCTTTATGCGGGCTGTCAAAATCAGACAGTTTGCACACATGATGTACCGCGTGCCACCCGTTAACCCCTCCCTTGTTGCCATGCTCTTTCCCCCGAAATCCAAGCCAGGGATTTGGAGTCCACTCTGTACGCTGTACGCTGGACTCTGGACTCGGCTTTGTGCAGCCTTCTGTTTGTTCAAGTTTCGTTTCAGCAAATTATGTTGCAGCATATGGATGGGGATTTACACTGTGCAACATACAGTGGCAACAGTGTCGTCACTCGGCACTTGTCGAGTGTCTGCAACGTTTGTATGCAAATATTGAAATAAGTCTTAATTGAATACAAATACTCAATTACATTGCGGCAAATCTATTTTGTGGGCCAAGCTCAAACATTCTGCGAGCAACAACAGGGGGCAGACCGATCCCAACCCCTTGCCAAATGTAAACTTCTACACTTGCCAATTGTTCAACACTTTTACTTTATAATTGCAATTGTGTTTATGGCCCATGAGTGTCGCCAACGTTTTTTGCACAAAACAATTAAGGATTAGTCTGTCGCAGTCTGAATAGAGTGAGTTTACTGTACTACAGACTTCATAGTCTGCTTTGCATTTCAATTGAAATTAAATATGCGTTATAGTAATTTACTATAATTGTTATTTTGTTTACAATATTATTAAAATGAAATTAAAAAAAAAATTTGTATGTGGCCCATGAGGGGATCGAACCCGCGACCTTCGCGTTATTAGCACGACGCTCTAACCAACTGAGCTAATGGGCCGACGTGACGTGAGGCAGCTCAGAGATCAATTCGAAATAATTCTACGCAGTTGCTGTATTTAGTTGAGGATTATTTAGACAATAGATAGATATTGTACGAGTATACTAAGGTATTTGCTTTTAATACAGACAAACTATAATTAACTATTTATATATACAACAAATGAGATAAGATTTGTTGCTTATATATAATTTATATTATTTTATATTTAGATTGAAGACAAGCAGACAGAATGCTATGTGTTTTTTATATATACTATATATAGATAGCTGAATATAGATATATATAGAAAACAGCAAAAATTTAATTATATTTTAATCTGCTTCAAGTGGAAATACAAAGCAATTTTAGCAAATGTTGAATAGTTTTAGCGAATTTGCTTAGCTGCTTTTTCAACTATTCTAGATTATTAATAATATAACCATTTATAGCATTATTGCTAACTGCACACACTAGCACCACTTTAAGCTAGTGTCATTGGGCTGTAATAATGCTAGCTGCATTTGCGTTGATCCCTTGGGAGCACAAGGCTTTGCTCATGCATGTATACTTTACTGGCATGACATGCATCTTGGAGTTGGTACCCAAACCTTAGCGGTGCGTGGAGTAGAGCCCAAGTCAGTGCCGAGTAACATATTTGACACTTCATTAAAAAGCAACATTAGCAAAATCAATTAGAGAGTATTCCCCAAGCACACAACATGCGACATAACCAGCAAAAGCAAATAGAGATGGATAGATGGATACATATACATATACAAACAAATATACATATATATATATATGTATATGTATATATGCTTAGACAGCGTGAGTTGGGAGTTTTAGTAGCATTTGTTGTTTTTGGCTAGCAAATAAACAAACAATTGAGATACACATGAGATACTGTTGCATTGTTGGACTCCCTTGCTCTGTTGCTGATTCACAAATTGTTTGGGCAGCCAGACAGGACGAGCCAGGACAACAGGATGATACAAGCTCAGTTGAGCTGAGCTGAGCCGAGATGAGTTGAGTGAGTTGAGTGAGACGAGAGTCGAGTTGAGTTCAGTTCGAGACTTTGTTTACATTTTGAATTGTCGGCGCCGATATTTGCACTGGTAAATCGCCAGACGGCAAACTTGTTAAATGGAAAATTAATTAAAAACGTGTTTTCTCCATGATAAACAATTTATTTGTTTTCATTTACTTTTAGTGGAAAAGTCTTACAAAATAAAATTCGCACCAATCTAATAGTCATTACTACGTTTCATCACCATTTTGAGCCAGCTACGTAAGAAGTCGGAGCTTTGCAGTCCCTCCATGCGATTGAGCACCTTGCCATTGTGCATAACGAGTAGGGATGGCACCGAAGCCACATCATAGTCCAATGCCAGCTCGGTTAGTTCATCGATATCCACACGGGCCAGATGCACTCTTCCTCGCTGCTCATTCACAACATTCTCAAGGCGCGGGGCAAGCGCTTTACAGGGTGTGCACCAGCTGTTGAACAATATAATGCAATTGCGAGGTTATCGATAATTATCGATAACATTAAGTAACTAACCTGGCATGAAAGTCCACCACAACAGGCTTCTCACTGCGCTTCACCTTCCGCTCAAACTCCTTAATGCTCTGAACATCGAAGATTGTTCGCTTTATTGAGGGCTTCGCATTAACCACGTGCGATAATCTCGACAAGTTTTTAAGCAAACTCATTTGGCTAAATCTCGTTTTCGGCGACATTTTTCTACAATTTTATACTGAAATTTTTAAAGGGTTCTAATCGAAAGCGTTGACTGACAAACAATGAGGTGGGAAACACAAAAAGTTATTCAATAGAAATCTGAGTTGTTGACAGGAAAGTCGCTTGTTGCTGAGCTAAGTAGATTATTTATTAGAAAAGATATAATATGAACTATGTAATGATAATTAACGATGACTATATGTATTATTTTTAGTAAATAAAATATAATAAAACCCTTTGCAATGCTCATAATCCCTTGTGAACAGCCAAATGTATTTATAAATAAGTTAAAACAAAACCATTTGCAATGCTCATTATGCTTTATTGATTTAATCAAATCACAGCGATATTTCACTTGATTACAGTTTACTTTCCAGTTGCGCGATTCTTATGGAAACACTGGAAATACTGATAAGCCGTATCGCACTTATCAGCGCCCTTGATCGTGCCACACTTGGCGATATTGGCCTTGACCGTATCGGCTCCTTCGATCTCTCCCATTTTGGCAATCACAACATCCGGCTTCAGCTGTCCATCGACCATGAAGCCAATCTTCTCCATCAAGCAATTGGCAAAGCATTTGAGCTTCGGATCGGTATCGTCGAAGTTGCCACCGCGCAAAGCACGCGACTGATCAGCGCTGATCCCCTCCTGCTCTGCACACTGTGTGGCATGTTGCTGGATGATCTCCAATTGCTCCTCCGTCGGCTGGCGACAGTTGAAGAGTTTATAGTATTCAATTGCAGCAGTATCTCTACGTTAAGTACTTACTTTACCAGCCAAGGCGAAGGCCAGACAGGCGCTCAATACAATCAACAGCTTCATTGGGAATATTCTATAGGTTGATTCTATGTTGATTCTATATTTCCCGTAACGCTCTGGTATTTGTACTGCTGTTAAAACTCTCTACGCTCTTCGCTTTTATATGATTTTGTGTTAACAAAAAAAAAATAGTTGAAATGTATTTGTTGAATACATTTAATAAATGTTTTTCTATTTTTGTATTTTTGTATTTAATTTAAACAATTGTTAGAGTAATGATGATTTTGATTTCATTGTGTTAATTTAATTGTTTGCTCGACTTACAAAACTAAACAATGTACAGCAATTAATGTTTTTCTCTCTGCCTTGCCCATACCCTGTAATTATTTAATGTGAGCATTATTATTCAATTTGTATAGTTTTGTCAACACAATTACGAGTCTAAATCGATTACAATAAATTGTTTGTTATTCACAATATGAACAAGAACTCAATTGATGATTCAAGTGTATTTATTTTGTATAATTGCGCAATAAAGAGTATCTTCTAGTCATGCGGATCTGATTATATCTCTTAACTTTGCTAGAGCAACGGAAGTGAAGGTAAATTGTTTAGTAGTGGTTATTTCTAGAATTATTTAATACTGCAGGGTATTTGCTTGTCAGGCATGCTTACAGCTTGCAGTTCTGCTTGTTTTCTTGGCCAGCTTTCAGGCTGTTTATGCAACCTACTTGACAAGACTACTTTCCATTTGTTTGCCTTGGCTTGGTCAGCAGATACTCATGTGCCTAGCACGCAATACAACCACAGAGTTTACTCTATATATATATATATATATATATATGTGTGTGTGTGTGTGTGTAAGCATATATCTATAGATTTGGGTCACATTAGATCACAGGCTGCTGATAACATTAAGCAGGCACTTTCTACATTTTGCTTGGCCATGTTTACTTGCCTCAAATGAATGATGAGCTGTCTCTGCCTCTCTCCCTCCCTCTCTCTCTCCCGCTTTATGCCTTGTCTAAACATTTTTACGATTCAGGGTTACTGATAGCCTAGGCTGTCATTCTGCTGGGCTTTACATAATCTTCAGTGCTTAAGCTGCGGCCTTTTCAGCAATTAGTTTTTGTGTGCATTCAATGTGCAGATAAGTAGCCAAGTTGCCAAAGAGTTTTCTAATGTGGCCCCAACTGATGATGGCTGATTGACAGGCGCCTGACAAGTGGGTTGAGCGATGCCACTGGGCCACTGAGCCACTGTTATTTAATGACCTTTCACATAATGCAAATGTGTGCAAAATATAGCCAACTATGTACAAACATCAGATACTTATCACTCGAAAAAAGAGACCAAAGAATTGATTTGTTTTTTAGAGCCAGCTTAGCATACAGAGTTTGACTGAAAGCGTAATGAATTGCACAAAGCTTAGCTGCTGAATTGAGTATATTTACAGGGTATCTCTTTATAGAAAATATCCATAAATGTAGACTATATTTGCGTGTGCTTTAGCCATTGTCTACAGCAGTTAGATACAGGGTATCTGCTAGCTTCAATTACCTATTTAATATACTCTCCACACATATTATGTAAAAATATATTTGCTGGCTGATAAGCAATTGTTGTTGTATGTTATCATTTCTAATTTGTTTCAAATTAAATGAGTTTTCCACACATAAAGCATAAAACAGAAAATACTATGTATGTATGTGAATGCCACACATATGTGTGAGTGTGTGTGTGTGTAGAGGGAGGTGGGGAGCTGTCTAGGTGGTGCAAATGTAATTAAAAAACTTTCAAACCGCATCAACATAAATGTATGGCGTAGAAAATTCTGTGCATTTGACAATTTTCGGTTGCCAAAAAGTTGACATTTTCTCTGTGTATGCGTGTGTGTATGGTATGTGTGTGTGTGTGTGTGTATGTGTGTGTATTTACCTGTGAGCGTGCATTGTAATTTGTGAGTTTTTAAGCTAAATGAAAGGCTTTAAAAAGTTGTTATTGTTCATACATAAATGTCGACTCGCGCTCATCGATGAGCAGGCGGTCATTTAATGTGTTAAATGCTTTTACGAGTTTTCCCAATTTCCAACAGAGAGACAGAGAGAGAGAGAGAGAGAGAGAGAGTGAGTGAGAGAGAGCTTGGCAATTTCATTTATTTTAATTGAAGGCAATACACAGTCCTTTTGGGCTGCTTCGACGAGCCTCCCCATAAAGTGTGTCCGAGTAAAACATTTCAATTTAATTGCATTTAAATCGCTGGCCCAAAACACCTTAATAGACCATTAAGGTGTGCACAACTCCAGCCCCAAGCTAATGCTGCTGCTGCAAAAAAGGTTAAGTTGCAATATGTTTGGGTAATAAACATTAAAAGTCGACATTTAATTTCAAATGATAGCCCATTAAATGTTTGCATAAAATGTGAAATTTATCAATTATAGAAATTTATTGCATTGAATTATTGATGAGTGGAATGTGTAGAATGCTTAAAACGAATTGACTCCCCTTTTAACTAGCACTCCCCTCTCAATTGTACACATTATTCGACTCATCTATTATCATATATAGTTTACTTATCGTTGTTATCCTCCCCGTCCCCTTCTCCGTTCCCGTCTCAACAAAGTTGGCGCCAGCTCGCTGTACTCTGCTCTTCTGGCCATCATTTTCCATTAGCTTTATTATATACTCATTTGCGCAAATGTCTTATATCATTGTTATTAGTAAATCTTATGCCTATGATTATTGCTTCTCTATAAATGTGTGTATAGCTCTCTCTCTCTCTCTCTGTGTGTGTGCCGAAAACTGTTTCATCAGCAAGTGTGTGTGGCAATTCCTTTGGGTAGCCAGCAGCGGTTAGAGGTTGGAGCTTGCAGGTTGTTGAACTCTGGCCAACATTATTGGGGTCAGTTGGATAGTTCAAGCGCGAAATGATGTCGAAAAGGCAGATTTAGGGGTTGCTGCTAAACACATTTAAGGGGGATGCATTCACTAACGAGGGAATGTTCACAAATCTAGTGTAAGCAGAATTATATAAATTATATTAATATTCTTACACTTTTAAAGACAACTGTATCTAGCGTCTACTTCCTTGTATATTTGTGTAGATTTCAAATTATAATTAAAAGTACTTTGCCTACTTCTGCGTGTTCTCCCCGAGTAAAATGTTTTCATGTCATTAGAAGTGATTTGAAATTACGCAAAAAAAAGTCAACGAACTGGAAGCAGTTGACAAGAGTTTCAAATGCAAATGGCACAATTTAATGTTGCATATTTTGTGCTTAGTCATTTCGTAGTAGAAACTCATTTTAATTAATTTAATTACTGTCATTTGCATACATTTGCAGCTCTCATCACATTAGAATACACGTGTTGCGACTCTGTATTTGCCAACTGTTCATTAAATAAATAATAAACTCATTTCAAGCAGCTTAAAAGAACTGAAGATTAATTTGATCTTTGGCTGAACGAATAGAGAATACACTTTATTGCACTTTAAGCTGATTTTAAGCAACATTTGAGGAGTATAAATTTCATATTTGGAAAAGCAATTGCTTTGTCATTTCAACACACAACTTAACTCTTTCAACATTGGAATTCAACGGTCACTTCCAATAAATATTCGAGCACACATTCGTAATCCTTGTGGCTTATCATAAATTCCGTGCATAACTCTGCACTGGAATGTTGCAAGGCGAGGAAAAAGCAAATTAATATCAAAATGCGCATTATTCTAACCAAAATTCTCTACTTCTCGCCTTGTTAGCCCACTTAGTCTTGCTAACATTCAATTCTCAAGCCGCAGGCATTGCAGTTACAACATTTTCTGATTGCATTAAATATAATAAATAATTTTTTGAGGTTTTTCTTCTACATTATTTTGTTCTCTATGTCCAAATCTATTTATCTCTCCATCTCTTGGTGGGGTGAGAAAACGTAAATAGAATATTTTATGCAATTTATTTTGATCAAGTTGAAGTGCCTAAATATTCTTTGGGTGTTGCCAATGCGTTCGTGCGTCTCATGCAATGCAAAATTATGATGAGAATGAAATGCGTACAACACGATTTCAGTTCTATAGACAAATTTCATATACCGCAATAAAGAAATATTTATTTATATATTTCGAGTGAAAAACTCAGGTTTATGACTTCACAAAGGGCATAAATATACATAAAATACTCAAGATATGCATTTAGATAGAAGTGTGATATTAAATCATCATTTGCATGTTCTAAGCAATTTGGTAGAAATATTTAAAGCATACTTTTGGGCTCAACCTTAAATTGCAATGAAACACGCATAATTCGCTCTAGCAAGAGCACTATTTAAAGTTAAAGCATAATTTTAGGCTCATCCTAAATTACAATGATACAAATTTCAGCCAAAATAGTTTTTATTTTTATTTTAATCTGCGCTGAAAACCAAAATTTAATGGTTTTTATTGATAATAATTGAAAATCGAATTGCAAATAATGCTCTACATTTCTATTAATCGCGAAATACTGTGGTTTTAAGGCGGTTTTGTTGATATAAAAATTAATTTATAATATTAAATATTATTTTAGAGCATTCAGCATGTAATTTATATTAATTTATGTATATTTTTAATTATAAATCATAAGTTAAGCTGTGCATCAGCTAAAAAAGTATCTATATATAGCTTTAATCTCTCATTAAACTTAATAACCCTTGCAAATCACGAACCCCATTTAATTTGAAGTGCATTCCTCTTAGCATATGCTTTCAAATAGTAATACTCCTATTTAGGAGTGCACCTGCTCGCCGGAAACTACTTCCTGTTGACGCCTTTAGAGTTTTCCTGTATTTGCGACAAAATAAAACGCATTTATTGCCCAGCTCATTACACACTAAAAAGGCAATCGAGCATCAAATTACAAAGCAAATAAAATGCAAATAGCTTTGCTTTTCCACTTTTTCCGAGCTCACTTTTCTTTTTTTTCTGTTTTTTTATTTATATATATTTGTATACACTTGCAAAGGGTAGCATGATTAGAGGGAAGGAAATGTGTTACAATTCTGTGGAGAACTTAATGCGAATGAAGAAACTGGCAGCTCATAAAGGAAAGTTAAGTATATGATAATTAAACTGACTTGAATTGAATGATATATTTAAACTTAAATTATATATAAATAGAATTAAAGAGCATTCAATCTTCGACTTTGGGCCCATTTTGGGACTGCTCTTGTTGCCTTTTGCTCTCCGCTATTTCGGTGGCACTGTCAGGTCCAATTTCATGCAGCTGACCACGAGCGCTGTGCCTTGTAATTGCTAAGCCTCTGGATTAAACAATTTCCACATTTAACATGGCGCATCTTTAACCTTTGCTACAATAAATTTCTGCTCTTCTCTTCTTTTTTTTTTGTTGTTGTTGGGTATCTTAATTTTTGGCGTAGCGATAAGAATTTTTAGCGACGCTGTCATTTGGGGGGCTTTGGCTTTTACGAGCTGGCGCAAAAGACGCATATCCTTGTTTTGATCCTGCTGCTGCTGCTGCTTGTTGTGTGTGTCTAATTAGATGCTTTGCCTAATTAGTTGGTTTTATGTAAGGGCTCTTTATGCCCTTGGCTTACCTTTTAGACGCCTCTCTCACACTCTGTTCACTCCATCGCCTCCATTTGCTGGCTGTGGCAGCGTGTAGGGTCCATGTCGATATACTCGTATGTAAGTGCCAAGAGAATGTTATAAACTTTAACGTTTATTAAAAAATTCCATGCACAAGAGCCATGACAATAATGTGAACTAAAGCAGCGCATTTGCTGCTACCGATTTCCTGCTCTCGCTTCAAGCAAAGCTCTTTTTAGATTTTTCAATTTCTTACAAAATGGGGACTGCATTCCTTCACCTGACTGTCTTTTGAACCCTTGCGTTGTTCCATATGAAGTGCCACTAACTGGCGCCGCTTTCCTGGGGTTCCTTTTGCCCATCTTGAGCTCTACTCCACCTCCAATCTGAACTGAACTGAGCTGAACTGAACTGAGCTGAACTCAACTCAACTCAACGCAGCTCAACTGAACTGAACTTGTCACAAAAGAATTCATTTTGTCGCGTTCGGAATTTGCCGGCAGTTGGCAAAAATATGCGTTGTGATGTTTTTTGTAAGCTTTTTTTTCTGCCTCCTCCTTCGTTCATCTTTCGCTCTTTATTATTATTTCCGTTTTTCCTTTCGGTTCTTTTTTCTTGCTGTATTTTTTCAACAAACTGGAATTCAATAAATATTACTAAAACACTCACAATCGACGACGTCAAGGCAAATCAACAGAATTCTCACATAATTTGCTCATTCTTCTTTGTTGTTGCTGCTATTTTTATTTTATAAGCATATTTTGTGACCCTTTTTAGTGTCCTGGCGCGCAGTTTGGCCCAATTTTTATGACGCGTTTTGTTACCAAAACGAAAATTTTTGGTAATATGAGCACATTTAATTGCCTAATTGTTTTGTTCTTGGCATTTTATTGCAATGCGGCCGCTTTTTACGACCGCATGACATTTTCTTCTTCTTTTTCTCGTTTTTTTCTGTTTGCTTTTAATATTTTTATGACTTAATTACTTAAATGCGTTTTATTTTCCATGAGGTTATAATCGTAAACAAATTATAGAAGTGGAAATAATGATATCTCTCTCCGGACTTTCTCCTCAACATTTTATGTGCTCCGATGAGATTTTTATCAGTGTAGTAGCCAAGTAGAGTAATTGCAAATAAAGTAGGTAATTTAAAGTAAGAAACACGTATTCGTCCCTTGGTTAACGTACTAATTATTAACGCCGCTTGAAAGCTTGCAACGTTTTTTCTGATTATCAGCAATATTTTAATATTTTTAAATTTGCTGTCGCATTGAGCTTTGTGAGCTTATTCACTTCTATTGCTACGAATGCATGTAAGTGAGAGAATCCCCAAATTAGCTGTTTGACAAAAGGAAACGACAACATAACAAAAAGAAATGAAGTTAATGAGAGCGTTACTTTGTATTCGGTTTGCTTTTGCTTGCGTACGATTTAGAAGAGCGCATAGCTACGCAGTATGCAAGAGTGAATGCTCGGATCTGTGGATTGTGTCTGCACTCAGCTCTTCAGCTGTTTGAATTGTCCGCTCTTTTGATTCACAACTAAATCGAAACGCTTTAATTGCCATTAAATGCATAACTAAAACCACACAGTGAAATCAAACTTTATATTGGTTTGCTTTAAATCGCAAACGAATTGAAAGAGAGCGAATGCCTGTATCTGTGGAGTCTGACTCCACTCAGTTTCAGCAGTTCGAACTGTCCGCTCTTAAGATCCACAACGAAAACGAAACGCTTTAATTGCCATTAAATGCACAACTAAAACCACACAACCATCAAACGACTCATTTGCCAATGCTTTTAATTATTTTAGATTATTTATTTTTGAGTATTTTGAATGAAACCTAATGAAACTATGTCTACTTGTGATTAGATAGTAAGGCCACAGTTCAAAGCACGTTTTTATCCTTTCATCAGCAAAAAGGAATATATACACAAAGAATATTCCGCTTGCCTTAATTATAATTTAAATTAACTGAATTTGCTTTATTTGATTTAGCTGCTTTAGTGTTTCTGGGTTTCTTGTGGGTTTCAGGCCTATTGCTTTATTCGGTACATACATATTTTCGCTCTAATTGCGTAGCCCAAACTGAGTTGGCCGAGATAAGCCTTTTACAGTGGTCCAAATGTCGGCCGAGGATGGTAACGAGGTGGCGAGGTAGGGGAGGGGGTGGCCTATGTCGGAACCATTTTGAATTTATTAGCCTGATGGGTCGACCCTAGAGCTGCGGCCTACACCTCAACCACGCCCACCTTTTGGGATTTAATGCCAGCTTCAGAATACATTTTTTTTGATTTGGTTTTTATCTTTTATTTTTTTTTTTTGTGAAATTAATGCGGCAACCACTAATTAATTGCGCAGGTGTTGCAGCTGTTTTACCTGCTGCTTTTTGTTGTTGTTGCACGGGATAAGCCTAATTGAATTTCTGTAGGCTTTTGTGCGAAACAGAGAGATCACACAAGCATTGCACTCCCCCCCGCCCGACTCGTACAACGTGACAGTAATAAATGATATATCGACCATTAAAGGTTTAACTGGGCCATCATTTGATCAAAATTTATAATTATTTAACAATTTACTTTTACTGTACTTTCGACTGAAAGAATGAAGCTGAAAATCAAAGAGAGAGAGTAAGAGAGATTAAGAGAAAAAACTACTAAGAATAACTGTAATCAGTGTTTAATTTAAAGATGTTTACTGAAGCTCAAAGAGAGAGAGAGTAAGAGAGATTAAGAGAAAAAAACACTAAGAATAGCTATAATCAGTGTTTAATTTAAAGATGTTTACTAGCCACCAAGTTTAATTTGATGGCCATAATCAAATTTATGATTCGTTTTGTTGTGTAATTATATTCAACAGTTTTTAATTTTCATAGTTAATAAATTTACTTGCATGACTTGGCGCACATCAAATTTGCATATGACTGGGAATACTTAGCTTAGCTTTGGCATTTGGCTTACGTCTTTGTTGGATTGGCTGAGCTGCGCACGGTTTCGACTTGTGGGTCTCTTGTGGCTGTGGCTGTGGCTGTCGCCGTTGCTGTTGCTGTGACTGCTACGAGTATTCTTTGGTCATATCGCATTATAATGTCAGTCATAATGTTGTCGTCAAATAGTTTTTCGCGTGACATTTGCATTTCAGTTTGCTTGACATCGCTGCCACCAGCCCCCTTCGGGTCCAATGACATTTCATTAGCTCAGAGGCTTGCTCTCTCTCACTCTCTTTACGTCCGTTCTCTTCGCTTTACTTGCGCGCCCAGCTATGTTGTAATATAACGTGTGGCATTGTTTTCATTGTCGTTTTATTTGCTGTTTATATTTTTATGGCATGCCATATAGTATTTAATACACATATACATATATAAATAAGAGGTACATGGCACTATTAATCCCCCCCACCCTTCCATGTGCTAACAGTCTATCATGTCTGCAATAAAAGAATTTTATTATTTTCTTATATGAAGTTATAAAACGAGTGGCGTTTCCTTTTCATATCCTGTACAAATTGTTAATGCCTACAAATGGGTATATTCATCAATGCAGCTTTAACTCCATAAAGTCAGTAAACTGTTTTTATTGTTTACACATAAGTAAATTTACAATATAAGTGCTGCAGTCAGGAAAGAGAAATATGGCAACTCTGCAGCGATACTCTCTTACAAAAGCCACACGTATCTGTGCTTGTAGTGCCAACCAGGAGAAGTAACAGCTTAACATTGCAAGTAGTGCGCACTGCTTGCGTCTCCCTTGTTTGCATACGAATGCAAGCAGTGTATTTTACTACTCGGTCATTTATCATAGCCCAACTATAGGGTAACTGTAAGTAGAACAATCTTTTTGCTACACTCTTTCAAGTTTCGTTTTTGTTTTCTTCTTGTTGCTTTTTGGCAACTTTTTTTTCTTGGTTGGCTACTTAAGTCACAGTTATTTTTTTGTCCTGGGCGCGTTTCGTGTTTGTCGTTATTATTGTCTATAAATCTATGGCAGTTACAGCAACAACACGTTGACATTATGAATTTATTACTATTTAAATATTTTATATTTGTTATGGCCCTGGCAGGCGACGATGGCACCCAATATAAGAGCTTTGACATTTTGTTATTGTTATTATTGTTGTTGTTGTTCTTATTGTTGTTGTTGTTGTTCGTTGTTTGGGTTGGCGTGCGTAACTATTTATGAGTTTGTCTGGGTAAGTTTCTGGGCTTAACTGGGGTTCAGGTACTTTTCAGTTCCATAGAGTTTGATAGTTTGAGTAGGTCATGAATTATCGATGCTGTCAGCAGTAAATATTTGTAATATATGCGATATAACATTATTTCTTGCACGATTATTGTCTTGGAAAGTTCCGTTTGGTTGTTACTTTGACCCTTCAGTCGTTTGTTAAGCAGACTGATCGTCAACTGATAAAGATCTTTTGTTTTTATATTTTAATTATCAAAATGAGACACTCCAGTGCTTTCATATCTTGGACTTTATTTAGCAAAACCAGTTTGAGTGTGTGGACTTTGGCGTTTCCTATACCCTGCAAACTTTGCGAAAGCGCTGCCGAGAGTTTTGTTCAGTTGGGTCAAACTAAATTCGGTTTAGTCTAGTTTATTGTTAGTTCTTGAGCTTAAATTTAGATATTTTGAGAAATGTTGTATTTGTATTCTTTACAGGATATCTTCTGAGGCGGCAAATTGAGTTGACTTCGTTATAATTCCGTGGACTTTGACACACAACTTTGTCGCGAATTGAAGTCAATTACTTATAGTCTCACAGTCTGCCTCGAAGCTAATACATTATATTTTTTAGTAAACCGGTTTATCTATCTGTCTATTAATTGTATCAATTGGAAGATTGCTGGCATGGATCTGCCGCATCTCATTTAGTGGAGCTTAATTATGGAAATGTACTGCGAAAAGTTGCATTGGACAGTGGCGTAGCTAAGGGGATCAATTTCAATTGGCATAAAGAGATATTTTTAAGATTATTGCAGTGTACTTTGAACTTAACTTTAATTGTAAAATTACAAAAAAATATGTTTTTAATAGTTCTATAATTATAAACAATTATTTAAGCATTATTTAACTAATTCCAGACGTAATTAATTTGTAATTTTGTTGTTATTTCCATGATCCGCACAATTATGTCTCATTAGGTAGGCTGAGTGGGTATATTAGCCCTGAATAATGTATATTTATAGAATCAACGAAAAAAACGTAAACTTACTGCATCGCTGCATCCGAACAACAAAACAAAAATCATTGGAAATTAAAGTTAATGTTAATTTTACAAATTACTCAAAGCAATTAACACTTGAGAGGCGGACAACAATGACACATTAAACTTGGCTAAATCACTGGATTCATCTCGCCGTCGTACTCAATAATTGTTTAAGGTCGCCAGATAACAATTGGTTGGATAATGAGGAGTGCGCGACTAGAAGATATTCTGTATAGTTGTGCAACGAGATATTCCAAAATTCAAATACTCTTTAGGGTTACAAGTTTACAAGGTATTTAATTAGAAACTTTGTAAGCGAAGCTAGGTAGTAAGGGAGGGAGGGGGGCGCAATGTGAATCATTAACGAACTAGAACAATAAAGTGGAGTGTACTCGACTGCCAGATACGCTGTAATTGTATCTGTGCAAACATAGTTGACACACAAAACACTCTAACGCCAGTTGCATGACTAGAAGATACCCTAACACCTGCATACACACATACATCGTTCTGTCTGTCACATAGAGTGTCACATAGTCAACAGCACCCTACGCCCTTTGCGTAACACTGCCAGCTAAAGTACCCTATAAAAGTTTAACATTTATGGTATATGTGATCAGCCAGTTTACAAAAAAAAGAAAAAAAAATAGCAGACAAACAAAATACTACGAATGCGAAACATGAGCAAAGTTCAGAGACGCGAATGATATAAAAGCGATTCGTTCGATGAATCAAACCAACAGTGCGAGAAGTAATCTCAACGCGTAATACATCATGAAATTTCTATTCGTTTTGGCTGCCTGTGTGGCTCTAGTCGCTGCCGAAGTAAGTGTACCATCCACAACATACCCATTGATCTACTGACCCACATATACATATACAGCTTCAGTTGACGGAAGAGCAGAAGGCAAGGGCGCTTGAGAATGGCGCTGCCTGTGTGCAGCAGGAGGGCATCACCAAGGAGCAGGCTCATGCTTTGCGGGAAGGAAAGTTCGATGGTGTCGATGGCAAGGTTAAGTGCTTTGCCAACTGTTTCCTGGAGAAGACGGGCTTCTTTGTCGATGGCCAGGTCAAGCCCGATGTGGTGCAGGCCAAGTTGGGTCCAATTGTCGGCGCCGACAAGGTCAAGGACATTCAGGCCAAATGCGACTCCGTCAAGGGCTCCGATAAGTGCGATACAGCCTTCCAACTGTACCAGTGCTATTACAAGCACAATGCCCAGATCTAAACCAAGCCAACTCACAACAAAGGGTATTAACTCATGAACACTGACAAAGCCACTGTGAATTGTAAACAAATTGAGAAAAACTATGAAATACATAAATGTAAATGGTTACAATTTTATGAAATCAATACGAACTACTAAATTAAACAATAAATTAAAATAACTAAAAATATTAAATAAATGCTAACAAAATTCTTAAAAATGTTAATGTTATATAAGTATATTCATTTTTGGTCTGAATATAATTCGATTTAAGCTGTAATAATGTGGAACAAATGCTAAAAGTAATTAAATTGTTAGGAACAACATTTATTGAAAGCCCATTTATCTTTATATTATCAGAGTTTAAAAGTTCAGAACAGGATCCACAAAGAGAATTCAGTTCTTTTTCCAGTTTATCCCACACGCTCTCACACATGCATGCACCCATACGCCGACGGCACTCTTCTCACCAACTCTCTTGCAAACGAAGAGAGGGAAGTAGTTAGAGGCACGGTTGACACAGTTATTCGTTGGAGCTTGGCACTATTGGTATTTATTTGTTTTCCAAATATGTATCAATTACCTATTAATATTGAAGTATGTTTAAAATGTATATTAAAAAAACTATTTAATTTTTTACGATTAGGTTGCAAAAATTGAAATGAAGTGGCAACCGTTGGCAGAAGTGGAGCAACAGAAGAGCAGCAAACGTAAATTGTAAGAGCAGAGATGAGATGAGAGCAGTCACAGTTAAAGAAGTAACTGTTAATTGTGAAGTAGAAGCATGAAAGCATAAGCAAGCAGAGTATGAAACAATAATACCCTGTAACGAATTTAAGCAAATAAAAACTAAATATTATTAAAAATTAAAAATAAATGTAGCGTTGAAACCGTATCTAAAAGTATAGTTTCAAATGTATAAAAGCAAAAAATGCAGCATTAAAGTGAAACCGATTCGCAAGGCTAAAACCTGTTATAAAACCAATATACACTTTATCAATGGTTCACTACTTAAACGGAAAGCTTCTGGGCTAATAGTTAAAATACTTATAAATAGTTAAATACAATGAGATATCTAACTATTCAGCTGGCCTACTTGACGTTACTTTCAACATTTGTTGTTACAGCAATAGTAAGTATTTCATCATAATTACAGCTGCAAATGTATAAAACGTTATTTGTTTTTTACAGCGTCTATCGCTGACAAAGGAAATATTGACACTGATATTAACAGAGAATGTTGTGTGTGCCAAGAAAGAGAACATTACCGCAGAGCAGTTGAATGCTTTGACTGAAAAGAAATTGCAAAACGCCGAACACAATTTAAAATGCTTTGTCAACTGCTTCTATGAGATGCTAGGCATCATAGTTGACGGCAAAATCCATTCAGAAACTTGGCTAGAACAATTTGAGGGCAGTGAGGAAGACAAGGCCAAGCGAATACAGGCCAAATGCGATATCCTTAAGGGCAACAACAACTGTGACACAGCATTTAAAATATTCCAGTGTTATATAGAACTTAGTGAATAGCTCAAGTTCATTTAACAGTTAATGATATTCACAATAAAAATATACATTAATTGCTTTGTTAATTTACGCTTATTTAATGTATTTTATAGTAAACATTTCTTTGTAGATAAAAATTGTACAATATGCGCATTAATTGTGTAATTTAATGCATTGATTTGTTGTAAATAAAACAGGTTTACAACATTGTTGTGCTCTATGCAAAATGGAAACTTGTCTTTTATTTTGTGGGTCATTTGCATAACAGTTGGCCATCATTAGATGTTGGCTGTTTGGCTGTTTGGCTGTCAGACCGTCGTCAGGACGTTAAGTCCTTGGCTCAGTTCCCCAAGGTATTTGCACGTTTATTGCATTGCATAAATATTGATGAGCGTCGCTTTTCCTGCAGCAGGCAACAAAAGGTGGCCAACAACACGACGTATGCGTAATGCTCGTCCAAATGAATAGGCACATGATTTGGGGGGCAGCAGGAGGAGTTTGTATTTTGCTTTCCTTTATATTTTTTTGTGGATTTTTTGTTGGAAGTGAAAAGCCAAAATCCAATTAACAAATCATTAAACATTCATTGAGCACGTGGCGCAATTGCAATTGCCAGTGGGTCAGTCAGGTGTTATCCGAAGGGGTTGGGGGAGGGTATGCAGTCACCTTTATAGGGTTGCGCTCACGTAAGGGACAATCGCTTGGGGAATTTGGGGAGTTAAGCCTCAACATTAGCTGGGGGAATCAGCTGACTGAAGCGCTTCGCCGACTGACTGACTCACTGACTGACGGACGGACTAGGTGGGTGGACTGGTTGGCTTAATGGAGCGGTGCTGGACTGACTGGCGTCTATAATTCATTTTGTCACTTCCTGGCAGCCCTGACTGTCATGTCACTTCCATTTAGCATCCGTTTCAGTTGCAGTTGTCTGCACAAAAGCCTTGGCATAATCACTGATGCGTTTACTAATGTCTATTAAAAAGCAAAACCCGCACAATACACACCCCCAGCCACCCCCGCGTCCGACCACAATCGACAATCTAGCAACCCCTCCACCTCCCCTCCCTTCCTCCCTTCCTCGCTCACTCTTAGCCAGGCTAATGCATTTAAGTAGACAGCTCGTGGTTTCTGCTCTGGCGGCTTGTCAAAGAAACCAACACGCGTGGTGGTCGTAGTCGTGGCCGTGGACGCTGCCAAAGGGACAAACACATTGATGCTTCGCTAGCCTTTGTCTTGGCAGACAAGCGGACGCACAGTGAGACAGCCTGGCAACGCTACCCATTCCAGTTAGAACACAACCGCCAAGCAGTCGAGCAACTTTTCTTATTTCGCTTGTCTTGTCTGTCTTGTTAGTTGGCTCAATGGCAATGGGCAATTGAAGGATGGGGAGTGTCTTGGAAGGGGGGTGGAACTCATGCTGCCTGCGGTTCTCACATTAATGTAATTTAATTTTATAAAAACTGCGCTCTGGGGGTTGTTATATTGCCATTGTGGCATTGACAGTTCAACGCTCAGTGTTCAGCTGCCATTGCTTTGATCTTTAAGACATACGTGTCCAGGTCCAGGACCAGGACCAGCTCCACATCCTGTTCCTGTTCATGTTCCTCTGATAATCAGCACACGTCTGTGGCTGAGTTCATCAATTAGGAAATGCTTTTAAGGCTAGTGAACTCCAAATAACATGGCCGAGAGCTGCCTGAGCTAATAAGATAGCTCAGGTCGATAACCTGATATCTGTTGCTGCCGTAAGTAATTAGAAAAATTAAAATTGAAAATTTAAGTTATATAATGTCAACTTCTTCAACTTTGCCTACATGTAACTCAACTTTATCTATTATATTTCAATTATTTGGCTTAATTTAACGCTAGAGTTGAGCATTTAACTGCATTCTTGCAGTGGTCAATAAACGAAACTGTGCAACAGACGTGGCCAATAATTATTGGCAAATTACTTTGGCTATGCACTGATGCGTGTCCTTAATAAATACAATTTAGATATATTTACCTAAATATATGTATTACTAAACTGTGCTCTTTGAACCGAGCACTTTGTGCTCATACGAATAATCTTTTTAATGACATTCAAAATGTTTTAGGTGCCAAACTCATTGGCCATGAAATATGGCATAATTACTGCAAATGTAATGCGAGCTTTTGGTTTGATCCATTTAAGATCAATGACTATTCAGGCATGAAGAGTCCAATTACAGTTCTTCCTAAATTTGATACAATTATATTCGTATTATCCGCAAACAGATGCTATAAAAGCCCTTGCGCGATGAATTGCAGCTCCATATATCAGTTTCAGTAGATCGATTTTGAAAGAGCTTCAATAAAGAGCATCGAGTTTAAATGAATACGAAAGTCTTTTTGCTGACGTTGCTGTGCTTGGGTCTCAGTAATCTACCCCAACCGGCATGGGTAATGTATAGTGCTAAGCACTCTCTCTCTTCATCAACAACGGACTCTTACTCTCTTATTTCTGTATTTCTTTAGACGCGCTCGCTCTCTGTGTCGCTAAACATGTCGTTGACACGCAACGAAGTCGAAGATCAGAATACGACGTTGCCAACGGTATCGCCGAAAATCAATCAAGAATTGCTGCAATCGTGCATGAGAGAGACGGAGATATCGATGTCACAGCTGAAGCTCTTTCGTCTCAGCCTGCTCTTCAATGAGAACAGCAACAGTGAGAACGACATGGCCTTGGGCGCTGCCAATGATGATGATGTAAAGAACGGTAACACTCTGGGCGAATTGGGAATGGATTATGATAGCACAGTACAACTTTCTACGCTGGATGTCAAGCGCAATGAGCCATTGCAGTGCTTTATGCGCTGTCTGTATGATGGCTTGGGCTTAATACACTACGATATGATGCTGGAGGAGGCATTCAAAATTGAGATGCAAAATCTGTTGCAGCGCCAAAAGCCCGAGCTCAAGGAGTGCAAGGATATCAACAGCAAGAATCGCTGTGAGGCTGCCTATAAGCTGCGTCTGTGCTACAATCATCTGAAGAACCTGGAGACCGAGCAGCGTCTACGAGAGGTGCTGGAACGCAGTGAAGCTGGCAACGATTCCATCATAGCCGATAATGAGGAGAATGACAATTAATATGCCAAAGAAGAAGAGATCGATTCTAATCGATATAATCAATGTATACAACGTACATCATATGTTTATATATCTATATCTATATCTGTATATATTGGAAGAGTAAGATAATAAACTATAAGTAGCACATTTTAAGGCTGCGCTTGGCAATCAAATCACTCTAAAAATTCACTGCATACTTTAAGGCGAAAGTTAAAAATTTGAAAGGAGAATTTGATAATTGAAATTCTGAAATTGGTTTAAATATGAATACAGAGCTGTTTTGAATGTTATAAAAATGCCAATAAGTTCTATTTATTCTTTAATAGTTATAACCTGAGCTTCTCTCTTATTTTCCTTTATGGTTTTGCAAAAATGTAGGCAACTTAACAACAATAATTGTGAGCATTTCAAATTGAAAATTGTTCCACAAAATAAACAATTTAACGCTAGGTTTTAGTTATTATCATATTTTAATCGCAGCTAATTTACAGTATATATAAAAAAGTGCACAATCTAATAACTTAATTGAATAACAATTGGCAATGTTTATGAGTTCAACTTTCAACTATTTAAGCGAATTGAAAATGACAGAAATGCGGTAGAAACATTTGATAACAAGATGAAAGTCGTACTGCTTATTTTAATAGTGTGCTCACTGCACGAGCTAGCAATGGTAACTTGTTGTTATTCAATTTATAATTTATTTACAATAATATTTAATATATATTTATATATTTACAGGCACAAAGTGCCGCGGAAGTGGCTGTGTTTCGCGCAAAGCAGCAGGAGTGCATCAAGGAGCTGAAGATTCCCGAGGCGGAGGCCAAGCAAATAGCTAGTGATAAGGAGGTAACCGGTCCCTCCGAGGCCTACAAGTGCTATCACAATTGCCTCTATAAGAAGCTGGGTCTGCTAACTGGCGATAGTCCCAATAGTGAGGAAATCCTTAAGTTTGCCCAGGCACGTTTCCCGCGGATTCCGCTGGACAAGCTGAAGGCCGAGCTGAAGACCTGTACAGCAGCCACGGCAAAGGGAGGCGCCGCTTGTGAGTTTATTTACAACTATGAGAAGTGTGTGGTGAAGGCATTGAAGGCCTAAACAGTGTGTTGCAGTTGCAATCACGCAACGAAATGCATTAAATAATAAAGTTATTTCACAATATTAACGCATTTGCTGCATAATCGAGGTGTGAGCCGCATTGTGCATTTAATTATGCAAATTGAAAGCGGCAAAATGTAAACATACAGAGCACAGAGCACGGCAGAGTACAGGTGGTTCTCAATTGGAAACTGTTGGCAGTTTAGCAAATGCCAGAAAGAGTTAACAAACTCATACAGTTAACTTGCTAACAATATTTCGAAATATATGCGATATTGTAAGCGGGAATCTGCCTGTGGCCAATGTGCTACAAATATGTGCATAATCCGTTTAAGCCGTTGGCTTGGGCCCAGTCAGGGGCCAGTTAAAGCTGCAATTAAGCTGTGACAAACTGTGACACGCCCCACGCCCAATCAATGCCCCCTCCTCCCAACCACTGGAAACTCCACTTTGTGTGTCTATTTTGTGATATACAGTTATTATTATTGTTTCTCAATGCAAGCATAAATTAATTAGAATTTATCGCAGCTGCAGTAACTGCTTTAAGCCTTGGCATCCGCCGTCTTGAACTCCTCAAAGCATTCATGCAATTTGACAGCCGTATCACAGTTGTTCACGCCCCTCACCGAGCTGCACTTGTCCAGCGCGGCCCGTGTCTTCTCCATGCCAATGAGTGCACCCAGTTTGGTTAGCACCACCTCCGGCTGGATGACGCCATCCTTGAGGGTGCCCACCTTCTCGAAGAAACAGTTGGCAAAGCACTTCATGTTCTCCGTGGGATTCTTGAAGTCCTTGGCCTTAATGCTGGCAATCTCCTGCTCGTTTAGGTTGATTTCCTTGGTGCACTGGTCGCTATACTGCTTGGCCAGAGTCTTCTGATCCTCGTTCAGCTCAACGGGCTGTGGTGTAGGTGCGTGGGGGGAGAGAGAGAGAGAGAGAGAAGAGGAAGACATATTAGTTAGCAATTGATTGCGTGGATTACTTTCTTTGTATCTTCACTTTTGATCTATTAAAAATAATATTTGTTAGCAGTATTTTCTGTTTTAACTATTTGTTCTTCGAAATTTATACATTTCTCAAGCGTTTTACAGCTTTTATTTAATTTCAATATTTTAAATTAATATTAAAACATTTCTTAGAACTTGAAGCTGCGTTTGGGAGTCTACTTTGAGTATTTCTATAATTTTGTTAGACTAGTTATTATTTTAATTAGTTTTTGATTTAAGTTATTAATTGAACTATCAACTTAAATAGTCCTATATATATTAGGATCTATTTTTGTTACTTTTCGCTAAACTCTTCACACTTACAGAGGCCACAGCCAGCGCCACGCACAGCGCACTCAAGGCGATCACAAAGATAGAGTTCATTTTGACTTAAGACTTGGCGAAGTTCTGTTAAATTTGGATGCCTCGCTTAGCGCTTTTATAGTTGAATGTTTTGGTAATGAAAGCCGGTTTATTTTTTATGGCTGCCGGCACTGTCTGCTCTTTGTTTTATTTGCTATACTTATTGCTTCTTTTTGCTTTGTTTCCTTTTATTTTGTTTTGCTAATCTGCCAAGTACTTTCGTCAACTTTTGGCTGCCGGGCAAATTAGATCGCACTCGGGAAGGCAAAACTATATATTTTTAGCTTTCTTTCTATTACCTGGCTCTTGGCTCTTGGCTCTTGCCTCATTTAGGCCAGACACAGCGATCTTAACAATTAGAGACAATTGCCTCCAGACTTTGAAAGCGGTCGACAGATCATCAACAAAAGCCAACGAATTGTGGCTGCCAAATGAATCAGAACTTACAATTCGCTTCTTCTTCCCTTTACTCAGCTGTTTAGTCATTATCGCAGTGCTCAATCAGCAGTCCAAATGAAAACTTTGCACTTTGACAAGTAAGAAAAACCCCCTCCCCACCAAAAGTCGAGATATATTTGGAGATGTGTTAGGGCGAAGGCGAGGTGTGGCAGTCGTATTGAAAGTTGAGAGAGATGTGAGCGATGAGAAGAAGAAGAAGAATAAGATGAACAGGAGAAAGAACAAGCAAAAGAGAGGGAGCGAACGAGAGAGCGAGTGTGCGAGGGAGGAAGACAGACGACGGCAAAGTTTTTTCATTTGAATCCTATTATTTCAACGTAGTTGTAATCTTATTATCCACGAGATGACAGCAAAATGACATTTAGAAAATTTCACGCTGTGTGAAATGTACAAAAACAACAAGAAAAAAAATACATTCACACACACACACAGAGAGAGACACACCTACACACCCATAGAATTGTGAAAGCAAAACCAAAGCGAATACGGGAATGCAAGAAAGTCAGCAGAGCAATGCGTATTGGTGTTGGTACAGCAACTGGGTGTGTGTGTGTGTGTGTGTGAGTGTGGGGCAGAGAAAGTCAACCATTGCGGCTGCCAGTTGTCTCCAGCACTCCAGCTGCTCTGCTACTGCTTGGCATGTTTTTCACCAAGTTTTCCCACTCGCTGCCTGTCGCCGCGTTCCCTTTTAATTTCAATTCTGACATTTGTTTGTCTGCTGTCAAAATAAAGTAGCTTTTCGCTCCAAAGAAAATAAAAGATTGCGATTGAAAATTGCCAACGCTTTTCCAACAATTTTTGCGGCTGGATTGTCCCCTCAACAGTTGCCTGTCTCACTCTCCCTCCCTCGCTCTCTCTCTCTCTCTTTCTCTTTCCAACCATATAATAATAATAAACTAAAGCTTGTTTGACTTTGTGTAAATTCTTTAAAATCCTCTTGAGGTAATCTTAATTCAATTTCCTTGCGGTTCCCACACACTAAAAAACTCAAAACTCAAAGCTCAAAGCTCCAAGCTCAAAGTCATGCTTCAAGTTTGCATTTCATTTCTTTTTTCCATTTCTTTGTTTGTCAGCGTTTGACAATGCGACACTGTCACACATGCGTGCATAAATAAATTAATAATACAATTTAAAGTTAATTTATTCAAATCTCTGGTTGAAAGATTCTTCTGATTTGATTTGCTTAATTTAGACAAACGAACAGAGACTGATCAGTAATATTAAAGTTGAAGAGTTATTGTAGTTACAACAATTGAAATATATTTAATTTATTAAGTATATCATCTACTTACAGTTTATTTATTTATTTTATAATTATATGATGTGTTTCAAGCCTTATTTTAAAATTCTAATCCCGCCCTAGAACCGCTTTCGTCAATCGTTTTATCGCTGATTCAATGTTATCATTAACATCCACATCATCATCATAGAAATATGATGGATTTGCAGTGTGAAGCTTAGCATCAAGTTATGTAGTATGCTTAATGCTTGAATTAACTGTAAAACGCGTTATAAATAGAGACCCCGTGAATTCAGCGTAGCCAGACAATGAGTAGAAGCTTTGCTATTTAAGAGAAGCTGCGCGTTGGCTTTGCCATAAGCTCTCTCTCACTCTTAACCCAAATGCCTTGAGCAAGAGCGCCACACAGATGTCTTTTCTATCTATGCTGCTGCCTCCGCCCGCGCTTCTATGCCCCTTTGCATCAACAAGCTATGCTAGAAATTAAGTACAATTTTCATTTTAAATTAAGCTGCCAGAGCAGGCTTCAGTTTCGCCCCCCTGCTGTTGTCTGCTTTAGCAGCATTCGACGTCATTAATCACCACAGAAGCAACAGCAACAACAACAACAACAAGAGCAAACCATAATAAGGAACAACAACAACCACTACTACAACAACATGGCTAGCCAGGGCATTTGTCAGAGCCTTTTTGGGTTACTTTGCTGTGAAGCATTTTCTAATCGTCCAAAAACTCAGCCCGAAAAACTTGTGCAGCACATGTCAGAGGGCATGCCGTGGCGCCCCCTCCTCTCACTGCACCCCCGCTCTTCATCAGTATCCTACAAAAAAAGAAAACAACAACAACTATGTAAACTCCAATTTGGTATCCACCTGTCTGAGGGGGTACGAGTTCTGTTTACTTATTTCATTTTATTTTATTTTTTTGTTGCCTCTTTTGTTATTGTTGTTGTGGAGAGAAAAATGGTCGCTAAATTTGCGTGAAAAGGCAAATAATTTGGAAATTCCCAGGGGGTTCTAAATAAGTAAATTTAAATTGCATTTGTATGCGTTAAAAATTTGCTGCCTTTTATTTATAGCTATATTTTCCATTTGTTGAGTGGTTGACTGTTCGGTTTGATGGCATTGCTGGCATTGGTGGGTTGGTGGGTTGGTGGTTGCACCGTTTGCACCACAACAAGTTTCTCTTGCTGCCGTTATAAATTTGCGTGTCAAAAGCGACGCGGCAAAGTTTTTTTTATTTTTATTTTGCTTCTTTTTGATGTTTCGCATACGAAAGCAAAGTTTCAAATGGTCGCAAGTTGGGGGTACCACCCCCCACCCCTCAATAACGAGTCATTTCTCTCTCCCGTGTTTTTGTGCAAATGTTAATGTCCTTATCAGCGCTTCAGCATTTTTACATGTGTCCCATTTGAAATATGCGGCGCTGTTCTACTGTTTTTTCTGGCGCTTTTCCATGCGGTCGAGTCGAGTCGAGTTTGGTGGTTTTATACCCATTTAAATAGTTTGCTAAATGGGTATATTAAGCTTATGTGTGTTGTCAATGCACATACAGCTGTCTATAGCTTGGTTGCAAGTCTGTTTCAAACCAACAGAAGCAGACTTCGCTCTCTTTTACTTTGCAAAAGCAGTGTAAAGCTTAGCGGCAGAGTATTAGACGGAGAAAGACTGCTGCTGAGCAAGATCTGCTCTTAGGGCGCTGACTGCAGAAGAGTGACAGAGAGGCCGATAGATTTTAGTCACTCGAGCACGCGCCATGCAATTGCAGTGCAAATACAATTTTAATGAACAACGCTGGAGCAGAATATGATAATACCTACAAATACTACTCTGCATTATTTAAGTTTTATGTAAAGAAACAGGGTATTTCAAACTTTAGTTTAGCAATTGTTACCCTTCATTCTTGTACTTTTTCGTGTTGCTTCCGCTGCAGTTGATGTCAAGTGTCAAGTGTTGGACAGTTGAAGTTATTTATTATAACGACAATTACATAGAAGAGGTGGATGGTGGGTGCTGTGGGTGGTGGGCGGTGCTGTGTGGTGCTTACATAGCGGTTCACGTGCTGTCAGACCGTTTTGCCTTTGTCAATAATTACATTTGTGTTAAATGTAAATTAGAAAATGCCACAAAAGTCAGCAAAAAAAATAGAAGTAGAAAAATATAAAAAGCTGAAAACCAAAAGCCAAAAGAAAACGTGGCCATAATGTGACTGCTGGCCACGCCCCTAACCATGCATACATTTCACATGTAATAAAATTACACCAAAGAACAAGAAGAAGAAGAAGCAGTAACATCAGCAACAGCAGCAGCAGCAGAAGAGTCAACAGAATGTAACGCCCACATTTGGCAAATCTCTTTCGTTCACAATTCGCTTTGTGCATAGTCCAAAAAGAAAGAAAGAGAAAGAGAGAGAGAGAAAGAAGAAAAATTTGCTAATGTAATGATGCTTAAAAGTGTTTTCAAAGTATTTCTAAGCATTTGCCATGTTTATTTTTATTTAAATGCCAACATGTGTATGTGCGTCTGTATGTATGTGTGTGTGTGTGTGTGTGTGTGTGTGAAACTTGGGTATTTGCATTTTTGTTAGTGGGCGTTTGATTGAATTGAAAATGCTATGCCAAAATATTTCCCATTTCCCATTTTGCCCCCCTGCTGTCTTCTATTCGTCTTGACTCGCGTCCTTCCTTTGCCTTTGTGAACTGTTTTACTTAAGGGTTAAAGGAACTTGCACATAATTTGCTAAATGGCTTAAAGTGTGAGCTCTGTGTAACTCAGGCATAGAGACACAGAGACAATCAGCTAAAGATTTAAGCAAAAGGATTTTCCTTGAATTAGAATATAAGAACAGTTTTTGCATATGTTGAACTTTAAGTAATTGCCAGCTTTCTCTGCTTTCTCTTTACCCTTTTAATGGGCACATAAACAGAGTATAAAGCTCATGTATGAACCAAAGATTTGTTTAAACTTCTTGAGACTCTTGCAAGGGAATTATATATTTGATGTTTGTTAATTTGAAATTTGAATGCATCCATCATCTTGTTGTGCTCAGACGGAATTTCCTGCTTTTGTATTTCCTAGAATAACTTTGCCAGTCTGGCAAATATGTAAATGTATATGTTTTATTATTTAATATAAATATTTTATGTATTTCTTAAATTGACAGACACGTAGCAGGCTGTTAGCTAAGTCGATGTCCCATCACTATCACTCTTTTGCACATATACCCATCACTAACTAAAGACAAAGTACGGTTATATCGTTATGCTAATGTAGAATAAGCAGAGCGAGCGGGAGAGCTTTCTCACTCTTAAAGAGTGGCTGACTAATTGGGCAGAGAGTCAATCGGTTGATCTATTGTGCAAAGAGAGGGCATTATGCTAGGACTCTTTTGAATATGCATATGGTTTCTCTTCTATTTTTCTTGACTCTTATTATTTTTGCACTTGTAGCAATAAAAGATTGATGATTATACTACTATTTACATCTAGCAGCATTTGCTGACTCTTCTTAGCTCTCTCTCTGCTCTTCAAACCACCAATTTGCTTAGCATCCACTTCTGTTTTACGCTTGCTTTCATATAGTTATACTTACCTTTACTTCTTTTAGTCTTTTAACTAGTTTCGTCGAGTCTCATTATCTGCTTTGCCTCAGTTGCACTCAAGTTGTGCGGCACTTGGCGCCCGCTTAACTATTGAGGCATGCACCTCTTAACCTGTTCTCATCTCGTTGGCTAAGTTCAATGCCATAGCTCAAGTGTTGTTTTCTTTCTACTATCATTTCCATTTCCATTCCCGTTTCCATTTCCCCATTTTCGTTTCTTTTTGCATTGTGGCATGCCTGTGGTACTTATGCTCATATTGCAATTGCAATTGCAATTCTCACTCGTAGTTGTTGCTGTGGTTGGCGGTCGTATAATGCCATATGCTTATGTATGTGTGTGTGTGTGTGTATGTGTGTATATACATATATCTATATCCGTATCTAACGAGCGCATGCTGTGCCACACTGCAGCCACTATAATATGCCAAATTAAAACTTTAACTAGCGCGCCGAGTGTCCTACAGCGTCAGGCATAAGGAGGCAAGTGCAGCAAAGCCGGCGACAGACTGTCATCATTATCATTAACAGACGCCACGGTTCGCACCTTCGCTTGCCTCGTGCAACATCCGCTGCTGCTGCTGTTGCTGCTGTGTGGCGCTTATTATTGTCGCTGAAGTGGCCGCCATGAGCAGTCGGTGCCTCTGGTCCTCGCTGCGCATCCTGTCGCCCAAAACTGACAACGCCAGGACACATCAACGAGGCAACGCGGCAACGCGGCACCGAGGCGCTGCTTCCGTTGCAGTTTGTTTTTCACTCCGCTCGCAGACGGCTTAGTATAAGTATGCTTATGTGTGTGTGTGTGTGTTTTTATGAGTTGGTGGCATAAAAAACAAAATGCACGCGTTAATCTTTCTAACAAACCAAGGCTAGAGGTGTGTGTGTGTGTGTGTGCGTTGCAAGGTTTATGTTGCAAATAACTTTGCTTGCACTTCGGCCTAACATAATTTATGCACTGCACCACGCTTAGGGCGCACTTTTACTTAAGTGATGGGCGTGGCAGGCAGCAGAGTAACTAACACTAGCATATTTAATTACATGCTTAGTATATGGTCAACACTAGTAGCAGCCACTCTTCAACCGTCTGTTGCCATATAATTAAATGCAAGAAAGCCCAATAGAGCGACTTGCAACAAGCAACAACAATTAGTTCTAAACTAACAAAAGAGTAAATTAAAATATGTAAAGTAACAATAACAATTAACTTATAAATATGTTAATAATTATTGCTTTAGATGTGAAAATTCTTAAATAAATTTAATTTAAATTTTCGAAATTACTTTTGCTAGAAAACATTCGCATTAATTAAAGTATTTCAATATATTTCTTATCATGCCTTATCATAAATTGAACTCTTAATTCCCCGATATGAATCTAAGCACATTTACTAGTTGTGCTCTCTTAAGGTTGTCAAATGATTGTTGCATTCACTTCAAACTTCTGCACATTCGCTGATGTGATTAGATTAGTTGGCATTCGAGTCGAGAGACGTATCAACAATAATAATAACAATAACAAGTTCTTATCAGAGCCCACGGTTAAACCTGACAATGAGAAAATTGGCAACCCAAACCCCAATGCATGCAATGGAGCACTAATAGCAGACCAAAGAGTTCAACGAAATGCTCTCTGTTTATAAGTATTTACCACAATGTAGTATTTCACTCAATGATGGTGGCGCATGCGTTGCTTAGTACATAAATTGTACGCTATGCATACAAGTGGCGCCACTGTGTAGCGAGAAAACACTCACTCTCTCAGTTGCTATTCCTTTCTGACAGAGAGAGAGAGAGCGAGTTCGCTCGTTCTCTTTGCCAGCTGTTGGCACGAGTTGAATTCGTTTGTTTGTTGCCTCGGCGCCTTGAAGTAAGCCTCGGTTATTTTTTATATGTATTTTTTTTTGGGTTTTCCTTAGCTGCCTCGTTGCTGTTGTCGTTCAAAGCGGAGGGGGGATAGGTGGGGGTTTAAGGAGGTGGAACAGAAGGAAGCGACATTGTGGCTGTTGTTGTTGTTGTTGTTGTTGTTACTGCTGCCTTCAATTCAATTTTTCGCCAGCTGTTGTGCTTAATTTGAACTTTAAGCATTTTCCTTTTTGCCTCCGCCAACATCGTCCTACTCGTTCTCCTGCTCGTTCTCGTCATCGCTCACCGTACACTCTCAGTTGTTGTTGTTGTCGCTGCTGTTGCTGTTGTTGCTGTTGCTGTTGTTGCTGTTGTTTGGGCATTTCCGGCTTTAACGCTGCGGCGACAGTTCAATGCGTATGAAAAACCCATTGGCATCGCCAGTTAGCTGCCCCATTGTAGGTCAGCCTTTTAACCGCTAATGAAGACTTATATCGAAATGAGCGCTGCTTGGTTTTCGGTGCTTTCGCTTCAGACTGTTTCTCTTTTTGTGAGAGTAATGCACTTATTTATAGGTGGAAGAGCAGAGCATTCCGTTTCAAATAGTATAGCCAGTTGACAGTATAAATAATGTGTTCCTTTGCCAGAATTTATGGCACTTGTATGTCTTCCAGTCTGCTCCAACTTGACTGCTATAAATTAGAGCGGGGCCAGGCCGTGTGGACCGCTCCCATCCACATATGAGTTGAACAAAATCGACACGCAAGGCCACACACATACACACACACACACACACACACACACACACATACAGATACATATGTATACACTTGTATATAGTGTATTTGTTAGAGCAACCGCCGTGTAAGCGGCTTTTGAGGTTTTAAAGTATTTAGGCATAATGATTAGCCGCTCATTAATTGCTGAGCCACTCAAGCTACTTCATTTGACTAATTAAGCAGCTGATTAACATTAAAGTCACACACTCTTCCTCTTCTCCATCTCGCTTTATTGACACATTTAAACTATTTACGTTAAGTTAAATATAAAAAATTGACTTAATTTTCATACGCCCCGTGGTACAGAAACTATTCAACATATTCTATAAAATTGTACAGCATATGCAGGGACGTGGCCCATGTCCGTGTCCATGGTGATGTCCATGATGATGTGGCCCGTGGCCATGATGATGCGGTGGCCCATGTCCGTGATGATGTGGTCCCCCATGATGTGGCCCACCATGGCCACCGTGTCCTCCATGTCCTCCATGCGGTGGTGGCATTTCTTTAATTATCAATCAACAACTTCACGTGTGATGCTCGCGAGCTCTGGACGCCAACTAAACCTCTACAGCTGCAATATGACTTTATACCCAATCTAGGCATATTTAAAAGATAAGCCTTATCTATCTAATATGATAAGGGACTGATAATCAATATGCAATAAGTTGGATAAAGAATCAGCTATGACTAACAACTATTAGCTATGTAATACATTTAGTCATACAGAAAAGAACCCTTGCATAAACAATTTAGTCACAGGCAGCTATAAAATGGGAAAACCCTTAACTCTATAAATCATAAATCTAAATTTAGATAACAACTAAATTAATTTCGTTTAAAATTCAAAGATTTTATTAAGTGAAATAAATTACAAATAATAATTACATAAAAACATCGAAATTAATAACATATATAATGTTAATATTTTATTTAACGCACTAAGTCAGTTACAGTGTTGGTAAAGTTCACATTAACGCGGTTGTATATGAGAGGGTCCATAATACGGCGGAGGTACGTAGCCATGCTGCGGTGGAGGTACATAGCCATGGTGGGGTGGAGATCCATGGTGGTGCGGCGGCGGGCAATGATGATGTGGGGGAGGGTAATGATGATGTGGTGGTCCGTGGTGCGGAGGTCCATGGTGCGGAGGCCCGTGGTGCGGAGGTCCATGGTGCACTGGCGGACATGGGTTGTGATGATGCGGCGGGCAAGGTCCGTGATGATGTGGTGGCGGTGGCATTGCTTTCTTTTGAATTCCTCAATTCAAACTGCGAATAACTGGAAACGTTTCGTTCTACTGAACTTATTTTGCCAGACGACACAAGTTTTATAATACTGCACTGCAGTCAGCGTTTTTTATGGTCTTCAGATAAGAACTATCTAATCGCAGGGGGTTTGTCGTCCTAATCAATTGTTTTTTATTTGAGTGCGTTTAATTTATGTGCCAATTTTATGAGCAACGTTTAATAAATATTTCATTTGTTTCGGTTAGTTGATGTCTGGAATGTGAAGTAAATACGATCTTTTGTTATACTCATTCATTATTCTCTTCTATTTTTAGTTATTAGTAATTGGACAATAATAATTATGTTTCTCTTACTATAAACTTCAGCTATATACTTCAGCTACAGCAGACTATTAAGACATTTTAAAGGCAATCTCTCAGCGAATGCGAAAGAGCGAAGAAGAGATAACGCAGCAGAGAGCATCTGTTGTGTTTTGTATTCTATTGCCTCCCACGTGCTTTCGCTGCGAGTGCAAGCGAGCCTGCTGCATTGAGCATAAACATTGTATTTGTATTTGTGTGTATGTGTGATCAGAAGAGCAAGCTCTCTGCAGCTGTACTGCTTGCGTTCAGCAATGTCTAGGCATGTGTGTGATCAGTTAGACTAGCTCAATGCAGTTAGCACGCATGTATGTGTGAGCAGCTTTAGTGATTTAGTACGACGTGCGAGTGTATGCATTGCTTGTCGAACTTAGCATCCACAGTAAGCGTTGTCTGCTGTCTGCCTGTAAAATTACATAGATTTTATCATCTCTCTTGCCACCTACTTTAAACACATATATAGATCTCTTTTACAGGGTATAATTAACTGAAATGTCTTAAATTTTTATTTGTTAATTTGTATTAATTAAATAACTAATGATGCGGAGGATGCTGTGGAGGTCCTGGCTGGTGGAAAGGCATCGGAACTTGATATTGTGGATTGTAGCCATGATCGGGTGGGCCCTGCTCATGTGGACCTGGTTTGTGAGGTCCGTGGGGTGCATGGGGCTCATGATGTCCATGAGGTCCTCTTGGTGGTGGTGGCATTTCTAATAAATTACGAGCTTCAATTTGATAAACAAAACAATTGTTGTACGTTGGTCGAGCAACTTTATTCAATGGCAAGAAGTCGCAAATATTTATATTATGTCAAAGCTTTTGTGGACGCCAAAGTTGGGAAAGCCCACAAAACGTTTGATTTCAATTGGCAAAAGTATAAAGATAAACTAAAAGGTAAATATAAATGACTATACAAAATTAAAAAAAAAGAATTGTATGCTGATAAGACATTATCACTTTTGTTTGTACTATGATTAACACAAATTTCTTGTACTTTTTTACAAAAAGTATTTATTTGTATAGTGTTAATGGTTAGTTAATAAATTGTAAATTACTGCGTATAACATATTGAGTCACGTCCTTGGTTTTCGCCTGCTTTAATTGCCTTGTTATCTTTTTTCTTGGCGTATACAGCAATATATTGAGTAAACATTTGCCTGCCTCATGACATTTGCTCGCATGACCTAACCAGCTAAGTGACTATCCAAACTATTGGGAAAATGCGACCCACTTGTGCCACATGCTTGCCAAAAATTGCCAGATGTCCTAGAAAAAAAGAATTGAATGAAGGGAGAGAGAGAGAGAAAAAAAAGAAAGAAACTAAGTAGGAAAAATAGGAAAAGGGCAGCGGATTTGGCTTTTTGAATTCAATTAATTTTATCTGCATCAATTTAGCCTTTATAATCGCATCAGAGTGCGCCAAACTCGCATAGCAAAAGCAGCAGAACAAGAAATAGAACCAGAATGTAGAAACGTCAGGGGAAAGGGAAGGATATCTGAAAAGTCGAAAACCCAAAAACCACTCAAAAGGGGCCGCTGCTCGTAAAATGTATAAAGTCATTGCAAAAGCCAATTTGTATATCAGCGAAGGCAGCGACGTTCCATGGCGATGGAGGCCCAGCGATTATCAAAATGCGAATATGGCACACAGAGTGCCAGCAAAACTTACTTAAAATACCCTTAGCTCACAGTGTGGGGGAAGGGGGGGCTGAACAAGCGCAAGCGTGTGGGTGTCGAGGGTTGAGAGTTGAGGGTTTAGGTCCTTTTCTTCATGGCAACAATTACATTTCACAGATTTACGTTTTGGGCGCTTTGGTCGCGTGTGTTGCATGCTATTAGTGTGTGTCCTTTATTTGGCTTATGGAGCTTACATTACCGCCAAGCTCTCTGCCTTGCTCTGGGTTTGAGCCAGGGGCTGTTGCTGGGTCCGTTACTGGCTCTGGGCACTGGTTACTGAATGCCGGGGTTTCGACTGTCGCTGATGTGTGCCGTCTAAATATGAGAATGTTGTGTGAAAATGTTTAAAATCCACGCAAGCTATTCAAGCGCAAATGCTTAGCACGCCAACGCACAGTGGGACGACGTGAGCAGTTCAATAGCCAACTAAATAATTTCAGCTGTTATTATTTAGTATATAAACAATAAATGTTAAAGATATAGGTAAACTAAGTTTCTCAAGGGGAACTTTATTTAATAATTATTATAGAACAAATAATAATTAAAAATAATTTATTTATTATGCGCAGATATTCTTCGTCTTTCGTCGTTTGAGTCAAAGCTCTCTCAACAATTCAACGAACTGTAGTGTGCTTTGCGGCGTCTCTCACGCAGATCTGATTCGTGCTCTTAATTGTATTTGCGAATTCGCCTGTAACTGAATTCGCCTTACTATTCTCTTCACATAATGCTTTCTGCTTCGTTCTTGTCTGGGGATCGATGTTAATTGATATTTGTAGGCAATTACCAATCCACATTTATTTAATTACATATATTTATTAAATATATATTTAATATTTTACAATAATATACATTTATATTAAATACATTTAAATTCGACTCTTAACTTTTCAGCAAATATTAGTTAATTTGTTTCAACCACTGTCAACTCAATGAGCTAAAGGGCGGGGCAGGGTGTGGCCGCGTCCACTTTTGCATACCACATTATGGCGTGTGAGCAACAGCAACAACAACAAATGATGAATAAAAAAAGAAGAAAAGAAGGAAAGCAAATAGTGAAAAAGGCATAAATAATAGCAAATAATACGGCGACAATGCGCACAAATTTGCCGCTAAAGTGTAGTCATTGTCGGCCTCGGGCAATGTGTGCGTGAGACAGCTAAAGGGCCGACGGGGGGATGAGGGGCGTTGCAAGGGTTTTCCACTCTGCCACTTGAGTTAGCTTTTTGCATGATTTCGCTATTTAAATTTATTATACATTAGATTTATGAGCGCGTTGAGTTTGCCCCTATACGACGCCTACGACTCTTAACACTTATCATTGGCCTTTTGTGGTCTTGTTGTGGCTTTAATTTCATTGGGCTAGAAACGCTCGAATGGCCCATTGAATTGGGTGTGAAACGGCAGTGTTTATAGTAGCAGTAGTAGTAGTAGTAGTAGTACGTAATCCCATAAACATTTCAAACTTTTCACTGGCCGGGTGTGTGCGTGTGTGTGTGTGTGTGTGTGTGTGTGTTTTAAGTGATTTCCTTCTCACTTCGCTGCCATTGGGCATGCACAATTATTAACAAGTCGTTGGCTCCGCTGGGCCGCTGTTTGTGCCACTTCTGTCACCTGACTTGCGGTTGAATATTTCTCTATTTTACTTTCCACCTGTTTTTTTTTTTAACAATTCTTTGTTATTTTTTTTTTAATTATATGTTTTTGGAGCCTTGCGTGGCACTCAACTGCTCAGTTGCAGGTGCTTATTTGAAGTGTGACAGAATTCAAAGTTGAAACGGAAACGGAAACCTGCACGCCTGTCCCATAACACGAACCTCTGTGTGTGTTTGCATTACGAATTGCGGTACTCTGATAACATAATAATAGAGTAATACAGTACTACAGTTATCCAGTAATCCAGTTACCAGCAGTGCTTTCAGTTGATCATTATTCCTTTCAATTACAGCTAGATGACCTCTTTTTACAATGGATTAGCTTAGAAAAGTGCTTGAATTGAATTGGAAATAATTCTCAATATATCAGCTATAATTATTATTATCATTATATTTATTTCAAGCTTTCCTTGACTTGGTGGACTAAAAATAGCGGAGCGAGTCTCAGCGCTTGTGTTTTCTCTATTCTGTCATTGTCACACAGATTCATATTGTTGTTTCGTTCACTCAACCTAATACTGAGCCACACGGACTGCAACTTATGCTGCCGTCCCATTCTTTTAGTACAGTACAATAACAAAAGGATCTCGCCTTTAGATCACTATTCAATTCGAGCCAATTGTTGCGCGCGCAATTCAAATAATTAAGCTCTCTGCAATATATATATGTTAAATATTATGGATCTAGTTAGGTTAGAAATCAGCTAGAATTATCATTTGAAATCGTTTTGTTTATTGTGTTTTAGATTTTCAGTCAAAGTGTTTGATTTTTTGTTACTGTTGAAAAATAATTTTTATTTTATTTTTCATTTATTTAATATTTTTTTTATAAATTTCAAGTACCAAAGAAATCAATTAGCAGTATTTATTTACTAGGTAAATGAATAAAGGTATAAAGTTAATAACTTTAACTATAATATTCTGTATTCAGTTTTATAGACGATTTTTAAGTGAGTCGGAGAAAATGACCTCAATTGTGGGTCATGTGCCCGTGTTTCCCGCTGGAGAAACAATACCTGATTGGGCGAAATTTAACTGGAACTCGAAGGTTCAGCATGACATCTACAGAGATTGGGGCACCTACTATGCGCACCGACGTCGCCAGAATTTTGCACAGTATTATTTTTCCAAGGCTTTGGAATTGGAAGAGAATGATTATCTTACGCTCTATCGACGAAGTTCGAACAAGAGGAAGGCGGCTCAAATTGATGGAGCACTTGAAGATGCCAGACGAGCGGCAGGTAATAACTGTTATAACGATCTATATAAAGTTGATATAGGAAATATTCTATTTGACAGTCATGGGTGAGAAGAAACGTGGTCCCAACTGTCCGATCAATCTGCAAATCTGCGATGCTCTCTTCGAGCTGAACCAGTTCGAGACGAGCAATTGTGAATTGCAGGATAATTTGCGTAAATTTATTGGAGTCAAGGCCCGAAACTTTGACCGTCGCCAGAAAGTGGTAAGTTATCGGCAAACCTCAGCAATGTTTACAGAGTTATAAAGTCCTCTTATCTAGGTTGATGATGTCATTAAAGATGTTACGGGCAAAGGTCTCTCATTGTTCTATCTGAACTATCGCAAAATCGTGGAGCATGTGAGCGCAATTCTCAAAGCGAATGAGATGAAAGATGAGCGACCCATGTGGAAGATACTGAAAGAGCTGGAGAAATGTGATGTGCTCAGCATACCGGAGGAAGAGGAGGAGAATCCATCTCCGCTTGAGATAGCGCGTAGAAAGCGCGCCTTCAATGTCATTCATCAGAACTATCTGAACATGTCCTGGCATGATGTGCTCTTCATGAAGAACATACGCAAGAATCCCAATCTACTTCTAGATCAGTGCAAGAATTCAAAGAGCTTCTTGGCCAATCTATCCCAGACCCAATACGATATCGTACGGCGATTTATAGTAAGTGAACTGAATGTAATTCAATCAGACTTGATTCAATCAAGACTTCTTCTTCAATAGAAAATGATCCACTCTCGCAATCCGCTGTACTATGTCAGCTATCTAAAGTTCTCCAACAAAAAGATGCTGGATCGGAACAAAGAGGCTTATCTCTTTGGCATTCAGTATCAAACGCATCGCAATATGATTGCAGATCTAAGACAAATTCGCAAACTACGCCAAGAGAAGCGACTCAAGGTATTTATTGTTCTTTTAGTTGAGTTATACTCATTAATTACAGACAATTCACAGAGTCTTGCTGAGTATATTGAGAAAATTATGGGCGATTATTATGTGACGAAAACGAATCGCGTCATGTGCTGGAAATTTGAATTCATTAATGAGGTCTACAACACTCTTGCATTGGCTTTAACTGAGCAGTATTATGTGCCGAAGTATTTCAAGATGAATTCTTCTACGCACGATTTATTATTGAAACTCTTGAGGTTGCCCAATGATAAGATCAAGGATATAGTGCCGTTTGTCTTTGGGGATCGCTCAACTTACCAAGATGGTGATGCCAAAGATCCCGTTGCCATTAAAGCCAGGTAACAGCTGAGCTGCAGCCTAGATATGAGTTTCCCTTAAGACTTTGCTTGAATTTCAGAAAACTCGTTACACGCTTGGAGAAACGCATAAGGTTCGCCAAGTACTCCATTGAGAAGTGCTACCTGTACCATCAGATTGCCAGTGTGCACCTGAGCCAACTGCGCTACGACGAGTGCACACTCAATGCTCGCAGAGCAATCAAAGGTACAGTTAATATAAAATACTAAAAGTAACAACAATTAATTGAGATATTCACTCAGAATCTCGCAATTGCAATGGTGTCATTTGGCACTTTCTAAGTGTGCTGCAAATCATCAAGGCAAATGTGCTGCAGCATAAGGTGGAGGCCAGCAAGGAGTCCGTGGAGGAGGCTTATCCCATTGCCAAGGAGCTGAAGTTTGCACCGCTCAGAAAATTCATGAACCTCTGTCTGCAACTCGTGGAAGACGATGTGCGCAAGAAAATTGAGTCTATAGCCTCGCAGCGGGCTAGCAAGGCATCGGGCATAAGTTTGCAGTAATTTTATAATTTAATAAGCTAAACCGAACATTAAAATATATATATAAAATGGAAATTCATGAGCAAATATTTCTATAATTATTTTGAAAGGAACAATCTTTATGTTGTATTAGCATAAAATGTCAAAATGTTGCTACGAAACTTGGAACAGTTCGATTCCTGCGCATTCTAAGTATAAATCCGCTTGAGAGCGTTTGCCGTTCCCAGTTTAATAAATTCTATTTTAAATAAATTTTTGCATTTAAACAATAATCATTTTCAATCTAGCTTGCTTTGCAAAACAAATCTGCAGTATTAATTTTATAATGAAATAAAAATCCAGTAACATTTGAAACCCCAGAGAAAGTAGAACATAAAAAAATAAACAAAAATAAATAAATACATAAAAAAAAGTAAAAATATGCACAGAAAACTATAAAAAAAATATAAAATATCATAAAAACCTTAAAAAAAGCTTATAAAATAAAGTTAGAAAATAAGATAAAAAAAGTAAAATATATAAAAAATATAAATAATTTCTAAAACTATTTGAGTTGAAGAAGAGAAACCACAAATCGCATCGTTAAGATGGCTTCGATTGTGACCTTAGGTAAGCAGGGAGTTGAGGAAGCCGTTCCCGCCTGGATGAAGTTCGATTGGAGGCCAGAGATCCAGCATGGCATCTACAGGGATTGGGGCACCTACTACGCACGCCGGCGCCAGGACAGCAATGCCATGGACTGCCTAACCAAGGCCATGGCCCTCGATAACACCGACTTCATGTCCGTCTATCGGCGCAGTCAGGTGCAGCGCATGGCGGCCCGGATCGAGGGAGCATTGGCCGATGCCAAACGCGCTGCACGTGAGTTCAGAGAAGCTCTGTCTGCAATTAAACCACAAATATCACTCCATCTCTCATAGATATGGCGGAAAAGCAACGAGTGCCCAATGCTGATATCAATTTTGAGTATTGCTGTGATCTGTTCGAGCTGAATCAGTTGGAGAACAGCAAGGCCAGAATGGCCAACAATTTGAAACTCTTTAAGGGCACAAAGTCCAAAATTTTTAAGAAACGCCTTATGTTGGTAGGAACTATAGAACTTCTAGATGAACTGTGCTTTCAACTTACTTGTAAACTTACAGATTGATGATGCCATTAAGGATTCCACGGGCAAGGCCATGTCCTTGTTCCTATTGAAAAATCAAAAGTTGGTCGAACACGTTAACGAGATTAACAAGGCCAAGGCAATCCGAGATGAGCGTCCCCTGTGGAAGATAATGAGGGAGCAGGGCAAATGTGATGTACTCAGCGTACTAGAAGCTGAGGAGGAGATCCTATCACCACTGGAACTAGCGCGCAGAGAGCGCGCCTTCAATATACTCCATCAGACCTATATGAATGAGAACTGGATTGATTTTATATTCATGAAGGAGTTGAGAAAGAATCCCAACTTGCTGATCGAACAGAATGTGCGCTCGAAAAGCATTTTAAAAGATTTGGTCATTGAACGCTACCAAATTATTAGACAGTTTGTGGTGAGCAATGAGTTGATTAATTAGAAATTAATTAGAGAAACAGTTACTTATCATTTTTGACTTTTACAGAAAATGCTGCAAACTCGCAGTCCACTTTTTTATGTCAACTATTTGAAATACCGCAACCTGGCCATGCTGGAGAAGAACAAGGAGGCGTATCTATTCAGGAAACAGTATCAAATCCAGCGGAATATGCTGCAGAATCTAAGACACATACGCAAGCTGCGTAAGGAGAAGCGAATTCAGGTAATTATTAAAAAGATTAACAATTTCATTTAATATATTTCAAATAACAACTCGCAGAGTCTACTCAAATACGTGGAGAAAATAATGAGTGAGTATTATGTGACGAAAACGAATCGCGTCATGTGCTGGAAATTTGAGTTCATCAACGAGGTCTACAACACTCTGGCGCTGGCCCTTTCCGAGCAGTACTCGATACCCAAGAACTTTAAGCCGAGCAATTCGGCAATATTGCAATTGTTGCATTTGCCAACGGATAAGATCAAGGATGTGGTGCCGTTTGTCTTTGGCGATCGCACCACTTATCAAGGCTCGGATAATCTAGATGCTGCGGGCAAGATTTTAAGGTGAGAAGAAACTATAAATTCACAAAGAATTTCTATTAAAATTCCATTTACAGAAAACGTGTTTCGCAACTGGAGAATCGATTAAGATTTGCAAAGTTCGCCATTGAGAAATGCTATTTATATTATTTAATCTCCGATCTTCATCTATCCCAAGGACACTCAGATGAATGTTATTTTAATGCTCGCAAAGCAATCAAAGGTTTGTGCCAACAATTCAATTGTACTACACTCAATTAAATTGTTCCCGTGTCACTTAGAAAGCAAAAAGTGCAATAGCTTAATATGGAGTTTCCTATGTATTATACAAATATTGAAGGCCAACATCATACTACACAAAGTGGAACGTGTTGGACACGCCTTGGAGATTGGTCTGCCCCTTGCCGAGAAGCTGCAATGTCCCAGACTCATCAATTTCATGGAGATTTGCACACTGTGCAACGAGGAGGAGATGGTCAAGAAGTCGAATAGCGCGAATTCAAGTCAGCGGGCCACAACGGGCTCCCTTCAAGTTATTTATGTTTCGAATGATTAAGACAGCTATTGCCAATTGTTTTAAAATAAATCAAGAGTGCACTACTACTGACTAATGTACAACTATTGTATTTTGTGTCGCGTAACATAAATTAGTTGCAGTTAGTTCTTTAATATAATTCATATAAGAAATAGTTATAAAACAAATGCAAATTATTCTTATTTGAAAAATACGTGAAAACTTGTTAGTTGAAGTTAGATAAGTTAAAGTATATTTGCAGAACATTTTCCGCTCAAGTTTTCTCCTTTCTACTTACAAATTTTCTATCTAGAACTCTTTGTATTACTTGTCTTGCGTCACTCATTTGTAGTTGTTAGCCACTTGACACAGCTCAGTATTATTACACAAGGAGTTCCGTTGGGAATTCCATTTACACAAACATTTGTAAAATTTTTGATATAGCATTTTCTATAAGCGAAAAGCCGCCAAGATGACGTCAATTGTGGGGCATACGCTGCATCTGGAGGCCGGCGAGGCGCTGCCGTATTGGGCCAAGTTTGACTGGAGTCCGGAGATAGAGCACGACATCTATAGGGATTGGGGCACCTATTACTTCAATAGGCGCAGAGAGAACTTTGCCATGCACTACTATACGAAGGCATTGGAACTGAATGATCGTGATTATATAACACTCTATCGACGCAGTCAAACTCAGCGCAGAGCTGCACGCATCGAAGGAGCTCTGACTGATGCCACCAGGGCAGCAAGTAAGCCAGCAATATTATTGTTTAAATCTCAATAAATAAACTTGGATTTGCATTTAGAAATGGCTTTGCAGAAGCATGGACACAACTGTCCCATCAATTTGCAAATATGCGATGCCCTGTTTGAACTCAATCAGTTTGAGAATGCCAACATGGAGTTGCACAACAACATGAGGGTATTCATTGGTGTGAAGGCCAAGAGTTTTGAGAAGCGTCTCATTGTGGTGCGTTAAACAGTTGCCAGTTGAAGTTTAAGTTAATGTCACATTGATTTCTAGGTTGATGATGTCATTACTGATGTCACGGGCAAAGCGATGTCGTTGTTCTTCTTGCGCAACCAGAAGTTAATACAACACGTTAATGAGATAACCAAGGCCAAGGCAATTGTGGACAATCGCCAGTTGTGGAAGAAGCTGAGGGATCAGGGCAAATGTGATGTAGTCAGCGTACTGGAGACGGAGGAGGAAGTATTGTCGCCCATTGAAATAGCACGCAGGAAGCGAGCATTCAATGTGCTACATCAGACATATATGAATGACTCCTGGTATGACATTCTCTTCATGAAGAACCTGAGAAAGAATCCCAGTTTGCTGCTGCCTCAATGCAAGCGTTCCAAGAGCTTTGTGGAGACGCTATCGATGAAGCAATACGACATTGTCAGACAGTTTATGGTGAGTAACTGAAGACATTAAGTTAATGAGTATACCTTCTCAATTTATTTATAGAAAATGCTGCAATCTCGCAATCCACTCTACTATGTCAGTTACCTAAAGTATCCCAACAAGAAAATGCTGGAGAAGAACAAGGAGGCGAATCTGTTCCGTGTGCAGTATCAAACCTTTAGAAATATGATTGCAGATCTCAAATATATGCGGCAGCTGCGTAAAGAGAAGAGAATTAAGGTGAGAAAGGTATACTAATAATGATAATTATAATAATAATAATCATCACAATTTGCAGCCACTGTCGGAATATGTTGAGAAAGTCATGGGTGATTACTATGTGATCAAGCGAAATCGCGTCATGTGCTGGAAATTTGAGTTCATTAATGAAGTCTATAATATACTCGCCTTGGCACTCACTGAGCAGTACGTGGTGCCCCGGAATTTTAGGAACAATGCCACTGCAATGATGCGTCTATTGCATTTGCCTAGGGATAAGATAAAGGATATAGTGCCATTTGTTTTTGGAGATCGTTCCACCTACCAGGAGGGCGATGATCAGGACATTGAGGGCAAGAAGTTGAGGTAAATGAAGTGATTTCAATTTGTTTAATTTTTATACTCAAACCTAATTTACAGGAAACTTATAGCGCGCACTGAGCGACGCATTCGCTTTGCCAAATACTCCATTGAGCTGTGCTACCTCTATCATCAGATGGCTTCAATTCATCTGAGTCAATTGCATTACGACGAGTGCTGCTTCAATTCGCGGCGATCTATTAAAGGTTTGTTTAATCACACAATAAAATTTAGCTAATTCTTGATATATTTATATATATATATTTGTAGAAAGTCGCAATTGCAATAGCGTTATTTGGCATTTTCTGAGCGTTATCCAAATCATCAAAGCGAATGTCATGCAGCATAAGGTGGAGCGCACTAAGGAGGCCTTGGAGGAGGCACTGCCCATTGCAAGGCAGCTTGGCTCGTTGAGGCTCATCAAGTTCATTGAGACGTGTATTTTCAACAATGAGGATGACTATAATCGCAAACTCAGCTCAATTGCCAGCCAGCGATCGAGCAAAACATCTGTGACGACTGAAATGATGCGCGAAGAATTAACAGAGAATAATTAGTGTGATCAAGTGATCTATGTGTGATCATTATGATGTTGTACATATCAGAATAATAAAGTGTGTTCAAAACATCAATAAATTGAATCTCATCAATTAAACTAAGCTTAAATAAAAACTACAATAATTTAAATACAATTGAGTTATTTTTTATCATTTTCTTTCCTATTTTTAAAAGATCTAATCAGCACTATTACTACTATTACTATTTGCCTAAATCTTTCTGCAATATTTATGGGGCTTCGTGCTTTATTTGAGGCAACTAAACTGTTAGCCAGTCTTAAGTTGTGTCGCTGTTATCTTTGTGGCTGCCTATAAACTGCTTAGAGTGTGATTAAAACTTTTATTTTGGCCTACATTTAAAGCGTCGCCTCAAGCATACACACACACACACACATGCACACACACACATGGACACACACACTCTAAAAGAGAGAAAATTTACCTGGGAAATGGAGTCGTAAAAATTCTATCAACTCGATTAAATTATAACAAGTGGATTTTCATGTTTTTGTGTCGCATTTATGGGTTTTTATTGTGCTAATTTTATGCGAGGAGCCAAGGAAGCGCGACAGGAGGCAGCTACTGCTTGGGTAAGAAAATTCGTTGTATATATAGAAATTCACACACACACACATATACACACACACACACATAGATAGGCACCTGCGTTTGGGCTGCAATAATACTTGGCACACATTTAGTGGCAGCATTTAGTGGCACATTGCGGTTCCAGCAACGACGCTGAAGTTCATCCTTGGGACATTGCCACGTCGCTTTTGTTGTTATTTTATTTTTTAGCGACACTCTCACTCAGTGTGTGTGTGCCACACTTGGCAAAGTTTTTGGCCTACCTGCGATACACACACACACACACACACACACACATACACACACCTGTTAGCCCCCCTCTAGCTCAACCGTTATTGCCACTGCTGGCGTCGCCTTTTGTCTTATCAAACTTTAGCGCGCATGTGTTTATGCCACAAATGGCACTTTTGCGGCAGCGCATTTTATTTTTTTGTTTTTTTTTGCTTTCTTCTCCTTTTTTTACTGCCACTTTTCGCCATTTTGCTTTATCATTTTTATTTGCCAGTTTTCTAGCTATATGGGCGTGGCCCCTTACCCAAGTCCTGCCACTAAATAACAAATAACAAAGCCAAAAGTCAGGCAGTCACCACAAATCGAATGCCCTCTAAGTTTAACATAGAAGAAAGTAAACGACACTTCTATATAGTTGATGTAGTTTATGTGATTCTTTATAAGTTCTCTATAAACACTATTTTCTCTATAAATAAAACAATACTTATATAAAATATATAATAAATACTTATCAAACTAAATACTTTTTTCTATATAAATAAAAAGTTAAGTAAATAAAAATAAGAAATAGTTAAGAGCTTTATAGATAGTTTGACTGAAATTAAAATCGAGCCTAAAAGTATGCTACATTTAATATTTCTATATTTGTGCTATATTCAATTGTATTCTAATGTATTTCCAATCAAGCCTAAAACTATGCTACATTTAATATTTATGTTGCCTCTGTTGCCTCACAATTGACACAACCTGCTTGATATTTTCCTGTTGTAACTCAAAAGATTTTCCATCTGTTTTATGGCGTTTCCTTTGTGCTGCGTCTACAACTAATAAGCCCTATCGAGCCGTTGTCACTCTGTGTATTAAGCCATAAACATTTAAATAGCCGCCTTGTTGGATTTTATTGTCGCTTGTCCCGTGGGCGAGTAAGTGATGCGAAAGGTGTGCAAGCAACTAATGACCCTGTATATTTATATGACAGGGCCAAAAAGTTTATAAATATTTATGGGCTGCTGTTGTTGTTGCTGCTTACTTGCGGCGCAGCTCAAACTCATTTGCTTATTTTAAAATTCCGAGCAGGCGTTGTTTCATTTTTGACACCCGAAAGACCAACCAGACTCAGGGACTCCCAGGCTCCCAGGCTCTCAGGCTCCCAAGCTCTCAAACTCCTCCCCCATTTAATGCGCCCCAGTTCTCAGCTCTCTGTCATCGCACGTTGTTGCCATTGTCACGCACACACGTACTATATTTTTTACGCGCATATCATATTACACACACCCACACACACCCCACACACACACACACATGGCTCGCAAGCAGCCACAACCTCAAAGCACCCCTTTTTTGGGGGGATTCCTGGGATTTCTCTTCTTTTTCCTTTTTTTGCTGATGAAGTAAATAGAATCACGTACACTAATTATCATCACCAATGCGCGCCAACGTTCAAAAATATATTTTTATTAATTTCATCGAGGTAACGCCCACAGCGCCCCTCCCCCCTTCCACTACTTTCCCTTGTTGGATGAAATTTTTAATTGAGATGCGGCAATACGATAAACCTGACTACAAATAATATGTTTGCTCTTCTGCATGTAAATTGCTGCATTTGGTTATTTCGATTACGGCTTGATTATCAGCTTAGATAAGCTCAACTATAATTAGCTATTGTTGATTTCATTTTGGAAGGGAGAACCCTCTGCTGTAGATAGTTGCACTTCACACTGAGTGCATTTAATGTGAGTCATCTAATTGTTGAATTAAATTACTTACGCAACGCATTAGTCATGCACTGAAGCAAGCAGTATAAGTTACTTTTATGAGAGTTTTCTTTTGCTATAATAAATTATAAATTAAAATAATAAATTTACATTTATATGAACAAACTATTAGCTTTCAATGGAAGTTTAATAAAATCTTAAAATTAGTTTATTTTTTACGTTTACTTCAGTGAGATCAGATAAGAAATGTCAACATTGTTTTTATATCAATTTCTTCATAAACATTTGTTAATACAATTCCCAAAAACTATACACAAATGTTAATGATAAGAAAACAGTAGGCACAATCTGCAGTGACTCACAAACTGATTGAAATAATAATAACAACAAAAATACCCCTAGATACAATTGATTTTAGTAAGCCAAACAGAGCACAACGAGCAACAAGTTCAAGGCGAAAATGAAATAAAATGTTAAACTAAATAATTGTAAAAATATATATAAACAATAAAAAAGAAACAACTCTTAATTTATACATGAAATATTTATAGTAATTTGTTTAAATAAAACTCTAAATGCAATAGATAGAAATAAATGAATTCCCAAAAATATTCAACTCTTGTGAACTCTTATCTGTAGTTCATTTGAACCAGTTACATTATGCAAGGCCACAGCACCAAAATGTTTGAGTACACGATCTTCACATGAGAATCAATATAATATAAAGTTGCTGCAGATAACACAGCTCACACACAATGTCAGATAACAGCGCTGTGATAGTGCTTTATCTACAGATAAGACTTCTAGTGCAACGCTTATTTTGCTCGCACATGGATTGGCACTAGGAAGTGCTATAATAGAGCGATCTGGCATTACATCCAGTAACAGCGGGAACGCGCTGCGTGCAACAAGTCGCTCGAGGAGTACTTCACACAAAATGGATCTTGGTACACGTGTCCAGGTGATACAGGTGGCACCACCATCGGCGCCAACAACGGTCATTGTACAGCAGCCGTCGCGGCCAAAGGAGAACAGCTGCTGTTGCTGCCCTTGTTGTCCATGTTGCTGTGGCTGTAACGATTGCTGTTGCTGCTGCACCATAATGTAGACGAACCCTTCGACAACAGCAACAACAAGAACAACATAAACAGCAACAAGAACCACAACAACAACTTCAAACAAAGGCGCACAAATCCTTTAATACTTTACGTTAAATTAACTTTCTATGGCTTTGTTGAGCTCGTGTTTGTAGTTTGTGATACACACACACACACACACACACACACAAACATATTACACATAATTTTGTCGTGCAATAAAATTTTACGATTTGTTATAAATAATGTTTTGTACTCGCTTGTGGTTCTGGCAACATATTGTCTTGCATAAATCGCAGTGTTAGATGCCTCGTCGCTCGTCTCGTCTCATAAAAAAAGGCGAAATTTAATAGCACACAAAAGCCGCAGGAATTTTGTAGTTTCAAGTGCGGGTGGGTGCTGGCCGCATTATGTTAGCCAAGTTAGTTCACATTCCAAGTTATTATTTATATGTTTTCTCACCATTTTTGCCAATAAAAGCGAAAATGTGTCAAAAAGTGCGGCCAACTCTCTCACTGTGCCTGCTCTCATTTGATAAAACATTTTATGAGCTCTGCGGTCTGAGTTCTGTCTTCTGAGGTCTGAGGTCGCTCGCATTGCAACCGCCGCAGCGCCAAATAAAAAAATCAACTTTTATTTTGGGCCAAAAACCAACTTTTGACAAGGGTTACGAATGGTGGGAGCGTGCTGCGAGAGGGGGTGAGGGGAAGGACTGTGTGTTAACCCATTCAACGTAAATTTGTGTGTACTTTTGCTTTGCTTGCTGTTTATCTAAAGCCCAAACCATATTACTCATACGCACTGTTGCACGCAAGACGCTGCACAGTGGTACCAAATTGTTATATTTACTATGAATCTTTATACACATTTTGTAGTGCAAAATATTAATCTTATTTGATCAAATAACTTTGAATAAATGTTCTATTTACTTTAGTTTGCTAAGTTGCTCAATCACAGTTAGAGAAAAGTCAGTTTCGCTTCATTTTAGACACTGTTCTGTGCTCACGCTACCATTGTTCACTGGGTACTCCACATGCTTGACACTTACACAAACTGTTCATTATCACAGCTCATTGATCAAATGCCTGGGCTTTAGATAAATAATTGGTAGACCAAGTTTACCAAGTGAAATACTTTGAATCGTTTTTCGGTTTGGAATTTTAGTTTAAAACAAGTTATTGTGCCGCATAGCGCACATTTAGTACAACAGTTTAGTTAGTTACTCAACGGGAGGATCATGTTCAATCCTGGCTATCAGGTGGACGTCATCGATCCATACTATCCACCGCCAGTGGAAGTTATCGAAGTGATGCCACCACCAATGGCACAGCCGATGTATGGACAGCCCGCTGTGGTTGTCAACCAGCCCCAGACGGTCTATGTGGAGGATTCTGCGGGTCCGACAAGAGAACAAATGGATTGCTGCCTGGCACTATGCGCCTGTTGTGTCCTGGAGGAGGCGGGCTGCGTTATTTTATAAAACTATAAATGTCAAACGAAGAATGTGTAAAGTGCTTTAGGGAATTCGTATGTAAATATAAATATTAATGAAATCATTGGAGAGTGAAATGAAAAAAAATTTTATTAAATATATTGTGAGTCATTGTGTTTAATTTTACGAATTTCCGGCGCCTGTGATAAAAACGTAGATACAACAAAAGAGTCATCAGCGTAACTGACAAATTGGCAATGAATGAGTCTACTATAATCTGGCTAATTGTTGTGTAGGTCTCTTTGTGAGTATTCTGCCTTTCTTCTTTAGTTTTGCCTGCCTTTAATTCATCTAGAATTTGTCACATTTCTCACATTCTCAAAAGATTGAAATGCTAATGATATGATTTCAAATATATTGTGACAAAAGCAAATGCATGTAGCCACATTGAGTTGATGTTCGTCTGACAGTCGTAAGTCGTCCAATTAGGCAGATACGCAATTGAGAATATTGTCGGTGGCATGTCATTATGTGGCTAGCACATTAAAGCCAGTTATATGTCACGCACTGAGCCAAAGTTATTATAATTAAAGCCAAGACGTCGTGTACAACTTACAGAGTGCTGCGTTATGTTCACTTTTCTGCTTTTTTGTTTCTCTGTTTTTTGCTTTTTTGTTTTTTCCAGGGAGGGGACTCTGTAAAATGTTATTTGAAAATGTTGTGCGTTGTTGTGTCTTCGACGTTGCCACAAGAACAAGGCAAGGAAACAGGAGCACATCCCGGACAACTTCAACAGCTTGGCTTACAACGGAAACAACGGCCAGGCAACAACAGCAACAGCAACAACAACCGGGTGCTATATGCCTTTTTAACTTGATTTAATGAGTGCAGGGAAAAACATCAACAAGAAAAATGAAATAACTGTCATTGAAGACATGAAAAAGGGAGCGCAGTGTGAAACCAGGAGGGGGAGGGTTGGTAGGAGGGGGGATAGCAAGGCACACGATTGACGGTTGCCTGTCGCCGGCTTCTGTTTTTCCAAACGGAGCGCCAAAGGAATGGAAATGGAAGGGAAATGGGAAATGGGAAATGGTTGGGGTGGGGAGGGGAGGCTGCGCTACTTAACTAGGAGCAAACGAGCTGCCAGACACGAAGGGTCTACTCTGGGTGTGGCACAGCGCAATTATGCAGCAAATTAGCGCTTTATATTTATTAAAAGCCAGCAAACTGAAAAGCCCTTTGTTTCTATTTCATTTTTTTCGTGCTTCGCCTTTTTCTCCCTTTTCCTTTTCCTTTTCGTTTCTATTTATATTTATATTTATGTTGTTGTTGTTGTTTTTTTCGGGTGCTTGCAAATAGAAAGTGAGAAAGTTGCGAACGCTGCAAGTACACGAATTGTTTGACAGTTGCCCAAGTTATGGACTACAATATAAGCTGATTTTGGCCAAGAGCAGAGTAAATCATTCAGTGATGCAGCAAATATTAATTTATTATGATTAATATTTATGTCAAATTTGAGGACTTTCGGAGGCGATAATTGCCAAATATGTCTATTATTATTAATTATTTAGATTACAAATATTTGCATAAAAAGCTGGCAAGAATGCGAGAGAGTTGCTTTGTTTAAACATTAAGCGTAGTATTTTTATCTTGAAATATTTTAAACACAATGTTGATTTGTTTACTTATTTGAATAAATATATTAAACTGTTTTTAAAGCTCATTTTTTTACATATTGTTTAATTTTTAAGACCTCTATTGATTCAGCTTCTTAAAGTGGCATATAATTTTAAATTGCATTCAACTTATTCAACAACAATAATAATAATGATTTATTATATATTGTTATTTTAATTACATTATTTTATATTATCATTTAATGTAATAAAAATATAATTCTAATCAAATTTAATTATAATTATATAAATAAAATAATCAAATTAATTTATATTTAAATAAATAAAATAATCTTATTTAATTATAATAAATATACATATATTATTTAGCTTTTATATTAATACGCTATTTAATTTTAAATATTTACTTTATTTATATTTAAGATTTGCTAGTATTTATATCTGCTTTTCGTCATGATTCCATTATTATTATTTCGCTATTATTATTTCAGCCATATTTACTCAGAGCCTTGAGCGCACATTTGGGTCAGCTTCAGCCCTCGGATTTGGTTTCTTAGCAGAAACAGGCGAGAAAAACATCTAATCATGGGCTACAAGATGAAACTAATGCATAATTCGTGTACTCTGTACATCTGAAGCGAAGTCAATGGAAAAAGTGAGGCATGAAGTCAGCAGGATTCTGAAATCCGAATTTCTACCCTTGCTAATAAGACGCTTAAGGGTGGCTAGGATAGTTATGGTGGGTGGGTGGTTGGTATGCTGGCTTGTTGCATTTCCTGCAAGTAATTTTCTTATGAGTTTTCACTGTTTCGCTGTGGCCAACAGCCCCGTAATCCTTATAAATGAAGCAGCAAATTTGATGGCAATGCAAGGATCGTATTGTACACTATAGTTTATATAGTTGCTCAAGGACTTAATGCATTTGTCGTACACTGAAACTGAAATGGGGCAACTGGAATGGGATATTAACGTGTATTATATCTTATGTGACTTCTCATTCTCATTTTCGCTCATTTGTCAGGATTTGAGCATTGTTTGTGACCCCCACAAAATTGCAATTGTATGAACAATCGTTGGTTTTGGCAATGATGATTTATTTGCCACGCACGTGGAAGATTTTCCCTCTTCCCCCCTTACATTCGATGGGTGGTTTGTTGTGCCTGTTTCATTAATGTTTGCCCAGCAGACTCATTAAAAATTAATCCGTCTTGCTAGACGATTTTAATAAGACAATGTTAAGGCTATCAATGTCCAAGCTGTTGGCCAAATGCAGCTTGTTAGTGTCGGCTTGGCTCTAAAAGCCATTCAACTTGCCGCTTTGAAGAGCTTAGACGGCACAATAAATAATCTTTGCTAAGAATATGCTTAATTTCACTTTAGATACAAATTTTCAGATATAATTGTAGCATACTTATGGACGTTGTGTTTGTCAGCTAAATGTAGCTACATTTTAGGCAATTTCTGTTATTTTCACCAGTTTAATTAACAATCCATTAGTAAATAATAGCTAGTTTGCCAGCTTTTACAATTCTGTTTTGCTGTTGTGTGTTGTGGCTGTTGTGAAAAGCACAAAAAAATTGAATAGCCTGAATGTCAGCATTAAAATACTCAACCCAGTTTCACAAAAGCAAAGAGCATTCTCTTTGTGGCATGCCACCAGAGGCGCAGTTAGCACTCCAAGCCCAGCTGACCCGCTAAGTGCCGTTCGACGAGGCTCTCCAGGGGCGGCCATGTGACGATGCCTTTTGTTTCATGTCAAGTGCAAAATGTGCAAGTGCAATGCATAAGACAAAGCAACCGCATGCCAAATAGTAATCTTCCCCCATTCCCAAGTTACCCCACGCATACCCACATCCGCCCACTCTCTGCCTCGCAACCTATTGCAAGCTGCTATTGTGTCGCTTGCCAAGCAGCAAACCAACAACAACCACAACAACAACAACAACATTTGTGTGACACATTTGGCAATGCGTTTTTAAACTGCAAAGAAACAAAACGAAATGTGGCAGCCACAAAACAGCTACAACAGCAACAAGAACAACAACAACAACTGCAACACAAAACATAGCCAAGGCAGCAAGTAGGGAAAAGTTTTTAGCATTTTTTCGCATTGCCTCAGCACTGAATTGCACTTAAAGTCAGCGCCAGTTAAAAACTTTGAAGTCAACGACTACAACAAAAAAAGGGAAAATAAACTAAAGAAAATGCAATGAGAAAAACATTTGAAGGATTGTGACGCAGCAGGCATACACTTTCCTACTAAATAAAGTTAAAGAGTTTATAATTTCAATTGAAGTTTAAAGAAAATCATAAAATATATAACTAATTATTTAATTAACTTAATCTTCTACACATAATTGAACTCAATCATCCTAAACATAGCAAAATATCGATGGTTATTCTCCCTTACGCCTGGCACTTCTAAATACACACATACCCTAACAGTTAGTGTATTAGGTGAAGCGTATTGCATAGAGTGCGAGAGAAACAATTGAAAACTTTATTGCTTTTGGCTTTTTCACTTTTGTTCGCAAGTATGTTGCACACAAGGCGGCGCGTTGACAAAACGGCAAAAGGAGACCAAAAACTGTCGAAAGAAGAAAGTTTTGCACTTTTATTAATTTTAGAACTCAACAGGAGGGAGAAATCCTTATGCTCTATACATACATAAGTATGGCAGCTGAAGATTGAAAGCAGCACTTGGACACGGACACGGAGAGGGGATGGCAACTGGGAACAGGGGACAGGAAGTGGGACACAGACCGAGACCGAAACTCAAGAGTCGAGAGTTGTGGGTCCTCGCAAGGTTACACTCTCGGCAGCTGTGTGGTCAGCGGTCAGCTGGGGTTGTCCACTAATTGGCCTTGTGAAAATATTTGCTACGCTTATGAAAACAGTTGGCCGCATGCCACATGACCCTTGACTAAAATGACACACAAAGTGACACACACACACACACAGTAAGAGAACACACACGTATAAGTTTAGGCCTCGTTTATGCGCAACAATCGCAATAGGCGAAGATTGTTACCTATTTAAAGGAAACTGGATACATTATTTAATTTCTAAGAACGTACATATATAATAACTGTAATTGGTAAAAAAAAGAATCAAATGCGCATACACTGCCTTGAATTCGGTACAACGGTTAATCCAAAGCAGTCGAAATACAAAAGTTCAATGCGCGGGATAAGTAGAAGAAAAGGAGACGCAAAACAGTCGATCTGCTTTCAATACACCGGATTAGCAGATGAAAAGGAGACGCAAACTATTTCCGTGCAGTAGTATTCGCAGCGCGAACGAACTTATGCGCTCAAACCGCGGTTGCCACATCTTTACAATTTTTGTCACCAGAACTTTAAAAAGAAGTAAAATGTTGAAAAAATGTTCCAACTGCGTTAATGATAATTTTTTTATATTTAAAGCATAATTTAGTATTAATATCGCAACCGCGTTTATAATAAGGCGAAAAAATGAGTTATTGAAACCGATCTCACAGTTTTGCATGAATCTGGCAACTTGAACAAAGCATCAGTCAGTTAATAGAGTTGTTAGAGAACAAAGAAAAAGTGTTGCGCAAAACAACAAATTGTTTCACTAAACTAAATTGAAAATAATTAATAATTGTTGCAATTAAATAAACCTTAAATTCGTTTGCATTTAAAGAAAACTCCAAAAAACGCAATACACATACAGTTACATGGCATGAACACAACACAACTCGAAAGCAGCCTCAACCGTCACACACACACATACGCACAGCCACTCACATAGAGCTAAACAAAGTAACATTCACACACTTGGCCACCCAGTCCCAATCATAAACATGCGCCGGACCTAACCACAGTAGCCCGTCCAGCTGCCCCTTGTGGTCCCCCTCCACCCGTCCCGCTTGACCAACCCCCTCAATTTTTGTCAACTGAACTAATTAATTAATTGTGGGGCGGCCACCGTAGCCTTCGAGCCGAGAGACCGACGCGTCGTCTGAGTTGCTGCCGCCCACACGGCAACCAACATAGTCTCGCACCACCTTCCCCTTCACCATTTCCCGCTGCCATCCATTCACTTGCTAACTGACCAGCAACTAATTTTTATATTTATGAGGCCGGGACGTTGGCCTACTACTGCGTCATAAACTGTACAGTTTGGTTTGCCACAGGGTAGCTGAAATTGTTGTTGTTGTTGTTGTTATTGTTGTTGCTGCTTTGTATGCATGTGTGGCATGCGATGTTCTTGTTAAGGATATTCTATGCTTGCCACAGACTCCTCCATGCCGTTTGCATGCTCACATTTTAGTATCTTTTGTGTGATTTCATGCGTTAAAGCTGAATTTTTATTTGCTGCCGTTGCAGACAAGCCCATTAAAGGGGACGTCGGCCCGCAGGGGAGGGAGGGCGTGGTTTGGGCGGTCTGAATGTTTGTGGGGTTTAAGTTTCATGTCGCGTTGAAAGTTTTGTACAAGTATTTATGGCATATAAATGAATTGTTTATACTGAACCCCCAAAAAGTGGCCAAACGATTTGGCAACATGTTTCCATTGCTAATGTTTGCTAATGAAGGAGTTCGATTGGGTTCTTAAATGGTTAATTGGACTGAGATTCGAGGAAGCTTGTGTATATTTTCATAGCAATAAATTTCCACTGGAGAAAGTTTGCGACTTTGGTCGACTCTGAAATCAAACTAATAAAATGTGATTAATTCTAATAAAGCTAAACAAAATCGTTAAAGAAAACTGTTAAAAAAACATATATAAAAAGGAAAGAAAAATACCAAATTATAGATAATAAAAAATTATATAAATAAAAAGAAAATATAAAAAAATTTAAGAAATCACATAAAAACCGTTTTAGCTAAAATAATACTATAATTTTCATTATTTATGTTTCTAAATTGTTTTACTTACAAAAGAATGCTTACACTGGCTTTAGTTAAAATTATAAATAATTGAATAAGCAACAAATCTTAACAATCACTTCTACAACAATGCGTAATTTCTCCCCTGTGAAATGTTAACAAACAGACTTGATTAGTAGCAAATTAAATAATTCGAATCTAATTGAGCAAGCACAGCAATTGCATTAAATGTTTGATTAAATTGACTGTAAAATGTCATAGAAAATGCGTAATAAATGTTGAGTGAGTGCAGTGTTGATCCTACGAGACTCATTCACAATAATATGCATTCATTTGCCAAAAGGAGATAAGGAAGGACATGACTGACAAATATTGTAAGCCCAGGAGGAAATCGAACAATGCTCACGTCTTATGGATTTTTCTTTTTGCCAATTTTAATATTTTATTATATGGCTGTGATGATGCGGCGATGTGACATTGCGACGGCCATTTTAATGCATATTTAATGCAATTTTTAAGAGCCAAACGCATTATATAAAGTTATTTGCGCTTTTATCGCAAATATAAACATAGAAAACACTCCCAAAAAAATTCGCTTGTGACAAGAATTTTAAATCATTTCCATTGCCAAATGACAAAACATTTTCATACAAATTGCGGATTTGCGCTTAACATCATTATTATTATTATTTTTTTGCTAAAATGTGGAGCTGCTTTTGCCAATTCGCATGCGTATTGTTTTAATACCCTGTAAACGAAGGTTGTGTTGCAAAGGGGTATCGCTTGATATAGTATTTCAAGTGCTGCTTTTATTCTTTAATAAAAGGCATCATATACTTATATATAATACTATGTTATTTTGTAGTTGGTTAGTTTAGTTCATCAGCTTTTCATACTATATATTTAAATAGTTTGGAGTTAAAAATGTAAAAGTTATACAAGTTATATGTAGTTATTGTCTTTTTTCTTTAGTTCGCTGTAAGTTTGTTAGTCTTTCTCTAGGGTAACTCTTAGTCGTGTTAGCTATGTGCATAGAATTCGACTTGTTGGATTGGGAATTAAGTTTCGTTTTGGTTTTTCGATAATAATGTTCATAAATTCAACGTTGCCTGCAAATATGCAACGGAAATTGCCAAAGCCACACGACTTCAATTTCAAGTAAAATCAACCCCCCTCCAGCCACAGCCAGAGCCCGCTAGCCCAGGGCTAAAGATGCTGCTGTGTGTTTTTTTATAGGCTTCTGGGGAGTGCTTGGGCGTGTGTCGGTTATCCTAACCAAAGAACGTGGGGGGAACGGGACAGGGAGGGAGGGAGAACTTGCTTCTGCTGCTTGTCAATGCATTTCGTCTTTTGATAATATCAAAAACTCATTTGCCTTTGCTATTTGAGCGGGGGAAGGGAGCGGATTTAGTACTCGTAGTTAGTTTGATGTTGCTTGCAGCAGATGATTTATTATAGCGTAGCCACCCCCCCTCCCCCCTCCTATTCATCTCTTACTGTTCTTCACCCCCTCAAGCGTAGCATGCGTCATCAATTTTTGCAAGACACTCGCACATTTGCATGGACATTGCCAGGGACCATTAGGCAAAAAGTTGCAGCTGCTGTTGCTGAAGTACCGCAATGGCATTTAATGAAATAAAACCAAAACTTATACATAGTAATATGTACAATATATGCACTTTGCTCATTTCCTAAACAATTGAACAAATTTCCACGCTAAATATTAATTAAAAACCACTCGCCAGTGAAAATGTTAAAGTGCGAGTATCTCGTGGATACGTGACCACTAAATAAATGCGTTTAACATAAATTCAAATTTACATAACCAGCAAGTGCCTAAACTATAAACAATTTCTATTATTATTATTATTATATTTCCTTTTTGTTGTTGTTCTTGTTGCTGTTTTCATTGTGTAATTCGAGTAATGAAATGAAAAATGTGTGGTCGCTTGGAAAATTAATTGTGATGCATTAAAAGTGCAATTGTAAAATTATTTGTTGTTCTCATTGTGCACGCGCAACAATAAAACAAAATGCAGCTAAACAAAAAACAGCACTAAAACATTTAACAAATTGCACGCATTTTTGGCAACATATGTGGAAAAAGTGAAGCACTAACAAAGGGCAACGTATTTAGAGTTTGGCCGAGTTAAGTGATGAGTGTGAATTATTTGCCCGGCACTAAATTGAGAGGTTCACTCTGGTTGCACGAAGGACTGATACCCTAGAAACTAAAGAAGAGTAAATTGCTCAAAAAGCTTAGTTAACTGGGAGTTGTAGAAGTGTAGCTAATAGTTAACACAATATTTATAATGTTAACCATTCCATTTAATGATTATTGCTTAAAATACCTTCCAATAAGCGCCGGGTTGATCAGCTTTATCAGCAATCAAATGAATCACTTGAAATAAAATGCGTAGCTGCTACTCTAAGCGATTTCAGCAGCCATAAAACTATGACTCACAATAGCCCAAATCACCTTCGATTACATTTGCGACAGCTGATAAGTTAACAAAGCATAGTAATCATAATTCGTAACTTAGTTGGCAATGAGCAGGGAGTACAACATAAATCCTAATCTGTTGTATCTGCTGCTTGAAAAGTGACAGTAACTTTGTCAGACTTTGCTTGACTGACACTTCAATAAGTTTATAAACAAGCAAACTATTAATTATGTTAACAACTGTAACATATACTTACTTAATCCTTGAAACTGGAAATTGTTCAAAAAATGAAACAGATACGTTTATATTTTATATAAAAACTAATTTATTTGCTTATTACTTAAACAATAATAATAATAATAATGACAATAAAAATACAATATTTGTTTTACAAAATAATACTTGTTGCTCGGTTGCCTTGTTACTTTTCACTCGGTTTTTATTTTTCTGTAAATGGCCAACAACATATCTTTTTTTTGGCAACCACCAAACGAACATTTCAGTTCAGTTATGAAGTTTGAAAAGAAAGTTAGATAGATCTGCGAATTGTGCGAGTTATTTGATAGATTAATAATGCTATATAAAAGCTAAGATCTTGACTAGAACTAGATGAACTAGATAACTAGATGATAGACTTATGTACTTGTTTTTAATAGGCTAATTTATGCATTATGTACTGATCGGTAAGCGTTTCTCGATTGCAGCCCGTGCTCGAAGCGAAGCGTATGCATCTTTGGCTTTGTGCAATTTTATTTCATTTGTTTATCTCTGTTTTTGTTATTGTTTTAATGCTTTTGCTTTGTTTTCTTAGGCTACAAAAATACTTCCTCTTCTTCATCTTCAGACATAATTTGAGGCTTCAATGCGCGCTTAACTCTAACTATGCACGTTACGTACCTAATTATGTGTGTCTGTATATATTTATACATACAAATATATATATATATTTATATATATAATATATGTATATAGATGTATATGTAAATGTATATGTATATATGTGAATGCATGTATAAATAGAATTTGGTTAATCTCAGTAATATCTATATATATCTATGTGTATATATATAAAGCCACTTTGATGCGTCGTTCACCAGCGATTTATGTAGAACTGATTGATGCCCATCACATGCTTCTCCTCGTGATACTTCTGCAGGATATGTGTAATAACCGAGGTGGTGTCATTATCGCCGCGCCACACGCGTATCGCATTCTCGTTCTCCAGTATGGCCAGAAAGGCTAAAATGAATATTGAAATAAGTTATGATTAGTTAAACGAATGACAATTGTATAATAGATCTCTCTATAAGCCAAACACTAGACTAGTTTATAAGATCTAAAGCAACCTTCAACAGTTCAAAATGCAATATTAAACTTAAAGCTCGTTAAGCTCTCTATCAACTATCAACTACACTCAACTGATTCCTTATTTCGTTCAATACTAATTGGAACTGAAACCTACCCAAAAAGGTCTTTGGATTGCTGAGCGTTAGTTGCACTTGTGGCATTTCGAGTATAACTTTCAGTATAGGAGAATCTGGCGCTAGTCCCTCGCGCAGCTCAATAACGCTGGCCGAACGATTCTCGCAGAGCCAATCGCAGGCGGAGGCCTTGTTGTTGCCCGTTTTCTTGAGCGCCGAAATGACGGCATTCTCCTCAAAGCCCATTTCAGTTAGTGACTCAATGAGCTCCTCATTCGGCGGCGAATCGCGATGGCTGTAAATGCGCACAATCTGCATAAGAGCGGCGGTGTTCTCAATGGTTTCCTGCGGAGCAAGAGCATGAGAGTATGGGAGTGTACGACAAGTGTCTATTATAGTTACGTTATTGGTCACAATTGTTGAGGGTGATATGGATGAGTGGCTTTGCTGCATATGCACCGCTGGTGGTTGCTGCGGATCCTCCTCTCTTTGATTTTGTATGAGCCACTCCAATGTGGTTGAGTAGACACCATTGTTGGATCTTAGCGCTTGCTCAGATACCTCGCGTGTAAATCCCATGTCTACCAGGCACTGCAGCGTGTCCGCCTGATGGTTGCGACGATTGATCAAACGCTGCTTGAGCATTGTAATCAGACGTGGCGCATATGGACCAGCGCCAATGATTGCTGCCGAGGCCTGAGCCAGCGAAATGAGCACCTTGCGTACATCGTATTGAATCTGAATAGGAAACGATGATTACCAACGTGTTGATAACAAACAAATGCACTCACATTTGACTGCTGGAAGATCTCATTAATGTCGATAATGGGCAGCGAGTTGGTGTTGTTTTGGACAAAGCGGGTGGCACTCTCGAGCAGGGCGTCATTGGGCCCGGGCACCTCACGGGTGCGAGTCACTGTTTGGGGCAGCGTATTGCGGCGGGGTGATAGAATGAAGGTCTCGTTGTGGCGCACTCGCAATTGAGCGAGCGTCTGAGATTCATTGAGCTCACTGCCGAAGTATTCGGCACGATAGAGGCGATAGCGCGGATTCAAATGACGCACATCGGGGGCAAACAGTTGAATGGATTCCGGATCGTCGCTCAGCTCCAGGATAACCTCGCTCTTCAGATCATTGAGGCGTTTGTTCATATCCGTCTTGAAAATGAGCACACGGGAGCTTGGACAGATGACGCGGACAGTGATGGTTTCGCCAACCTTCGTCACATCCGGATCCGTTACAGCCGTCGACGATGCTGACGCGAGTCTTGTATGGTTTTTGCTGTCAAATGTTAAAGCGTTGCATGAGTTTAGTCTCGCAAAAGAGGATGCAAACAGTTACTCACCGAAGAAACAAACTGCGGAGTTTTTGCATAGTTTGTTTTGATATTTCCAGTTAATTGTGTGTGATTTGGGGTTGCGTTGATCCAACGGAGAATTTCGATATTTAGAAGTTGTTCACAATATAGAAATACACTTGGCAACTTACGCATTCGCCTGCTCCGCTTTCCTTGCTGACTCCTGTTGCAACTGCAACTCCAGCTGTATGCGTCGCCTCCTCGCCGGCGACGGTGTCCGCAGCACGCAATTACCTCCTCCGACGCCGCCATCCGTTTGCGTTTCCATTTCCGTGGTATGCACTTGCACCAGGGAACCGGAGGCACCACTGCCCAAGCTGAGGCTGCTCTCAGCATCGCTACCACTGCTCGCTGTATGGGCAGCGATGCTGCTGCGGGGGCTGTGATTCGAATTGGAATTTGATTCGGATTCGGTGCCGCGTTGCTTGTTGCGCGCCAGCCACTTTGCGCGCTTCTCGTTAAACTTCTCGCGCATCCAGGGTATCATGTTGTGGCTGCCATTAGTTGCCTTTAAAGGGTTTTACATTGTATTTCAGTTTTTGCACAGTTTTTCAATTCCCATAAATACAAATACTACGCACAGCTGATTGTAGCGTTGCCACATCTGCGACACTGTTGTGGATCTCATCTCATAGCTATGCATATACAAACTGCACATTTATTTTATTAATTAAGTACCAAAATAATAATTACATGAATATTTATAGAAGGGACGAAAAAGACGAAGAAATTTAACACAATTTATGTTTGCGTGGCGCCAATAATTATCCGATAGCAGTACCAACAATATCGATACACGTGATATACATATCGATATCAACAATCGTTTATATAAACCCATGTGGAATGTGTGGATTGTATAATTTATTTTACTACCTGCCAGCGCAGTTCTGTGAATGGTTACTTTATCGGCACATCAACTCTGCATTTTTTGGCTTCTCTTCCATTATCCACACACATTCGTATCGGTCGTTGCGGTTCTTGGAATATTAATTTGTAGAACGCGCAAATCAAGCTGTAAAACGGAAACCGAAAATGTCGAATACACACTAAAACCCAGACGCAATTTCCCCAATGCAGCGTGCGCGTCCGTCATATGCATAAGTAATTAAATGAAAAGTGAATTTTGTTTTGCATGGCGTGCGTCAGTCAGCAAGCGAGTCCAAGTCACGTAGCATAAAAAGAAGCAGGGTCAGAAAAAAGTTACATGTGGGTATAGAAGCGAATATGATATGAAAGAAATGGGCATGAAGAAGACAACGCGCGACAAATAAAACACAAAGCGCGACACAAATAACAAATACAAAAGTGCATTAAAAAAGCCGGAACGACACAAATGAATGGGCCTCAACACTCGTACGCTGCCAAACTACATACATACATATGCACACATGCATACAAAACACATACGCATACACTTGCGCCACCACCACCACAACCACCATTGCAATTACCACTACGACACAACAACAACAAGATCAACATACGCATAACGAAACTTCAATTTATTTGAAACCGAATACCTAAGTTTTAGCCGAACTACAAAACAACAACAAGCGCAGGTAAGAAGCTGTAAACATTAATTGTCACCACCAAAAATGATATATAAAGAGTTCTTTTCGCCTTACGCAGTTCAATTTGTTTGTATACGCGATTCGTGCGTGTGGGTGCGTATCTCCGTTTGTATGCGTGAGTTTTTTTTTTTCATTTTTCTTTTCGAATGACTGTGCCTGTGTATGTATGTGTGGGTGTCTATCCGATTTGTGATTCCGTTTTGATACGCGTTTACTGTTGCTCTTTGTTTATGTTTGTAATGTGTCGACAATTAGCTTGCACTTTTGCCAAAATCAAAAAAAAATTCTACGCATTTGTTTATGTGACCAAGAACAAAAACAATGCCGCTATCAGTGAGTGTACAGATATGCGACTGACAGTGTTGCCGCTTTACGCTTACGGCTAGTTCTGGCTATTTTTTTTATTGTTATTTGAATTGTTTGCATAATTAATATGTTAGAATAAAAAAGTATTTCAAAAACTTAATATTCTTTAAAGTTCAATTATTTAATAACACATAAGAGAAGTTAGAAGAATCGTTTATAACTTGGCTCTATAGGCTATTTTTATTTTATCCAATCCCGCAACACTGTTAGAATCTGTTATCGGCGTTTCCCCTTTGTACTTTCATTTTGTTTGTTTATATTACTTTTTATGGCCAAATATCTTATCGTCGATTGCATTTTGTTTCTCTGACAAACCACGAAATAGGCGATCATTTTAGACAAGTTGAGGCTGTCGGAAGTATTTTGATTTGCAGTGATTTTTGCACTTGGAGAAAAAAGAAAAAACAAAACTAATATTATTAATTTTTTGATAAATATTTGCAGCATTTTAGTATTGTGCGCAGCGCCAGCGAGCAACATAAGTAATTCCATTTATTGCCACCATTAGTGGCAGAAACAACAACACCAACAACTCGAGCAGTAGCAGCAACAGCAGCAAAGTATCTGCAACAGGCAACTTTATTATTAAGATAATAATAACCAGCTAATTTTAAGACTAGTTAGGTGAGTAATATATACATTTCACAATTATCTACCAACAATAAAGTAATATACATTTCTATTTCTGTAGTAATTATACTTAGAGACAACATGTGGAATTCCGAACCAACACATCGCCAGCAGCAGCAGCAGCAACCACAGCAACAACAACAACAATATAATGGCAACACTACCTCGGGCGGACAGCCTGCCAAACAGCTGGGCATGACATCGGCCATTAGCCTGGCAGAGCCGCGGGCAGAGGATTTGCAGCGAACAGATGAGCTAAGCAAATCCCTTGAGCCATACAATGTGTTCGAGAGCCAAGACGAGCTTAATCATCGCATGGAAATATTGGCCAAGCTAAATACACTTGTCAAGCAGTGGGTCAAAGAGATATCCGTTAGCAAGAATATGCCCGAGGCAGCTGCTGAGAAGCTGGGCGGAAAGATCTATACATTTGGGTCGTATCGACTGGGTGTGCATCATAAGGGGGCTGATATTGATGCACTATGCGTGGCGCCACGCAACATTGAGCGCACCGACTACTTTCAGAGCTTCTTCGAGGTGCTAAAGAAGCAGCCAGAGGTCACCGAATGCCGCTCGGTGGAGGAGGCCTTTGTGCCGGTTATCAAAATGAATTTTGATGGCATTGAGATCGATTTACTATTTGCACGTCTATCGCTCAAAGAAATACCCGATGATTTTGATTTGCGCGACGATAATCTACTGAAGAACCTCGATCCGCGCTCGGTTCGCAGCCTTAACGGCTGTCGTGTCACTGACGAGATTCTTGCCCTGGTGCCCAACATTGAGAACTTTCGTCTAGCACTTCGCACCATCAAATTGTGGGCCAAAAGTAAGTACATCCCATCCCACATATGTGGATGTGTATACATGATTTTATATGGAATAATATTCTTCGCAGAGCATGGCATCTATTCCAATTCGTTGGGTTATTTTGGCGGCGTTACCTGGGCGATGCTGGTGGCCCGAACTTGCCAACTTTATCCGAATGCTGCCGCCGCAACTCTGGTGCACAAATTCTTTTTGGTATTCTCGCGTTGGAAGTGGCCTAATCCGGTATTGCTTAAGCATCCGGATAATGTAAATCTACGATTTCAGGTAAGTGACAATAATCCTCGTTATATGAGTATATTTTCTAAATGTATGCTTTATGTTTGATTGCATAGGTCTGGGATCCACGTGTGAATGCCTCGGATCGGTATCATTTGATGCCAATAATAACGCCCGCATATCCACAACAGAACTCCACATTCAATGTGTCTGAGTCAACAAAGAAGGTCATATTGACCGAGTTTAATCGCGGCATGAGTATCACGGATGAGATCATGCTGGGACGCGTCAGTTGGGATCGCCTCTTTGAGGCGCCCAGTTTCTTTTACAGATATCGTCATTTCATTGTGCTGCTTGTGAACTCACAGACAGCCGACGATCATTTAGAGTGGTGCGGTCTCGTTGAGTCCAAGGTGCGTCTGCTCATTGGCAATCTTGAGCGTAATCCACACATTGCTCTTGCCCATGTCAATCCAAAATGCTTTGAGTTGAAGAAGGGCGTCAGCGCTAACAACTCACAGAACAACAGTGGCAACGAGGATGAATTGAAGCAGCAGCAGCAACAACAGACACCCCAATCCTCAGTTACCACAGCGCCGTTCTGTTCACTTTGGTTTATTGGCCTCGAGTTTGAGCGTTCCGAGAACCTCAACATTGACCTCACCGAGAGCATACAAAACTTCACGGAGCATGTTATCATGCATGGCGTAAGTAGCATAACCCCAACCTATCTCAATCACCAATCAAACAATTGTCTAATTGAATTTGTATGCTAATTACAGGTGAACATCAAAATGCTTAAGGAGGGCATGGCTATCGATGCTCGCCATGTGAAGCGTAAGCAGTTGTCCCTCTACTTGGATGCGGACTTCCTCAAACGTGAGCGCAAGTCCATGGAGAGTCACAACAACTTTAACAACACACTGTTGGCAAATCGCAAGCGCCTCTCCACAGAGCTGGCGCAATCGCAGGACCCGTTGCCGCCGGGACAGCAGGCGGCAGCTGGTGGCAATCGTGGACGCGAAAGTGCTGCCAAGGTGCATCGGTTAAGTGAATCGGTAAATTGCTTGATAAAATGATACGCCAAAATGAAGTGATTTTAAACTAATTAATGCTCTTGTTTTGTATAGTTTACTGAGGACAATTCAAATGCCTCCAGCGATATGGGCGGAACGACGCCAAGCACGCCCACAGCGGCGCAAATGAATGCGCCCAGTTTCAAGGCAACGGGCGGCAAAAATGGCGCCGATGGCAACTGCATGGACAGAGAGAGCACAGAGCAGGGAGTGCCCGTATTGCCGCATAATAATGGCAGTAACAACAATGGTAGCAGCAACAACAGTGCTGGTAGCAACAATAATAATAATAACAACAACAATAACACCAACAACAACACGACCACAGCTGAGGTGGCCTGCTCGTGACAACCGCCAATGGCACAAGCACAGCAACAGCAACAGCTACAACACCAGCCAGCACCGCCGCCACCGTCACCGTCTCCACATCATCATCATCATAAGTTTCGAAAGAACAACAATGCAGCAGCAGCGGCTGCCTCCAATAGCATTTTTAACCAGCGTTCAATACTGCATGCTGCTTCGAGTCTAACGGCCGCTCTAAGCATAACCGGGCACAAGCGCAAGCAGTCAGCAACAACAACGACAACAACAGCAACATCAGCATCATCATCAGCAACATTTGCTGCTTCTAACAGCAACATCAGCAATAAAAATGGCAACAGCAACAACGTTGGCGGTGGCGGCAACAATCCAACCATATGCTATTACATAGATGATGATGATGACAACAACCAACAGCAACCACCTACACAAAAACCACAGAAACAAAAACATCAGCAGCAGCAACATCAGCCACACCAACGGCAACAACAACAAACCCATGCTGCTGCCAGAGCCAATATGCCAACAGCAACAACATCGGCATCAACAGCAACAGCAGCCGCACCAGCGGCAACGACAATTTCTTGTAAGTCAATTAAATGTCCTTCATTTATTTTCTATATTTTCTTTTCATCTGTGACGAGACTGTTCTATGTATAAACTTTATCAACTATTTCTACAATTTAGGCTTTTAAATTTATATAAATTGACACCAGAAAATCAACATTTTCCAAGTACAAATACTTTTTACAATAAATACAATTTAATAAAAGTACAAAAAACAATTCAAGATTTTACTATTTTTATTGTTTATCGAGATTTCAGTTACTGTACAATAAATAAATAAATTATTAACTTGGTATTTTTATATTTTATTGATTCATTTAAACGTTTTAAGCTTTCCTTAAAGTCAAATGCAATTGTATCAAAGAAATGACTAAATAAAATGTAAAAATTTCAATTATTGTGAACAATTTATTAAAAATTATTTCCAGACTTGACTTAGTTCGCTTTAAGCTTCAATTTGATTTAATAAAAATCTTATATGTAAAAATATGAAATCATTGAATGCTGCACATTGTTATAAATATATCTCTTTTTATTTATTTACAGTGTAAAAAGCTATTACTTATACCATTAAGGCTTAGTTTTCATAGTTAACCAACCCATTGATTTCCTTTGGCATTGATGCCTCCAACTGAATGGAAGCCCCTATATTTTATACAAAACGGTAAGTAATAGCACTTGTATAGATAATTGTATAATTTCTAATACAATTCTTTTAAATTTTTTAATAGGTTTCCATTTTAAGCCTGCAGAGTTTTGTTTTACTTGAAAGCGTATAACGAAACTGCGTTAAAATATACAATACACATACCATAGAAAGCGGACAACAACAAGAACAACAACAACAAATGCGAGCTATATAACATTTTGATCGCCAGAAGAAAGCATTTTGCTAACATTTGTCTTAATGTTTTCTTACCAAATAATACTGTTGTACATCTTTTTTACTTCCCACAGCTGTAGTCTGAGGAGAGTGCGTAAAAGAGAAAGCGGAGAAAGTGAAAGAGGGAAGGAGTGTGAGATTATAAGAGTAATGGTGAGAGTGCTGCTGATGGTAGAAACAACAGCAAAATGAATGAAACAAAACAACAACAACTGCAACAATTGCGACTGCAACATGAAAAAGATTTACTTATGAATTTTAGAATCTATTTCTATCTTTTTTAATTTCATCTTGTTTTCAATATTTGTTTTCTTCTTCTTCTAGTTGTACGCCTGAAAATTTGAAACAATTATGTTCGTTTTTCTAAGAAAAGATAACTGAAAAAAGGTAATAACAAAAAAATATATAATTGAAATGAAGATATTGATTTAATTTTACCAAATAAACAACAAAATAAAAAACAAAATACATGGCGAAAGCCAAAAAAAAAAACAACAATTATTGTGTTTTTATTTACAACGGTTTTGGGGGCTGGGTGGCAAAGGGGGTTCCTTTCAGGTATAATGTTTAAGACAGCAATACTTTGGTTCTAGCATGACATTCTTAGATATATTAACACAGTTTTAGAGATTTGAAAAAGCAACTTATGAAAGTTCTTCGATTTGGAATTAACGAATATATTTTGAATTTTAGTCGAAGTTTTTAATATGAAGACTACGAAGAAGATACAAGATACAAGATACGATATAAAATTCAAGTATATATTTATTTAAAATAAATAAATTAATTAAAATTGTTGTCTAGAAGTCAACGAATATACTTTGAATATTTATCTAAATTATTAATATAAATGCTTTGAAGAAGACAAATTAAAAATACGACATAAAATTCAAGTATATATTTACATATTTATTTAAAATATTAATGATAAGGCTTTGACAAAGGGGAGTTTAAAAGGCGATTTAGAAAAAATATATTTATTTAACTACTTATTTAAAATGTTAGAATGGCTTTGATGAAGGAAAGTTCTAAAATATTGAATCAACGTTTATATAAATATATATTTATTTACAATATAAATATTAATAATTCATAATTTAAACAATACACAATAAAATATTCATTTTAATTGAAAAAGGAATTTACTGTAGTATACTTTTATTAAACTCTAATATATCAATTACTTCTGGGCTTAAAAAGCTTGGTTGATTTGTTATTGCTTGCTGATCGAACTTCATTTTATTCCCTGTACATAACATGAATGAAGAACTGGATAATATTTATTTAAGTATAACAATAATAGAATTTATAGAAAGAATAGACAAGCGTATTGATTAGTTGACTATATATTTTGTTTAATCTGGCTTTACATTAACAAATACTAGCAGCAAGTTGAAAAGATTAAAAACTATTTGAAATAGCTGTTAAAGAAGCTGTTAAAAAATCTGAATTCAATTACTAATTACTTTTAATTTATCTAATCAAATAACTAGGCAACATTATTTACTGTAGTAAACAGTATTTATTTATTTTATTTACTATTTATATTGACTATATCTGAATAACAAAATACAAGTTTTTGTTTTAAAGTTGATTTCTTAATTCGTTGTTAAATATAATACTTAGTTACGCAGAACAATTATTTACAAAGCCATAAGACGCTAGGATAGTAGACTTATCACAAGAGTAACAAATTAATAAAAATTCAGCTAAACATTTGCAAAAACAATATGTTTATAACAGCTACTTTAACGTTTAGTTGGTTTAGTAAATAAAATGTAAATGAAAATACAAAGCAGCTGCAAGTCAAAGTTAAAAGGGATTATAGAGTATCATTGGATAAACAGCCTAGAACTTGATCAAGATGTCAAACCGCTTGACACTATGAGGAATACTATAAAGCACTACAGTACTACTCCTTATATAGGGAATTATGGTATAGGAAAGCAGCTGCGTCTACCACTAAAACTCTTCAAAGTGAGCAACTGTTTGTTTGGCTTTAATGAGGCAGCTCAGCTTGTGAAATGGTTGAGAAAATGCATGAATATTTATGAGAACTTTAATGGCAGTTTGGCCAACAGGTGGCCACAACAATATCCATGAGTACAGTAGGCAGCAAGGACTTTCAAGGATGCGACAGTAGCTGATCTGTGATCATATACCGCATAGTTGTGTGTAAGTACAGTCAGTACACACGTAGGCTTAACAGCCAGGCGGAATGACGTTAAACAAGGACGAAGTAGGGATTACGCGGACTACTGGGATTCGGACTAACTGGCCAATTAACCAATCGATCCTTTTTTGGGTAACTCACCTTTAATTGCACTTCTGCGAATTTATTTATGCGCGACACAGCTGCGCGTTTTTACCCGGGGATTTAATCCGTTTATGGCCACGGATTAAGTTGCAAAATTTTCACGAATCCTCACGCGAATTCCATGGAAAGCGCCGAACTGAGCAGGTAAAACACGCTAATCCATTCGGCCTGCAATCCCAGGTATACGCAATGCGTTGGGTATATAAGATCGCCAGACTGACAGCTAGATCATCAGTCAACAGTTCAGTGTGAGTGCGTAAGGATCTCTCGACCTTAAGTAAACATATTTCGATATTATATGGTAAACTTTGTTCAGTTTTGCCAACTTGTGTGCATCACTGGGTGAAGTTTGTCGTATAATCCCAAGGCAACAGCGAGAAAGTAAAAAGAAAGTCACATGGATTCATAGCTCTGCTTTTGGGATGCATTTTGTGCAGTTATGTTCAATATATAGAATCACATCACTGGGCAAAGTGTGTCTCAAAATTTCAGCTAAATGTCACAACAATGTAAGTGCTAGTGTGTGCGTATGTGTGTGTGTGTGTGTGTGCACAACTCAAGTATTTTAAAATTAAATGGCGATTGTCGGTATGGTCGCTTTCTAAGCAGCATCGGCAAAGTGACTAGACCGAACACTCGTGCTATAATTTTAAAATGTTCAACATGCTGTGCTACTTAAACTATATCCAACTATATATATATAGATATTTATATAGAGGTTGCAATTAGTTTCTTTGGTCGTCCAGCCTTAGGTGACTTCTCCGCTCATAAAGCTAGACAACCATTGAAGTTCGTTGTGGCATGCGCAGCGCTACAAGTAATACATCTATTCAAAATACTTTCAATTGTTAATTGTAAAATACTCGAATGGGTCATGCACTAAAAGGAACGATCGTTGTGATATGCGTTCAACTTACCGTTACATATCACAGTGATTTTCCTTTATAGCGCGTGAAATGCTCCCAATATGCAACAACAATTTACAATTTCAGTTAACAATTCCATCAAAAGTTTTCTGTTTAACGCCTTTAAAGTAGAGAGAATAGACGCTGTGCTGTATGTACCACGTATTGTCTATATCACAGTGGCTGTTCTTTTTGTACCTAAAGTGCCGTACAACAAATAAAATCTTATAATAATAGCAGCCATTCTACTGTTAGCAATTCACATATTGTGTTTAACCGCAGGGAACTGTTGCTGCTGATATACTCTATAGTATATATATATACATATATATAAGCTCATCTATATCACAGTGGCTGTTCTTTTTGGTTGCTCCGCAATTTACAACGAGTTCCCAACATTTGGGCGAAGTTGCTTCTGCACATTTTCTGTTATTTATAGTTTGCAAATTGTCTTAAAGGAAAGGGAACTCTCGCTGTTGATGTAGTTCATTTTTAAACAATTTATATCACAGTGGCTGTTCTTTTTTGTTTAGCAATTCTCAACGTAAATTTATCAAGTTAAAAAAATGCTGTAAATATAATAATATGGAATTATGTATAATTAAATAAATAATTTACTTTAGAAAACAGTTACAAATATTTAAATAAATTATGTTTAATCATACCAATCTTATGTTTTACTTATTTATAACTTTAATACAAAATTATTATTTAATTTAATAAATATAAAAAGAGTTGTATTTATACCTATTATGAATATATTTAATAAATTTGCAAAATAAATGCATTTTATTTTAAAAGCCCACATAAGTATGCTACATTTTTTTAAAGTCTATTAACAAGCAACTCGAAGCTGTGTAATTGGAATTACAGCTGCAGAGAAACTACCGCAAAAACGTGGCGCAACGTGTTTTGCGTGGCAAAATGGTAACAGAACGTGGTAAATGTGTGGCAAGTATGTAGAAGAGTGCGGTCTCGAAAGGGTGGGGGATTCGTGGCCATGCGAATTGACATTCATTGACAGCCTCCCACCTGCCCTGCCTGCATAACAAGCACACAAACTAAGTATTACGACTAAAATGACTGGCAATAGCATTGCCATTGTTGCCGCCACAATGCATGCCACATGGCTGCATGTTGCAGCAACACTAACGGAATGGGAAAAGGAAACTGAACGCCGGAAGTGCGAATAAAATGTTTCTCTACAAGCAAAGAAGAAAAAAATTATAAAATGCAACGCATATTGAACATTTTTATTAGCTGGTGATTAAAATGCTTTTATAGATCAACTGAGCATAAGATTCATAAACTTTGCTATACTTTGTGGGCAATCATTTATTATGTTCTATAATAAATCAAGTAAAATACATCTAGTTGCTGGAACGTCTTACGTAAACTGACTTTACTAATTATTTTTAAAAGCCATCCTCCGTTAAAAGCCGCCGTGTGCCTAATCAACTTTGCTAGCAAAGCGATACAAATAATTTTCGATTCGTATCTTGTCACGTAGCTGCTTCCGCGAGGTCAGCTCGACAGCGGCATTGGTACCGTTGTGATCGTGGAAGAAGCCACAGTAGCGCGCTGGCACAAAGAGTTTGATCTCGCGACGTTTTCTGTAGCGTTCCGTGACACTCAGGCTGCAATGCCTGATGGCAGACATCTCCATACGCATGCACTTCCGGCACATATCCTTATCGGTGCCGAAATTATGAAAGTAATCGCCGACAGGACGCTGATGACAGATCAGGCATTGGGCCACATTCTTGGGGCCACAGAAGATGGCAACCGCTGGCCAAATGATGCGGCATGTGCCAAATGCCGTTTCCATTTTCCAATTTGGGTATTTGTTGTGAATTGAATACGTGGATGGGCTGCGAAACGAAGTATTGCCATAATGAGCTGAATAATGTGCATTTTAAGGACTTACCCTGGCGTCACCCACTTCGGCTCTGGCACCACTTGTCTATCGAAGGTGTAGCCAGCACGGAGTATCCATGGCGTGGCCTCATAGGTGCCCATGGGTGGAATGATCTGCTCGCGGACAACGGGCAGACGAGGCATCTTATTGGCGAGCGCAGAGAAGCCAGCATTGGAAGGATACTGTAAAGGAAGTGGAGAGTGGGAGAGCGTGGCAAAGAGAGAAAGAAAATGTGAGAAAGAGAGAGAGAGAGATAGATCAAAACTCTACCTACCTTAAATCCAATTGGCTTTGCACAATTATAATCAATTGGACTGGGATGCGAGCGTCCTTCCGGCAACTGGGATCTCATGAAGCTATCCAAAAACGGTCCCGACATGGGCATCACCTCCCGGTGCATGGTAGTGCCAAATGCCACCTTGGGCAATACCAGCGGATTGAGCACATATTCGAAGCCTGAAAGGAAACAATTTACATGAAATTACTTGACTTGTGCATGTGGAATGTGTGTGTGTGTGTGTGTGACCTAGTGCTCTGCTGCGTGCCAAGATCATGCGCGTCTCGGAGCGCTCACGACGCAGTTGCTCCCGCTCCTGAGCATTAAGCTGACGTGCACGCATCGTAGACCACAGTCGCTGCTAGACTGACTGCTGAAGCTCCATCTTGGCTATGCGCTGTCGTTGGGTAACTGCCAATGCTGGTAACGTGATTTGACTGTGTTTTGGGTGGAGGGAGGGGCAGGGACACGCATGGCACGCACCTGCCCCATTACCATTTACACCTGCTATCAATAATAATCATCAAACACTGCGCCTTGTCTGCTTCAAAATCAATATGACAAACTGTCTACAGTCTGCGGAATTAGCTAAAGCGCCATTTTATTGCTATTGACTGCCAAGTCTAGACTGAGTTTTTCTGCTCCCTGCTCCCCGCAAAACTTTGACCTAATTCGTCCGTGCTTTCTGGTTTTAATAACTTTCATATTGTGCAGATTATGTGGGTCATATAGTGACGGCGATTGATAATAACAATTGTTTTGCAAATTGATTTATCACGCCTTGATTGAAATGTACAACTGCGAGTTGAAAAAAGATTGACAAGCATTGGAAAAGATGATGAATTATCTCTGCAGTTCAAATATTTGTCTATTTATCTGTTGAACAATCAGAGCGGGAATTTTTAGCTATATTAAATAACACAAAGAGCATCTTCTACCGTTTAAAAGTGACTGCACACTACTCACCCTCCATTGTTAATGTTAACAGTATCTCAAACTCAGAGTCTCTGAGGTAAATACTTGAAATTTACTCGAATTATATCAGCGGACAACAATCGAATGCAACGAATGCAATGCAAAAGTCTTTGCTTTGCGGCAATTGAACAAAACTACAAAATCAACAAAATGGAAAAACTGTTTGAAATGACAAATAAGTCGTAAATATATACAACAAAAAGTATTTATAATGCCAAGCAGAAAGTACACTCAAATTGTTGTTAAAATAGTTGAGAATGTGGCATGCAACAGGCGCAGTCGCTGCTTGAAAGGCTGAAAGTCACAATAATATTGCTGCGATGCGTTGAAATTCAAATGTCGGAGTCGGATATACGAGCCTAAGATACACACAGGCAAACTTTTAAATGGGCTTTTGAGCAATTTTCCAAGTGGGTGGTTCGGCTGGCTGGCTGGCTGGCAGGCGGGAAGGTTGGGCTGGCTTGATGCATGCAACAACCGCAAAGTGCACACCTACAAAATGCCAGAATGGTGGCATGACATTAATGCCAGTTAACCCCAAACGTTGTACTCGTCCTCCTCCTCCTGTTCCTCCTCCTCCTCCTACTGGTTGTCGTTGTCGTTGTCGTCAGCTGCAGCAATGGCTTTGGCTTTTTTGGCAGTACTCCGCTCTTGAATCTAGCAACCAACCGGCCGCACCACCCCCTGCAGCTGCCTGGCACTCACGCACATGAATGCTAATGGCACAGCAGGCAGCAAGCCAAAGCAGAGACACATACACAGACACACACACAGACACAAACCCACACACTGTCACAGGCCGCTGCTGAGGCAGACGCAATGACAGGCAGCACGCAGAAATGCACAACCGCAGCGCAACCACAGATGCCATCCAATGTCCCAATGATGTTATCTCCTACTCACCCATACCCCCTTACACACCCACACACCCATACACACACCCACAAGCACCCACAGAAGAGCCCCCCAAGCACAGTAACCTCACATTGACTTCACAGCATGCAAGAAATTAACTTTAAATAAAAGTTTAAAAAATGTAACTGGACAACTGCCTTTATTTTATTTATTATTTTGTTTACATTTTGCTGCATAAACAAGTGATTAATTTATTATAATATTGTCAACTACAGATACAAATTTTTCCATAATTTTAAACCGATTTCTTATATAAATTGTAAAAATTCAAATATTAAATGTTCTGTATTTTATTCTATTCCCGTATAAAAATTAAATACTAATATATATAATATTAAAATAAATGTTTAATGATTAAAAGTTTTATAAGAATTTGTTAAACGCTTTCTTGAAAATTGAATAACAGAATTTTAAATTGTATTAAAATTATTTATTTGTTTTCTAAATTGATTTGTTTTATTTTATTTTATTTAAATTTAAACTTAAGATATTAATTGACAAATTAATTGTAAGCAAAATTCTATATAAAAATATAGATGCTCGAAAATTAAAAGAAAAACATATTTATTTAAATGATAATTAATAGAATTGTTAATTCTTCTATTTAGAATTTTAAAATAATTTTAGATTAACAATATACATTTAAATTAATATAATTATAATTAGTTAGATCAAATTCTTGCCACTGTGCAGTGCAACAGCGTGTGGCAAGCTGCTTAATTCGTGCAAATAAAATGATTGTGCAACATATGTAGCTGGGTCGCTTGTGGGTCTATTATTCTGAGTACAGACGCAGTAAGTCCTTGCATATGGGCGCACTTAGTGCTCAAGCAGCCACCACATCGCTCCCTCTCGTTCTCCCTCTCCCTCTCGAACCCACTAATAACACCTCCTCCAACGCCAACTGCTGTTCGCCGCAAACTTGCAATGCAATTAAATTGTAATTTCACATTATTTAAGTGTTTTGCTGTGCAACATTTTGGTTAGCACAATATGCCAACGGGTTTTCGGTTGTTCAGTATTCCCCGGGGCTCTCTGTATTGGTATGTCAACAATTAGTTAAATGCTAATGAAGCTGCTGCACATTTCTCATAATCATTTCAATATTATTATACAGCAAGCAAGTTAATTAACATAATTGCTATTGAACAAAAGTGGTAAACGTATTTCAAATGATTAATACAAAGTATTTGTTTGCTGTATGCAATAAATTATATTTTATTACATTTCATATTTAAAAAGAAATACCGATGTGCCATCACTACATTGTATATACTGTCATCCCTGATTATAGACAACCAGCAGCTATCTCGCTTTGTCTATATACAATGAGTAGAGCGATCGAGATGGTGATCTCGCTCTCACAGAGTGGCTTGGCTTTGGTTACTTGAAGAGAAAGAAAGAGAGACTAAGAGAGGGTCGTTAACTAGAAAATAAGAGCACGTGTAATAATAGACAAGTGCAACGATTGCAATGCTTTACTTTGTCCGTGCTCTTTGCAAACTTATTCAGATAGTTTAGAGTATCAAAAACACTGTCCCTTCTCTATTTTACTAAACCAAATTGACATTATCAATTTCATTTCTCTTCTTGCATCTGTTAGAGCATACAGTGTTCAATGTGCAGTTTATGCAGCTCTCTGTAAATTGTTTTTGAGCATTCCATAAAAAACCGAAGCATTCAAATCAGTTTTAGGGATAGTCGTACAGAATTTCAGGCAAGCAAGTGCCATGTCCTACACAAGCAATTACAACAACAATGCTTTCTGTTTTGTTTGCAAATAAAAATGCAACTTCAGTTTGTGGCTTTTCAATTTGCGCCAGAACAACAAAATGGAAACGCCCCCTCCCCTCTGGCCAAGGACATGGCCGAAAAAGTGGCCATAAACGTGCAATTCACATGCAAAGCACAACAACATTGAGACTCCTCCAATGTGGAATGGACGGACGGACGGAAGTGCCACAGCATCCTGGCTACACTGGCAGCAAGGACACAAATAGTATTCGACTCTGACCAGCCGGAGGCTGAGTTGGGGCTTTCTTGTGGGCAAACGTTGTATTTGGTTCACAATAAAAACAAAACAATGAGAAGGACACAGCAGCATAGCAGCACAGCATCACAGCATACAGCACACAAAACAGTTTAAGTCTATTTTGGGCCGGAAGTGGCGCTTATTACGCAGGATGTGGTTAACCGGAAATGAAACGAAACAAGCCAAGTGCGACGCCATTTCAACTCTTATGTGTATGTATTAGTATGTGTGTGTGTGTGTGTTTGTGTGTTTGTGTGCAGATAAATGAGCTTAAGGGTGTGTACTGAAATTGAAGTGCTTGGAAAACTAATTAAAAATGCGCTTTAAGCTTACCCGAGCTTTTGCATTCGATATTGGAATGTACTTTGCCAGCAAGCACTTAACAACAGGACAACAGCTCGAAAGGCATTCCAGAAGATTGTGAAATCAATACAGACTTGAAACTGGCTGTGCAGTGTAATCAACGTAATGTAATCTCCATCCCCCTGGTCGGTGTACACACAACTAGCAACGACGCGTCGTTGAAATCAAATTACAAGATGCTCTGCCATTTGCGATATACGCTCAAACCTAGCCCGGGTCTATGCTCCATTCAACTGACCCCATTTTCAATGCGTCTGCAATTTGTGCGGCAATGCAGGCAGCAGGCTAATCATGCTAATAAACACCAGACTGCAATTGGCCAACTCACAACTCACGACGACTCACAACTAGCAAAGCCGGCAAGCCGGCAACTGGCTGCCTGACTGGCTGCCTGGCTGGCAACAGGCACAAAAAGCATTGCATACTTACAGGCGAGTCGAGGCTGTTGCCAATGAAACGAATGAACGTGGCAAGCAACGGCTAAGCATCACCCGCAAATCATACAAAATTGCATTGATTATGCACTTGGCAGTCAATTGTGGCCATTGCCATTACCATTACCATTTGAATGCCAATTAAAGTGGCCCATTAAAAAGTCGTGGCGAGCATTGTACAGCGAATCGCCGGCATCGCAAATAGTTGGCCAAAAATAAAATGTATTTAGCACATTTATAGCCACTGCTAGAAGTTTGCATTCAAGTTTGTTAATTGCGCGTGGTATATGCAGTTTGGAAATTCTATACAATATTTTATAGGCATTATTTGTACAGTTATAACATGGAAAATACACTAAAATAGTCTTAAATTGTTGCTATTCCTTTTCCTTAAATTCATTTTAATTATTCATACAGAAAAAGGCCAGCAAATATATCAAAAGCAATCTCACGTAAGAGGCTCAACTCACAAATTCCCACACATTAGACTATGATTTACAATTGTCTTCGCAGCAGTGTCACAAGGTTTTCTGAAATTTCACAACACTGCAAATTGCATGAGCTTCTAAATTCTCACATGAATTGTATGACATTTCTATGCATCAACATGGCACACACTGCAACTGTCAGCACAGCGAGTGTGAAAGAGAAGAGTGAGAGAGCAGAGCAGAGCATAGCAAGGATGCCAAGCGTTGCCGTCTCATCATTTCAGTTGTCACATTAAAAATGCATAAATGTTGCTTAAATGCAATCCAAGAAATGCAACTGGCTAAAAATAGACTTTAACTCCCACTTCACACTGCCGCCATAAAAATGCACAAAACCCAGAAGCCATGCGAAGTCCAATCAATGTGGGCGTTTCAGGACATGCATAGGACATACAAATTGTATCCTGTATGTGTCTAACGCTTCGCAAAATGCCTTCAATCCAGCCAGAGATACGTTAGACATGCCCCTGGGCGGTGGCCATGTCTTTACCTTGTCTGTAGCTGCCCCATGAAGCAGCTGCTGGGACATGGACCCGTCCATTGCTGGTGCCACTAGCTCTGCCACTGCCACTGCCACTGCCTCTGCCTCTGCCTCTATCTGTGTCTGTGTCTGTGCCTTTACCTTTGCTGATTGTCGTGCCGTTGATCTGTGTTTTCACTTAGATATTGGCCCCGGGGTGCAGTACGTGTGGTCGCATCGATACAGGAAGTTTGTTTGCGGCCAACTCGCCAGATAAGAACGTATGCTATGTGAATTGCCCCACCCACACACACACACACACACACACACACACACACACACACACACACACACACACACTGAAGACAACAAAATAGAAACAGGCAAAGTAATAGCACTTCAATTGCTTTAAATTGAATTTTCTATTTACCTTAACTTTGATATGCAATCGAAATTTCGTTCTCAATTGCAAAGAATGCAAGTCTGAGCCTACGAAATGCATAAACACTAGTTAAACAACAATATGAAAAAGTAATTTATGAGTTGCTTAAACAATTGCAGGAACATTATCGAATGCAACTGATAGAATGAATGTTGCTTTGTCTTTTTTCGAGTTGAATTTCTAGGCCAACTTTTATTACATTACTTCACAGCAGCGCATAAATAGTTATTAAATTATTTTAATTCATACAACAAGCATATTAAGTAATACATTACTTATTCTAGAAATTACATAAATTCAAGTGCCTTTAAGTAAGTTTCTCCGACACTTACACCTTCTTAAGAAGTTCGAGCAGCGCATCCATAGAATTTCAAGCAACAAGCTGAGCACACAGAGCATTACACCGACGCCACAGATCTTTATTAATAAATAAAAATCACTAATGCATAGTCTGGCAAACGGCAACTCAACATCTCGTGGTGCTGAGTAGAAACCATTATGAAATAATTCAGTATTCGAATGATATATCCATTTAGCTTGCAGGCCGCTGCGCAATGTCTTCAAGTAGAAGCGAAAGAGGGATTCCTTAAACGGAGAATTGAACTGTATGGGTATGCCTAGGAAATAGGAGGCCGTGCATAGGTGTGAATCCCCATCGACGATTCGAAAGACCGGACGACTCATGAAACGTTGTTTCAGCTCGAGAATCTCTGGATATACCGACATGGCAATGTAGGCATAGCTGGTGTTCAGGTTCTCCTGATGCTCCGTCAATGTGGTTCTATTCACGATAAGCAAACGATCGATTAATTGCACTGGCAAGAGACGCGTATTGAAGAACATCTTCTTCTGTGTTTGGGTTAGCATAATACGCAGTGGTGTGTCGAGGAAATCATCAAGTGTTTGGATTTGTGCTCCCATCTGTTTCACACTGAATGAAGCCGATAGGGTGCCAGTTCCCATGGTTCGCACTATTAAGACAGCCATTAACATGCCCAGATGAAAGTATTTGTATATTCGGGGCAATCGTTGGAAGCTTTCGTTATCCAATGGCTGCACAAAGTATATAACTAATCCCATGTAGAATCCATTAATCCATCCTTGACGATACCACAGCTGCCAGAACAAGGGCACAACAATCAAGACGATCGCCAGCAAGAGACAACGACTTTGGTGAATGTTTTTCTCAGTAAATGTATATAACGGTGAGTTATGTCTCCAGGGAACCATCAAGCAAGACTTGCATAATGTGTATGTGAAAATACCAGTTGTCAGATTCGAATTGAGATTGATATTCGAATACGAATGAACTCCAAACTCAACTTCGCCCCTGGCCGCTGCCAGCATCGTGTGCTCGTGATAGTTGTCTCTGGTCACATGGGGCAAGAACTCGATCTTAATGCTTCCATTGATGTGATGTATGTATTCATATAATTGTGATCCTGGGGTGCCTCTTAGTTGGCCATTGTCGAACTTCAGAAATGTACAAAGAAGATTTAAATAAGTCTAACTTGCTTACAAGAATATCTACCAAATAGGTTGAAGGTGGATCCCTGAAGTAGAGTATCCGAAACTCGTAACCTTTGACATCTGTTGGATTGAAATACGGCCACTCGAAGTCCACACCAAACCTGGTCACATTGATCACTTCAACCTTGGGAAAGGGCGTATAAGTGTAGAGTTCATTGCGCACTTGATTAACTCCCTGAAACTGCTGAAAAGTTAGAGCCACGTTAACGAAATTGTAACGCCAACACCAGTTAAATAACTCCTTCAATTGTCCTTGTGCTGGAGGTCGCTTGCTCAGTCCCTTCACAATAAACAGTATATACACATTATGACGTCCATCGAGTGTTTCATGCAGCACCTCAAGCAACGGCTCCAACTTGGGTGAATAGTGCTCAATGGTGGCAAAAACTAAGGTCTTATGCGTTATTATAGTATTCAACTTGACATTCGCAGACAAACCCCAGATAATAATGGGCAGTTTCAATTGCTGGACAAGCTGACTCTCTAGAGAAGCCATATTTGTCTGCTGTCCAGCAGGCATCTGCGGTTCCCGATTGGCGGCATACGTCATGAAGGTTTCAAATCGATGTCGCGCTATCAAATGCCTTGCGAATTCCAACACAAATTCGGGATCATAATAATCCAAATTGCTGGCAAACATCGGCGAGAAACCACCGACAGGTAGAAGCAACCAAATAAGCAGAAAGCAACCGAGCATTATTTTGAAATCACTGAACTAAGAGCTCGCTCAGCAGCCAACATCAATTTATAGCAAGTTTTTGTGTTCTAGAATGTCATGCTACTTAAACACTTTACCCAACTTGCTCTGATATTGCTAATTAAAATAGTTTGATTCTAATCAAAGAACTGGTGTCAAGTCTAATGCTCATTAGAGCAAATTTCCATACACTTCATTGTTTGAGCGAGTCAAAAGAAAATTGCGTTTAAACTTTGCTGCGAGCTGTCAATTTGTAGTTTATAAAAACATTGCAGCAACACGAAGAAAGTGTGCATTGAAAATTCACTGAGTAAATGGAAAAATAGAGCAACTTGCTGGCAACGGAAAAACTAAATAAGAGAAATTCGAACTTACACAAATTGCATTTTAAACGAGTTCTAAAAGAGCTTAAATCAGATCAATGAAAACGTTTTCTATTCATTAAAAAGCAAATTATATTTCATATTTTGTTAATAATTACACAAGTTAAGTTAAGAGATTATCTTCTTAGATGTATATAAAATAATTATTAAAATGAATTGAAAACAAATCTTTAATATTAATATTATTTAAAGTATGTAATATAAAAATATATAATAATGAATTGCCTAACAATTTAAAAGTTTTGATTTTTATATTATTTTAAATATTATTTTATAACATTTTTCAAACTGAAAATCTCTCTTGTTCTCTAAAATTGCCTACTTTAATCACCGCTTGAACCCTTTAAATTGTTTTAAACTAATTATTCAACCCATTTTTTGAGTCAATTAATTGTAAAACTGTTATCGCTGTCAATTGTGAGCTTGAATATAGCCATTTTGCTGGGCTGAAATTGCCACTATTAAATCTCGCATGTACACAGTCAAAAGTTGAGCCCAGCACGAGTTAACTGAACCGCAAATGCTCGGTTATGTTAGTCCTAATATGATTGATGTACGAAACTTTGATGGATGCCCGTTTGGGTTCATATGAACTACACAATGCCATAATGCTAACGCTGGCAGATCATTTAAAAGTTTCGCCTTTCGCAGCGTACTTGAATTATTAATAAAAAAAAAAAACAAAATAAAGAAGCGACAGTTTGAATGGAATTTAAAAAAAAAAGTGAAATAAATATATATTACATAAAGTTTGGCAAGTTTGAAATTGCTTCATCGGAAAGTTGAATGTTGCACAAATGTTTTGTCAAGATAAAACAGACTAGAAGAGGAGAGGAGTGGAGAGAGGCAACATAAATTGTGTTTATTCTGAGTGCCAAGAAAGTGTAGCATACTTCTGTGCGCACTTTTAAGGTGACAGCAACACCTTGCCTTGGCCCCCCCTGTAGCCCTGTAGCCCTGTAGATCTTGCTCGCTTCGCTTACTCGTTTTTCCACGCACATTTCATTAAAGCACAATGAAGACATTTGAACGGAATGTGTGTGTGTGTGCTTTGTCTGGAGAGTGGAGCACTGAAATGTCGAGGGTCTTGAAAAATATTTGCAACACTGAAGCATTCCCCTACCCCCCCGTGGCATTTGGAGCCAGGGGTTCTGGTCCGCCATAAGAAACAATAAATAATATTTATGTGCCCTTTGATAAGGCGGCACTTTTCGTAATACAAACATATGAGCATGAACTTGGTGTGTGAGTATTTCGGTAATACCCTAGAGAGCGCAAAGGGGTAGCTTAATTGCATAATAAATAAACAAGGAGAAATGTTAAGGCACATACGTTGAATATGAATACGAAATATGTTTATTTAAGAGTTGAAAAGAGACTTTGCAGCCTGTCACAGGGTATCTGCTAGTCGTGCACATGCAAATGAGTTACTTATGCTATTTATGTAACACATCTAATCGCTGGCATTTGTGGCATTTGGTAACTTTGTGAAAAACGCGAACGTTTTGGGTGTGAGAGTATTTGCCTTTGACAAGCGTTGCATAGTTAGCTTTAAGTGTGGCGCATAATTAATGCAATACACACACACACACACACACACACGCACACACACACATAAACTGACACATATAAAGACACCCCACGTTGCGTTTAACATTTTAAGCACCTGCGACATATAAAATGAAGTCATAAGAGAAGCCGCTGTATGTGAAGCCTTCTCCTGTGTACCTAACTGATAAATGCGAGCAAACATTGCTACACACACACACACACGCACACACAAATATACACATACACATATTCGCTTAATCTCTGACACTTGTTTATTTTAATAATGTTAACCTAATTAAGTGATTAATATGCAAAATGTGCGCAGAGATTAAAACGCTCTGCGGCATCGTGTTTAATTTTACATTACGAGCATTTTCGCTCCGACTTTTCGCGTGGTTGCTATGAGCATTTTGTAATTTAAAGCTCAAGTCTATTTACATGGCTTAAAAAAGTAAATAATAATAGTGATTAAATATGTTAATTAATAGAAAACTTTCGAATATATTAACTATAGAAATTATAACAATATTCTTCAATATCTTCGACAACTTCAATTATTTATATTATTATCAAATTAATTTAGAGTTTTGTCAATTAAATTTTTTAATTTATTATTGTTTATTTATCTATTTATTCATTTATTATATTAAAAGTTATCTGAAATTTAATATTTAATTTACAGCATTGTTTGTTAGACTTAAAGTTAAGAAAAATATTTATTTATTATTGCTTTTGATATATTAATATTTAATATATTTATAATTTTATTTAATATTTAATATTTAATATTTAATATTATTTAATATTTAAGAAAGGTTTTTATAGTTTGTACTTTTACAACAACTCTAGAAACTATAATAATATTTTTAAAAAATTCAATCAATTATATTTGGCTTCTAAAAATATATATTATTTATTATAAGCTTAAAGTTTTTCGGTTAAATTAAATTTAATTAATTTGAATTGACCTTAATTAAATAATTTATTTATTAGGCAATTAATTAAAAGAGTAGTTTATTATTTTTTTGTTAAAATTTAAAATAGTAAAATATATTTATTTTTTATATGCTTCAATATTTAATTTATTTATACACAATATAAAGAATAATATAAAATATTTAAGACAGGCTGTTTCTATTTGCGCTTGCTATTTTCTTTTTAGTAAATTAATTGCATTAAAAAGAAACACTTAGCACTTGACAGTTTTGTCGGACTGCAATTTAAGATGTTAACCATATAAAATGTAACTGGACTTAATGTGGCTTATAATAGCCAACAACTTGGGCTGTGTGGAAACGCACTCTTCGAGGTTTTCACATCAATTAATGCCAATTTTAATCTTCTTAATTCACACCTGTCACTCACACAGTGCAATGTGTCTTGCTTCCCCTTTTTTCGTTCTTCTTCTGCAATTTGCAGCATTCTCACACTTCAAGTCAGTCAATAGCAGCTTAGCGCAAAGCCTAAAGCTTCATGGCAATTATTCAAGGATGCAAGGAGTAAAACGCCTAAAAGTAGGCAATGTAAAAGCGTTGCTGTTGTTGTTGTTGTTGTTTTTGCATAAGCCTTTTTAGCACTAAAAGCTACTCAGCATTTCAGTTACAGTTTCTTTTTTTTTTTGCCAATGCCAAGCTAATTGATGAGCAGCAAATGGCGCGTGTAGCAGGAAAGAATAAGGGAGAGAGCAGTGAGTGATAGAGAGGAAGAGTGTGAGAGTGAGAGAGAGAGGGAGAGGGCGGCAGCTGTTAGGCGAATACGGCGAGCATTTCTCAAACACTTTGTGGCACAATTAAAGGTGCAGCTAAACGACTAAATGGCTGCCATTTACTAAAAAATGCTGCACAACAAAAGGAGGCAATGGCTTGGTTGCCTTGGTCCTTTGGTCCTTAGTCCATGGGCTTTAGAAATTAGAATTAATATTTTTTTTTTGCGCTGACTTAACACAATTTCAAGTTGGCTGCGCGAAAAATGCATATTTTCCGGTCAGCGTGGCAGTTCTTTATGGTGTTGTTGTTGTTGTTGTTGTTGTTATTATTATTGTTGTTGTTAGCACCTCTAAGTGTGTGAGTGTGTGTGTGTGTGTGTGTGAAAGAAAGAGTAAGCTTTGGCACGTCTTATGCTGAGGCAGCAACGCGTTGCAGCTGCATTCGTGGCAAGTGCAGCTGCGCTGATAATAAATTCATGATGAAGTGCAATTTATACACTTCATATGCGTCCTTTCAACCCCGCTCTCCCTCTCCCTCTCTCTCTTCTCTCTCTCTCCTTATCTCTCGCACTGTTCTGTGCTGTCGCTTCCACTCCTTCTCTGTCTGTCTGGTAACTGTAACCGTATCCGGCGGCATGTCCAGTCTTTCTGCTGAGCAGTCGAAAAATTCAAGTTTTTCCGCATTTTCCCAGCGTTGCATTAAGCCTTGAAATGTTTGTGGCTAAAACTAATTACAAATGCCGACCCATAGTTGCAAAAGTTGTTGTTCTTCTTGTTGTTGTTGCTGCTGCTGTAACTAGCTCGAACTTAAAAGCTAAAGAAAATCTTCTTGCAGCTGCAATTTCATTTCAAATTAATCTAATTTTTAGTGTATCTCATCTCTAATGAGAAATGCTGATTTCGCATTCTAAATTCGGCGTTGCGTTCTGCATGCAAATCAGCAACTGGGCCATCCACTCAACCACTCACTCACGGACTCACCCACTCCCACACACACACACACTCACACACTGTTAAACACCACACCTCCCGTCCTAACACATCCATCAACTGAATATTCTTCGTCATGCAAATCATTTCCCTTGTTGGACCCCATTGGCATATTTAGTGGCCATTGGCCAGATGCATTTGGTAATGGACTTGCAATAGGCTTGTCTCGCATACATTAACCAGCTCGAGTGTTAGCCCACCCACGAGCCATAATACCTGAGAGAAATGCGCTTTGAAACTTTAATTGCAATTTGAAAAGTGTTCATCGAATAATTTTGCCTTTGTGCAATTTACGATGTGCCCAAGCAACATTAACAGCACTGTTAACCAACACTATTTAGTTATCAATTCAATGACAATTTCAAGTCGAACTTAAGCAACGTTAACAGCACTGTTATCCAATACTGTTTAGTCGATAATTCAAAGGCAATTGCAAGTAGCACTTAAGCAACGTTAATAGCACTGTTAACCAACACTGTTTAGTTATTAATTCAACGACAATTTCAAGTAGAACTTAAGCAACCAAAACAGCACTGTTAACCAACACTGTTTAGTTATCAATTCAAGGAAATTTCAAGTAGAACTTAAGCAACGTTAACAACCCTGTTAACCAACACTGTTGAGTTGATAATTGAAAGGCAATTTCAAGTAGAACTTAAGCAACGTTAACAGCACTGTTAACCAACACTATTTAGTTATCAATTCAACGGCAATTTCAAGTAGAACTTAAGCAGCCTAAACAGCACTGTTAACCAACACTGTTAAGTTGATAATTCAACCACTATTTCAAGTAGAAATTCAAAGGCAATTTCAAGTACAACTTAAGCTTGAAATCGCTGAGCAAATTCTCTAATAATTTTTGCCATATTTCAAGGTCTTTTCCAGTTCAATTGCTTGGCAACAGAAATCAATTACTTATTTATGTTGAGCAGTGTAACTGCACAGTATTTAACTAAATATTGGTATAAATATAATTCGGTAAGCGATTTGCCTGCATTATTAAGTAAATGCCACAAACTGCACAGATGTTTATTGCATCTATATTATTTGACTGGTTGCCCCAATTGATTGCACAGCCCGCATGTTGCATGCCTAATTGGTGCTCGCATTGTGGCACATGCAACTATAAATGTGTAGAGCAGAGATATAATTACAATTCAATATTTATAGAGAACGTATTTTAATTGTAATATCTAATACATAAGGCAAATAGTTTCTTGAAATTGAAATTGTAATTACTTTTGAATTTAATATTCAGAATTGAGTTAAGCTACAAAATGCTTGCAAGTAAAAATAAATACTTGTAAATAATTTAAAGAGTATTTACTTAGAGTGAAATGGTTGAGCGAACTCTGCCCACCGTAGTATACATTTATATAATCAATTATTAAATGATATTATACTAATTAAATGCCGCAATGATTTAATCAATACTTTAATAAGCAAACGCATGAATAAGTCTAACAAACTTGTTTACTTTTCAAAGTAATAAACATTGACAATGCAAGTGCTTAATACGTAACTACAGACAATGTTCGTAAGTCCATATAAATTATAGTACTTAAAGCTAAAACTGCTCGATCATGCAGAGACATCTTTTAGGGGGGAGACACCTGCAAGCCATGAGCATGACCAGCACGACGATTGCTGGCAAAGGGCAGCGACACCAGCATGCTGAAGAGCTTTCTTCTACACAATGGCAAATGGGAGAAGCAAAAGCGATAGACAAACAGACAGATAGATAGGTAGGTAGATAGATAGGTAGATAGATAGTTAGAGAAAAGGCGTATATGATAAGCTGATTATGAGTTTATTATACAATTTCGCTTACAAGATGGAACCGGATCGCTTGGTGCGGCACTTGCCCAACGCATCGCGGAACTGATGTGCTCGACAGCGCGTTGTGTTGTCCATTGGGCTGCCTGTAACTGCCGCACGTTGCACTTTCACCTTAAAAATCGGCGAATCGTGACCTTGCGATGGCGTATACTCAATGTTCGTTGATTGCGCTGGCGTTGTGATGGGCTCATCTTTGGAACGGGCATGCAATCGCCAGTGGCCAGTGGCCGCCAGTGTTGATGAACTTTCCGAGGGCGTGTCCATAATGATCAAATTGTTTGTCTTGGGCTTCTGACGCTGTGTGGCAGCAATGTCGGCCAAGAGCTGCGCGCTATAGGCGCTGATGTTGACACCTGACGCTGCTGTGGCAGTTGTTGGCAGAGAAGGTTCTGTTGCCGATGTCGATGTCGCTGTTGTCGCTGCTGTTGTTGTTGTTGTTGCTGCTGCTGTTGCTGCTGTTGTTGCTGGTGTTGTTGTTGACTTTGTTGGACTGGCTTCGGTGGTGAACTTGATGGGTTTAATGGTCAGCGCACTATCATCGTAGTAGTAATCATCATCATCATCATCATCGGCATTATACGATTCCTAATAAAGTTATTTTTAGCATTGCCAACTAGTTAGTTTCACTTTTCAACTGCGGAGCCACTAAACTTGTTCTCTCTTGTTCAGAGCCAACTTACATCGGCCAACTCACTCTGATCCACCTCGATGATGGCCACATCCTTAATGCTCACATGGATGTTGTATTTACCCGTCTGTCGTTGATCGTACACCACACGAGCCGCTTCTAAGTTGTTGCTGCTGTTGCTGTTGCTGTTGCTGTTGTTGTCATCATCTTCTGGCACCGGTTCCACAGTGTCCACCGGCTTCATTTGAACCTGCAGCACTTGCAACATAATCAGCAGCATCAACACCAGCGTCTGTGGCAGCAACATTCTGAACATCCACTATGTCTTCCAATTGAGATTGATGGCCAAAAAGTAAAACCAGTTCTTGAGCTAACCAAAGCAATGACTACTTACGACTCTGTGGCACTTGCTACAAATGTTGACTTGCTGACGATGCGCGAGCAACTGAGCTGACCACAACCTTTGAGGGCTCTTCTTAAAGGTTCTGGTTCTTCGCATTCTTTGCTTTCAGCCAAGCAGCTGCTGATGCTGCTGTTGCTGCAGATTCCACGCTGATGATATGGAAATTTAATTGGCAACTCTTGTTTATATCTTTTGCCAGAGCGTGTTAATTGCAAACGCAGTTCACAGTTTTAAGTGCGTTTTTGTGGCTCTTTTAGTTGTTCTTAAAGCAGCAGAAATTTATTTAAATTTAATGGAATTTTAGAACGATTTTAGCGAGCAAAGTTTAGCAAAGGAAAATGTACTTTAAATTAAATTTTAGTAAATATTTAATTATATTTAATAGAAAGCATATTAGTAGTCTCCTCACTAGTTGAATTTGTTTTAATTAAAACCAATCAATTATAATTAAAATATCTTTTAGTTGTTCTTAAAGCAGCAGAAATTTATTTAAATTTAATGGTATTTTAGAACGATTTTAGCGAGCGAAGTTAAGCAAAGGAAAATGTACTTTAAATTAAATTTTAGTAAATATTTAATTATATTTAATAGAAAGCATATTAGTAGTCTCCTCGCTAGATGAATTTGTTTTAATTTTAATTAAAATAACATAAGATATTTATATAAATTATTACTATTTCATATATTGTTTATATCATTTTAACTAAGCAGCTTTGTTTCAATTCATTTCCTTTACTTTATTTATATTTTTCTAATACAATTTGTATTAAATATTTAATAAATATTTAGTGCTTTATGAAATGGCCATTTTGCTGTCTAAATTCCTCATCGCTTAAGCACTCTTAAGTTGAATAACATATCAGCAACAATTTCATAGGCAAACTACTAACCATTTAGAGCCTTTTGGTAATCTACAAACTAACACAATATTTACATGTCTATGCAAATGCAAACACAGATGCCATCTTTGAGGTTTCCAAAGTGTTCAGCACACTGTGGGGTGCCCCAGCAATTGTGTACTCATGTAATTCGAGTTGAGTGGTCAACATGTAATGAACCAACCAAATGCCAACTGTAAATAAATACTACCAACTGCATAGACTGAGTGTTAGAAGGAACGAGGGTCGTGAGAAAATATTACTCATAAAGCGGCAAACAAATTAGAATAGTTGTGAATGGGAAAAGAAAAACTAAAAAATAAGTACTAAAAATAAATATAGCTTTATAATGAATACAATTACAATTTTAATTTAAATAGCTTAATAATATATTTACTACAAATTGTAGATTAGATAATGTAGTGAAAATTATACATTTTATCAATTTTTTACTTCTTTTATTCTTTGTTTTATTTTATATTCTAATAGTTTCTAATATTATATTATATTTTATATTACTAGCTTCTTCTTCATCTTAATAATAATTTATATTAAATTAATTAATTTATTTTAATTAAATTTATTTAGCTTTAAGCTAACAGCTCTGTCAGTTTCAAAATAAAGTTCGCCATATATAAATATATATTTTTTTTGATTTCCCATTTTATTTATAAACTTAAATCGTTTTTATTGCATTTAAATTAAACACATGCAGTTGATTTAACTTTAGTTGTGTGTTTATTTTTGCAGTTAATTAACAAAAATTTCCGTTAAACTTTAAAACACTTTCAATGTTTGCTGTCAGCGCTTATTTCTTTTTCAATTTGTGATTTTTAAATACCCTTTAAATGCACAACGCTTAAGTGGGGTATAATAGTGCTAAGAAAATGTATAAAAATTAAAGATAATTAAGTTACTTTAAATTTGTGTACTCTATATTAGCAATTTAAATAAGTAAATAGTTCAGCTAGACTGCTGAAGATTTAAGTGCAGGGTAACTGTTAGTCTGGCACTCTCGTTGTCTTGTTTTTTTATTATGGCAAGTGTCTTTAATTGCAATTGATGAATTTTGTTGCACATTGCATTTATTTGCTTAATTGAGAAGTGGATTGCATTTGCAGTGGCAAATGAAATTCCCTAGAGTTGTCGTTGCACACAGAGCAACAGGGTTGCCACTTGCCCCAAACGTTATGTGATAGCCATGGAAATCATTTTTCACCTCTTCAGCGAATCAATATAATGATATTTTATTGCCGTGTGCAATACACACACACAGGCTTAAGCATATGTGTTGCATGTACTTAAATATACACGCACATACATGCACATACATGCACAAGCATGCACATACATGCATTAATTTGTGTTTGTGTAATTTCCGCAATTGCAAATGGCCGTTGGCAAGTTGCATGTTGCAAGTAGCAGTCGCAATGGCAGCTGCAACACGGCATATGTAAGTTGTGGCTGTAACTGTATCTGTAACTGTATCTGTGTATCTGTGGCTGCCACTGCTGCTTAATTGCAACTGTTGCACATGTGTGTGGCAAGTGATTGGGGCCAGTGGTGTGTGTCCCCACACGCACAGTGCACTAATTAAATTAATTGCTTAATTTTAACTTAATTTGCCACATGTGGCAAGTTGCGCTCATTTTGTTTGCCGCTGCTCACGTGCATTGCCTTCGCCAGCCAATTACCTCACGTACTTTTCGAATGACCATAAAATTTGTTTGTTCTCCATAACAACACACACACCCACACACACACACTCAGTGTGTGTATGACAGCAAGTGCGTGTAAGCTGCCATTTAAGTGTTCTGCATTCAAAGTTTAAACATTTCCGTTTTTATTTAGTCAGCTGTATATTTCCAAAATGCATGAACAATATTTTCCAGCTCACTGCGCCAAGTTTTCCAGCATTTTTCCAACTCTTATAGCCTTATTAAAGTGTTAATTATTTAAGAAAATTATAAATGCTTTTCTTATTTAACAGATTGCATTTATATTTATTTTCTTTAATTGATTAATCGATTTAAATCATTTAAATTTATTTTAAATAAATAAATTAAATTTTAATATTATTTTGTTTATGTTGACATGGAATTTATAAATTTGTTTTAAGCTTAAAATATTTATATAAAGTGTTTTTATTGCTAATTAAAGTTTATACAGTCCATAGATTATGTGTATCACTTACTATCTATGTTATTTCTTTTGTATTACTAGTAATACTATTTAATTAATTTATTTGATATTTATATTTATATTAATAAATATTTTTAATACATTTTATTATATTTTAATAATTTTCATAATATATTTGCTACTAACTATAAATTATATTATTATCTATATATATTTTTTATACCATTTCTATATTTAATTTATTTATTTTTCTGTATTTATACTTATATTTTATATATTTAAATTCTATTACATTTTTATTTGAAATAAGTAATTAAAAACATTTCTTCCAATTATATTTTATATTCTGTATTATCTCCTTTGTATAGTTAATAAATCTATTTAAATAATTTATATAATTTTATCGATAACAACAACGATAAAAGTAATCTGTTGTAATCAACACAAGTGCTGTCATTGTTTATACTCAGAAAGTGTAAATAACTTTTGACTGCGCTTAAGTTGTTTATTAAAATGCAGCTGTAGTTGCAACAAATTGGAAATTCTAGGCAGGCGATTGTTAGTTTCATGTAAATTCAGCTTCCGGGAGCCGAGGAAATAATCTCACTGAGCAAAGACAAAAGTTTGCCGTTGTCAGGTGCCTGATTATGTAAATTGACAACAGCTGCAGTTGTCGTTGTTGTTGTTGCTTGTGCTGCAAGTGCTGCTCCTGTCTTGGCTAGCGTCTTTTTTTTCGTTTTTTTTTTTTTGTTGGCCAAGTTTGGCAACACTAATTACCTACATTAAGCAACCTGCACAGAGTTGACACTCAATTAGCAAAACTGTAAGCGGCAACACTGCTGCTATCACTGTTCTTCTTGTGCCCAAAGTTCTTGTTGTTGTTTTAGTTGTTGCTTTGTTGCATTATTCAGGCAACGCTTTGACCTTTTGCCATTGCTGCAACAGCAACGTAAATTACAAAGCGCTTAAATGCGCTGTTTTGTCAAATTAAACCAAAGCTAAATAAGCCAACTGGCCAGGCGAATCAACGGAAGGAGTGGAGTGGTGTGGAGTGGATGAGAGCGATGGCGGCGGAGGGGACTGGGGAGAAGGGATTTAAGCAAACGGAAGTTGCAGTTGAGCAGCCTGCTGACAACGGAAGTTGCAGCCCCAAAAACAACGAGCACAGCACAACAATACAAAAACAAAAACAAAAACACAAAACGGGCAAAGTTTGTCAAACGGAATTGTAGCAGACACCGAAAAACAACAACAAGAACAACAACAACTGGTGGCGAAAGTGTTGCAAACAGCAAATGAAATGAGTGTGTACGGATAGAATAACGGATGCCGGACGCCATCTTGCAGTTGTGCGCAAACATGGCGGCCAGTCCAGTTGCCAGTGGCTGGGCAACGTTTTGGCGCAACAATCGCACTTTTATTTATTGCATAACTAGAAGCGTTTATGCGCTCAAAGTCTGTTGCCAGCAGCACAAACAACAACACAAACAACAACAACGACAGCTGCCAACCCAAGCCAAATTCTCTATTCAGATCGAGTTAAGTCCCCTCTCTCCCCCATTACACGCTGTCCCCTCTGGCAGCTTAATAATTACATTCGCTATCAGCGCCGACATTCACCATGAAGAAGTGCCTTGCAGCGCCACCTGTTGGGCTGCTGGACACCTCGCAAGTGACTGCAGTTTTGTTTGTAAATTCCACACAAATTCCCCCCCCCCCCCCCCGCAACATTCTTCCGCACCAACTTCTTCACTTCTTTTTCCACCGCTAGCCAAACAAATCGTAAATATGCAAAGCCATAAAACGCAAGTGTCACACGGATTATTCATGAATGGAGCATGCAAATGAAGCTACGCTTGGTATAGGTGTGTGTTTGTGTGTGTGTGTGTGTGTGTGTAGTCTTAAGACTACAGAGTATTAGGAAAATGTTGAAACTAGTTGAAAATGCAAACTTTCTGAAATGCAGAGTAACATTTCTACTCGTTGTTGTCTTGTCTTTAATGCAAGCTCAACAATTTACTCAACTAAAGTTTAAACTTTACATACTGCTATAGAAAATTTAACAGTTTTTTCTTAATTTGACAACTGAAATTTTCAAATGAATAAATTTTAAGTGCAGACAATATTTAGAAATTGAAACAAAGACGAAATAAATATTTTAATTTCAAATAAAGTTATGAGACTTTGAAGAAATAAAAGAAAACTAATTCTTCCTTGTCAAGTGGACCTGCTGCAAGTCCAGCATTGATTTTATTAGCCGTGACCTAAAATTTAGTTAGCGTTACTAGTGTTAAAGCAGCCAGCAGAGTTTTCAGCGAATGTTTTTGAGTTTTTTTTCTACTTTTCCAAACAAAACAATATACAAATGTAAATAAAACTCATTAAACACATAGAACATTTCATTTTTGATATTTGCTAGAGTTTAAATTCGAATATGAGAAGTTTTAGATTTTTTCTTCTCGTGTTTATACCAGATCTGAACAAACTCCTTGTTGGCGCTGGCAATTTCAGCCAGATGCTTTGCGTAGTCCACATCGCTGTCGAGCTCCAAGATTGCACAGTACAGTGAACTCATCTTAAGACTGAAGCGTACCAGAGCCTCCGCGACATCACATTCACTTATCTCGGCCTCATCGGTGAGCTTGACCATTATCTTAGTGCAATTGTTGGCAGCATCTGGCAAATTAAGTTGACGCTGCAACTCCAACATATCGTTCTTCACCTGATGCAGTGAGTGCATCTTCTGATGCACATGCTCCTTGAGCAGCTTAATTGCATCCTGACACTGTTGCTCTTGACACCCAATGAATTCCAATAGCTTCTCGACGCTGCCATTGCACTGCTTCGTCTCGGCCATGAATTGACGCACATCTGTAATGCGCTTCACATTGGGCAAACACAAATTAATCGAACGGTTTTGCTTGGAGATCAGCTCCGTCAATTCAAGGTTGGATGTGCCCATTCTGCCAATATAGAAAAAACAGGAAATATTATTGACTTAAAAGTTTCTTGCTTAGACTGTTTTTTTATTAAAAGTAATATTTCTGAAACTGTGAGAGTTGATAGTCAATAGCAAAGCCTGCTTTGATGCTTTACATATTAAATTGACAGTTAATTTATTATTATGCATTTATTTTAATATATGTATTTTATAATATATATATTTATTTTAATATATGTATTGATTTACATCTATATCAAGTTAAATTTTTCATCTGCACTTCATACAAATTTCCGTTGAAATTATTTCACAGCACCCGAAAGTATGCTACACTTTTTTATATTAATCGAATTAAATTTGGTTGTAAAAATCTCGTACTACGAAATGGGCAACAGTTTTCTCGATAACTCTCAGCTTTTAAAATTAATTTCACTTTTGATAAATATTTAAATACAAATAAATTGCAAAAAGCGGGAATTGACATAGCTCACATATATTTGCTGAGGTTAAACAAATATTTGCAATATTTCAAATAGAATTTCAAACAGTTTAAACTCCAGGTAAATGAATTTATTTAATCTGAAATAACATTTATAACTCTATGATTTATATTTCAGTTAAATCTTTAAATCAAATCCTTAAATATTTTTCTAAACACAATTCCCAAATCTCTTTGTCGCTATTCAAAATGCATTTTGGTTAAACAAATTGATTTACATATTGATTTAGTTTATTGGCGTCTAGGGCATTTCACAGTTGTTGCCAGCTATTGTTGCCAAATTAAATGAAATGCAAAAGACCACTAAGCAAATAGTGTTGCAAATCTCTATATATCAATGTTACATTGATAGTTATTATTGATTGCATTTGAGATATTTTGTTCCTTTCCATTTGTGTTGCATAACTTTCGCATTGCACTAAATGTCAATTTATGCAGTTGACTTAATTTGATTTTAGCCTCCAAATCAGTGAAGAGAATTGCATTTATTTTTAGCACTGTGCAACTTGTGTGGCAGGTTGAGTTCGAAAATACTCTGTAAATGCGTTTGTTTGAATATAATTTTCATAACAGCTTATGAAAGAGAAAGTCTATCGAGGAATGTAGTTTGTTTGAGTTTAACATTCTAGAATCTTTAAGATTTATTTGCAATTTGAAAAGTATATTTAAGACTCTAGTAGAAATTTATAACATTAGTTTCGTTTATTATGCAAAGTTTTCTTCTATAGTTTATACTTCAGCAACAGATTGATAGCAATTTATGTTTGAACCAGTTTAAGAATGTCAAAAACTTAACAGATTTCTACTTGAAATGCCTTTTTGAACTTGACTTGCATCGGAAATGCTTTGTGTTTTGTATAAATACAATTTTGGCTTAATTTTCTGCCGTACATATGTCGCATACTCCCAGCAGGATGTAGGATATGCAATGTGTGTGTATATGTGGGAAAAGTCCGTTGTCGTACGTGTGGAAATGAAGCTGGCAGTGATTGCAGCATAAATGATTGAAAATGTGGACGACATACAATGGTTTGATCGAATGCCTTGCCTTGGCTTGGCATGGCTTGGCTTGGCTTGCCACAAAAGCCCGCACGGCAGCTGCTATCAACATGCCGCATTCCTGTTTCCAGCTAAAAGTTCACATGCAACGACTATTGACAGAGCTTGAGTGCGCATTATCAGAGAATTGATGGGAAATGCCAAAATATTTAAATCTCATTTTTGCGGCAGGGCAAAGAGCGACCCAGAGCGGGGCAAGGTATTTGGTTAGTCTGCTTGCAACTTGATTTTTAGTCAAACAATTTAAATATGCAGTCGAGTGCGGCGCTGACGCTTATTTTTAGATAGCACACACAATGGACAGCCAGTAGATAGATAGAAGACACAGCAGAAAATGCAATGCACAATAAATCACACACAAAAAAAAACACAGCGAGAGTGTCAAGAAAAAACCAGAATTGAAAAAGAGATGCGTAAAAGTGAAAAGAAAGTGCAGACGAATCGTTGTCAGGCAGACGAGAGCAAAAACCAAATCATTTAATTGAATTATACGCGATAAAATTGCAATTTATTTTGAGCAGAGACCAACAGCAGCAACAGCAGCAGCAATTGTTGTCGTTGTCCTTTCCACAACGACGACAGCGACAGCCGCTGTGGCAGCCACAGTTGCAGTTGCCTTTGCAGTTGCAGTTGCCTTTGCAGTTGCCATTGCCGTTGCAGTCACAGCAAAAGTTGCATGCCAGATTGGGGACAAATGTCCCGTTAAAGCAAAATGCGTATTATTAGCTACACTCGGCTATCTATGCCATCTATCTTCATGCAGCAAGCATTGCTATTGCCATTGCATCCCCATCTCATTCCCATTTTGATTCGCTAACCGAATTGCATTGTTCTTGTGCATTGAACAATGCCAAAGCACGGGGCATGCAACATTTGTTCTCGCATTTGTGCGCCTCTCTTGCATTCAATATGTGGCACTTTGTTTGCTAGCTGCATGCTGCAGGCAAGCCACGTATCCACAGCCATTTGATGCCAATACAAAGCCATTCTAGAAGTTGCTCTAGCAGCAGTAACTAGAAGTTGCTCTAGTAGCAGTAACTCAAGACGCATGTTTAATCCATACAGCCATTCTGGAAGTAGTAACTGTAGGAGTATTTTAAGTCTCATGATTAATTAACAACAATAAACAATTTCTTTATTTATATAATTGATTCAATTTAATTATATTATGTTTTTTCATACAGAAATTCATTTTTATTAAAACTTTACTTCTGTTAATACAGAACCTAGATTTAACATAAATAAACTGATTAGAAATCTATTTCTTTAAATTGTATTATATTTGAAAACCATTAAGCATTAACTTATTAATAAATTATATAATTTCTTATATTTTATACTATTTTATTTGATTTCCTTAAAGCTTGATTTTCATATAAATAACAGTTTTCTTAACTTTAAACATTGTTCTCTATTTATTTTAATTATAGTCTACAAACGCTAATAATATTTAATTAGATTTTTTTAAGTAAAGCTTGTATTTTTTAGATTTGTATTATCTATTTCATAAGTAAAATAATTTTTCGGTAAATCTTATTAAAAATAACAATAAAACATCACACTTAATTAATGAATTTACTTATTATATTATTTATATTTATTATAGTACTTCATTTCAACTTCTTAATTAGAGATTGATTATTCTAAACTGAAATTTTTCACGGATTAATTATGAATTATATTTAATCATATTTTAATTGATTTTCTTAACGTTTGATTTAAATTTAAATTTAAATTTAAGTTTATATATTTGTTATTTATTATATTTATTAAACTATTATTTGATTTTTATAGATTTTTTGTCAATAAAAGTTTCATAAATTCAACGTTTATCATTCAATGTTAAATCAATTTATTTTAATTATTTACGATTCTCAATTTAATATATTTGTTAACAGAAATCCTTATTGTAGTTATTGTTATTGAAAATATTTAAAAAATGTACAGTTTAAATATAACTCTGCACATAGTTCAACTCCTTTGTTTGGCTTAACATTTAACAACACCATTTAAAACAATAGCAAACTATATTTTACTATGCTTTGCTCTTCTTTAGTTCTTTACTTCTGCGCTAAATGCTGAAACGACTTTCACTGCATTTCTCTTTTGGCTTGCTACTCGGAAAAACCCATTTAAGCAGTGAAACTAAAAATGAAATTTAAATACCAACGAATTGTTTGCCTTGGCAAAAGTCTCCTTTGCAGTTCTCTCTGTCTCTCTCTGTCTCTCTCTGTCTCTCTCACACGCGCACTCTCTTTGTCTCTGTCTCTCGATTTCGCTCTCCTGTGCACATCAGTTCTTCTTTTGGCTTTGTTTTTCTTGCTTTACTTTTGTTGTCCACATTGCTGTTTCCGTGTTTCTTGCCGTGTTGCTGTGTTGGCATTTCATTTAGCGCACAACTTCACATTTGCGTTGCCTGCAATTGCCATTTCCGTTTCCTGAAATTTGCCACTCGTTACACACTCTTACACACACACACACACACACACACACACGTCGAGAGCGAAAGACAGGGAGAGCAAGACAATGAATGGCAGCAAGCGAGAGACAGCAGCAATCTGCCAGCCTTGCAACCATTACATGCCCCACCGACATTTTCATTTCCATGCTTGGCCGCTTCGCACGAATCAATTATTCATCATCATCGATTAAGTAAGAGCAGCTCCTACCCAACACTGAGTTGAATTCCCCCGCCCCTTCCCCTCCACATCTCATCACCAGCAGCACCCTCACTTGACACCACCTACCTCCTCGCTCCTCCATCCTCCGATTGCTTGTCTCGCTTTTATTGTTATGATTTTTGCCGCCTGTAATGGCGCTCTTGAAGGACTTTGGCCAGCTCAAACAGCAGAAACAATAAGCGCGTTCAGCTGAGTTTTCCTGCGCATTTTCAGCGTGAAATCCCCGTTTAATGATACCAACTAAAAGCACAGATTCATTTGATACAGTCAAAGCTAACTTTAACCACTCATTAGGTCTATTTAATGTACGGCAAATAGTGAGGAAAAATTAGAAAAAATATAACAATTTATATGAATTGTAGTAAAAGAAAACTAGAGAGAAATAGCGAATGAAATAGTTTAGTTACTATTTAACTAAAGATATAGTTTTATTTTATTTATAAAGCTGGAAAACAGCAGCAAAATTCTGAGGTAGAAAAGTGAATTAAATTGCTTGGTTATTATTTAATTTAATTTTAATTTTTATTTATTTATGAAGATGGAAATTTAAAGAATAAGTGTGGCAATTAAAATGGAATAAATTACTAAGTTTAAAATTAATTAAACTTGTATTTTATTAGTGAATTAAATTGCTTAGTTATTATATAATTAATTATTAATTATTTATAAATTCAAATCACTTAGTTATTATTTAATTTAATTTAATCTATAATTTGCATTTTATTTATAATAATAAAAGAAGAGGATATCAAAATTAATTTAAATGCTTAGTTATTATTTTATTTATATTATTTATATTTATTTATGTAAATAAGAAACTAAGTAGCTCAACTAATTATTTTATTTATATTATTTTCTTTTAAACATAATAAATTATATTTATTTACATATTTCACACAACTTTTTCTATATCTAAGAAAATTGCAATGAAAACTCAATGATTGCTGTCTGTACACGCTGGTCAAGCTCTACTGTAGCACACATATCCTGGCATGATGTGAGGGGAATGCGGCAACATATGTGCCAGCTCATATATCTATACAAACATTACAATACATCCAGCGACTCGGAGAAGCAGTCTGACAGTTGAGAGGAATGAGGAAGCGGGGAAGCCGGGAAGCGGGCAAGCAGAGTGCCCTGGCGAGTCTTTCGTTTGCGGAGAGTGAGTGGATGAGGAGGAGGGAGGAGAGGGGTGAGCTCTGCTTATTTTCGCCATTATCCATTAAATATTTATGAAAATTGCTTTTGCTGCAGTTTTATTCACTTCGTTTGTCGTCCTGAAGTTCTTGCTTTGCATGCGGTTCTCTTTTTTGTTTCCTGTCTTGGAGACGGCGGGGGGGAATGAGCGCCGAGGGCAGTAAAACAATAAAGCTTAAGATTTCAATTTCCTAAGAGCTTAAAGCTGACATTGCCATGTGTGTGTGTGTGGTGTGATATTTGATTCTTGACACACATAAATCCACGACAAGACATGTGCCTAGCAGATAATCCAACATTATGAAAAGATATGTTACAATAAATATGCTTGTATACGCATCAATAGACCCTCGTTTTTAATGGCAACTCGTATATTGATATATGGGCCAATTGATATAAATAGCAACCGCTGACAATAAACCAAATGTCAGCCAAAAGAAAAAAATGCAAAACAACTTGAAGGTGAAAGTTGAAAGAAGCAAAAGTTCGCGAAGAAGAAATGCAAAAGAAATGGCCAAAGAAAAACTAGCGTGAAAGCAAAAGTTCTAATTGAGAAAGTTGGCATCAAATGAAAGTATTATAAGAAAGCATATAGAATAATATGGAATAATGGAAAATATACATGGAAAATATACATGGAAAATATTAAAAACTTTGAGAGAATCTAAATGCTTTGAGTGGAAATATCTTAGACATCATATATTTATATATATTTAAAGCAAAGTTAAAGTAATAAATATGTAAATTGTATTAAAAAGAATGCTTAAATCTAGAGCATTAGAGAATTTCAGAATTCTTCAACTGTTAAAAGCTTTAAAATTGTTTCATTTCTATGCTATAGACAAGTTTTTTCAACATTGATTGATTGAAATTATGTTTATGTTATTGTTATTATATTTAATTATATTTCATATTATTTATATATGTTTATTTTCATTTCATTTCAAACAAATCCTTCTTATCATTTCCTATTTCCAGTTCAGTTAGAGAATTTCACAATTCTTTAGCTGTTAATGCATTAAAATTGTTTCATTTCTATGCTTTTCTGTAGAATAGTTATTTCAACATTGATTGAATGAAATTATGATATTGTTATTATTATTATATATTACATTATATTTAAATTATTTATATATGTTTATTTTCATTTAATTTCAAACAAATTCCAGCTTTCCTCCCTTTCATTTGTCATTTCCAGTTCAGTTAGAGAATTTCACAATTCTTTAGCTGTTAAAAGCTTTAAAACTGTTTCATTTTATGCTTTTCTGTAGAATAGTTTTTTCAACATTTCTGGTATGAAATTATGCTATTGTTATTATTATTATATATTTAATTATATTTTATATTATTTACATATCTTAATTTTCATTTCATTTCAAACAAATTCCCGCTTTCCTCCTTCTCATTTCCCATTTCCAGTTCACACAGTATTGCTTTCCCTAACTTGCAGACCTCCTTAAGTAAAGCAGCAAACTCCCAAGAACTAGCGCCAATTACAACACATATTGTCGACCCTTTGCTGGAGCAGACACGTAGCTCTGCTCTAAATTTCAATTGAAGGCAAAACCTCAAAACTGGCGTCGAGTCCAGAAATGTTTATGTGACGTCTCCGTGAACGTGGCAAGGTAAGGTAAGGTAAGGTAGTGGCAGGTATGAGAGTGTAGTCGTAGCTTTGCTCATTAGTTGCATGTTCATGTGCTTAAATCATTTAGAGAGATAGCAGCAAGTACCGCCCACTGGAGGGCGTGGCTGTGTTCGCGCTCTTTATATATTTACAATATAAATTTGTTGAGTTCGTTTTTCCTTTTTTATTTTGGAAATTGCGCACCATAAATTTGTGGGAGGATTTCGTTAGCGCTGTGCTGCCCTATTATTTTTTTGCTTTTGTGGGGGAGTGGGGGAGTGCGGGAGTGGGGTAGTGGAGTACATTTTGAGTAACGGTACTTAATAAACTCGCATCATTTTCCCATTTGGCGCTCGCACTTCATTTCTTTGCTACCACCAGCACTCTCACCTGCTATTCCCGTTGTTGCCCCAAATTACCTGTCATTTCGAAATTATGATACCAGGACCCGTTGGCTCTGCCGTTGACGTTGCTTTCCGGCGTGCTTCCTCCTGTCCCGGGAATTTGCTGCTCTTCTCTTTTTTTCTGCGTATGTTTCATGTGGCTGTCAGCGAAGTATATAGAGCAGGGGAAAGCGATGTTTTGGGGGAGGGCGCTAACCTAATTTTATTTGCTTGCCGCACACACACACACACACACATACACACATAACTCAAACTAATACCCAACGGTTGTAACGTAAAACCTTATGCGCATCTTCCGATTGTAATCTGTAAGCGTAATGCCTTAATAACCGTTAGGCTGTGTAGTTCCGCCCTTCCCCCCTCCACCTGTGTCCCCCTGTCAATCAGTGTGAGGCCTAAAAGATACTTGTACTTATTTCATTTGATACGACATGACAGCTTGATGACATCCCCGCTCAAGTGGACATTCTCCGTAGGTGCCAAAAGCAAAGACATTCCGTTGACATGCTCGAGTATCCAATATGTGATACAAAGCTGACAACTGAGAGGAGTGTAGGTGCCGGGTGAGGGAGGGGGACGGGGTAGGGGCAGCGGATTGGCAAGCCTCCAAAGATCTTAAGCTGGCATATTGAAAACTTTTGACTTTGATAGCTTTGATTAGGCTCAACTTCTCCAAGTCATCGAAGGACTTGCGCAAACTTTGTGCAACCTTAAACGAATTCCTAAAAAAATAAAACTAAATTTTATATAAAAAAAAATAAAGAGTGTGTAGAAAGAAGTAGACAACAAAACAAAATAGAGATAAAGTGTAAAGGAGATGGCAGAAAATTGGGCACAATTACACTTCAACAAGTTCAATTTGTAGAACAGAAATTTCGCATTTCTTCAGCGCTCAAAGTGATTTTTAAATATATAAATAAAAGACTTAATTAGTTTCAATATTGAATTAATTAATAAAGCATTATTAACTCACACTTTTTTATCATTTTTATATGTTACTAAAATGAAAATGGTAAAATTTGTTTAATTTACCCAAAGTGCAACTTTAGACTATTCTTTACTTAATAGGAATTTTGTATTAAGTAAAGAATAGTCTACAGTTACACTTTGGGTAAATTAATTAATTAATTAATTAATTATTCATTCCCCTTAATATTTATATAGTTTCATTTATTTCTTATAGCAGTTGCAAGTGCAACTTTAGACTAGTCTTTACTTAATACAAAAATTCTATTAATTCTCCTTAATATTTATATAGTTTCATTTATTTCTTATAGCAGTTGCAAGTTGCAGCGTTTACATTATTGATTTTTGTTTGAATTTGCAGATTGTTTAACCTTTCTGGGCCGTCAAATAGGTCTCCACAAGCTTCAAAGAGGGCAAGCCACGCCCCAAACGCCTTAGCACTAAGATGCCCAGGCAAAACAGCAATGTGCACTTGAGGAATTCCCCCGAGGAACGATCCTGTTGAAGGCTGTGAAACCAACTCTTCAGAGACGCCGGATACCAGGGAAACATACTTCTTCTTCTTCTTCTTTACTTCTTTAACAATACCAAATGTTGTTGTTCGGTGTGTGCAATTTAAATATTTCTCACTTACCAATCAATAGCACAAATGGAATTTAGTTTTACAACACAAATATGAAATCGTTTGCTGTCTGTATGCTGAATGATTTGGCAAAGTTGCTTTTCGCTTGCATTTCAACTAAAAATAATTGTAAACTTTCATTTGAAACAAAGTATTCTGTATGTTTCGGGCCATTTTTCATTGTCAGTCAAAAGAATTTCAGTTTGTGAAGCAAAGCAAGCGAATCGTAGATCTCTAGCCAAGCATGAGACACACAATGTGCGAGAATCTCTAGAGACAAATGTCGAGCGTTTGATATACTGTGAACAGTGTTGAGTTGCAATGTTCAACAGACTTGTTAATTAGCAAAATGTAAATGTTTATTGTATAATACTAAAACTAAACAATCAAAGGAATTTCACTTTAATTAGATTACAAAACTAGAATACTTATAAATTGTTAATTACTAGAGTTATTTATAGAGTTATTTTGATCATTTTAAGGAGCTCGAGTTGAAGTTCTTCTCATTACTGAGGCACTGATTGCAAATGGTGCAGAAGATTTGCTGCAATGGAAGTTAACTTTTAGAGCTTTGTTTTATAATTGTTTATACTTTTCCGAGCTCTTACTGGAAGCGATGTGCGCACTATGGAGCCGCCGGCCTGCGAGGAGCCTGTGCACTCGAAGTGTCGGAGCCAAGACTTGATGACATTTGTCGGCGGCACCTGATAAATGCTAAACTGTTTCTTGAACATTCTCTGGGCACTGCTTATCGAATCGTTGTTTCTATAATAGGCGCGTATGATAAACGCCCGATGCACGCCCGTCCACTGATCCATTGCAACTGAGTCGCCGCCTAAGGCCGCTGAAATTTGGCTGAAATGACAGGAGGAGCGGCATTTCCGGTTCATGAGTGACATAAAAAAGCGGGCAAATGAAATATGCAAAAATTTAATTGGTCATCTGCAGCGTCAGATGCGTTTTTATTCTAAATATATATATATATATATAACGTGGCGTATGAGCAATGTGAATTGGGAAAATTGTGAAATTGTGAAATGTGAAAATTCTCAAATTGTAAATTACAAATTGTCTTCTCCGCACATGCTCTCTTGGCCATCAATCACTTGACGTTAAGTCATCATCATTACGCTTCATTCAGCACACTCATCAATGTGGGCGTGGCAAGCGCTGTGCTGCTGCAAGGGGGGATACTAACATTTTTGCAACTTGAACTCATTTAAAGTTTTTCGTACAAGCGAAATCCACTTTGGCATTGGGCCATCATGTCAGTAGTTGGCCATCATCAAAGTCTTTAAGCGTCCTTCCCTCTAACAGCTTATACACTTTGCTGAGGCTTGTCCCCTCCACAATCGCTTGATGGATGGCAGGATTCCACTCAAAATTCGACGAGCAATAGAAATTACTGTGCCTTTGTCTTTATTGTAAATTTAAAGCATTTGAAAATATATTTTTGAATTTAATAAAATATATTAAAGAATTTTTGGAATGCGCTTAAATGTTATTTTAAAATATACACAATCTCAGCAACTGTAAGAGCTAGAGACAGCAAATTTGGCAGCAAGGTTCCCATATACTTTCGGCAGATCAAGTTTATTACAAATTTTGTATAACTCCCATGCAAATCGATAAAAAAAATCAATTATGGCCACATTTCTGAACGTAGTTGCTTCTAACTTAGCAGTTGCTTGGTGAATAACATGGAGAAGCAATGCTGAAAGTTTCATCAAGTTCGGTCTATAAATAAGTAAGATAATCAGAAAGGAAAGAAAATGTAACTGCCAGCACATGCGAGTGCTATAGCACTCAGCTTTGGCGCGTAATGAACCTGACCTGATTGCTCAGCTTAAATTGCATTCGAATTGAGGAATTATCACTGAAATATGAAATTGGAAATTGGCATATTTTCAGTTTAGTTTTTAGTTTAGTATTAATAATTATGAAAATACTTTTACTAAAGAAAACTCTTCACTTATTTTAAGCATTTTTGTTTAATCCAAAATTCTCATTTAGAAATTATCTTGAGTTTAATTAAGAACTTCTACAAAGTCTTTTGGATAAGTATAACAACTATTCGTAGTGTCGCTGCTCTTGAGTTTCTTTAGTTTAGTTTCTTTTGCGTAGTCTTTTATTTAGCTTTGTTGTTGTTGTAGTTGTTGCTGATGTTGTTGCTGTTGTTGTTGCTGTTGTTGTTGTTGTCTCGCCATTTTGCTGGGCCATCGAGCACGTAACTGCAATACAATGCACGGCCAGCGTGTGGATACATAGATACAGATACAATCATGTTGTCCATGTTGTTGCATGTGTATTTGTTGTTGTGCTTATATTGTTTTTGTGTGTGTTAGTTAGCAAATGCTGCTGTCGTTCTGGCGTTTATACAGTTAGCCAGTCAGACAGCCCGACAGACTGTTGGGCCAGGCAGTCAACCGTCCATCCATTCAACCATCCATCCATCCATCTATCCATCCACTGCACGTCCAACCAGGCAGGCGTCCATGTATGTAACTCTGTGTGTGTGCGTGTGTGTGTGCATGTGTGTTTGTGTGTGTGTGTATCTTCGTTGCTGCCTTTTTTGTGCTGTCTCTGCTTGTCATTTTGACACCTTCATTTGCTCCGGACATTCAGCCGGAGTCTGAATCAGGCACGAGTCAGAGTCAAGCCCGTGATTCTGTTGCTCTGTTCACATTTTTTGTGTGTGTGTGTTGTGCTTATTTTTAAGTGTGTGTGTGTGTGTGCACCATTTTTTGGTGAAATTTCTTTTCTGGATCCTTCTTTTCGTGAGTTTTTCAAGTTGCCCTGCGGTGCTCAACAATGCTGGCATTCTTTGTTTATAAGTCTACGTAATAGTTTTCAATTTTATCAAGCAAACTTTTTATTCTTTAAATTATTCTTATAACAGCATTTTAAATATTTAAAAATAGATCTTTTTTAAATAATAATTATATGTATTTTTAAACTATCTAAATTATTTCTTTGCTATTATTTCCAGAATATTTTCTTTTCTTTTTGTATATATATATAAAATGTTCAAGTGATTAGAAACTAAAATCTATGAAAAAGCATTGATTGTGTATTGCTTTTCCTTAGTTTTTCCTTTCTTATCATTTGAATATTCTATTTAAAATAAAAATAAAAACGTTATCAATCATTTAGCAACTTATTTCACCTGTTTCATCACAACATTTTCTAACTTTTATTTACTTTTTATGCTCTTCAGTTCATAAACTTAGTTTTCCGTTTATTTCTCTATCTTTAGCGACATAAAAGCTGGCTAAACCCATAAGCCACATTGCAGCATTTCGTTGCCAAACTTTCATGCAACACCAGCAATAAAAAAAGCTGTGCAAAAGAAAAGCAAAAAAAATGGAAAATGGAAAAACGAAATCTGAAAAAGGCAACAATGCCAAGACAAATGATCCAATGACTGTCTGACTGCACTTTAGCCGTGGCACCCACACCAAAGTTTCACACCCCCTTTCCTACCCCTTCCCCCACCCCTTGACTGCTTGCTAACCCCGTCAAATGTGTGGATGGGGCAAAAGCTGTCTCAATTTTTGGGTAAGCGCACATCTCAGTATGTAAAGTTAGCGGATTTTTGGTTCTATTTCTAAGAATTTTTTATTTAAATACCCTGTAGCACACATGCAGAAAGTGGGGCAGCATACTATTGTGCTGAGAAATAAACTATTTGAATTGATTTGTTTAAATATTTGTTAACTTTAAAATAGACTATCAAAAAATGTATTATAATTTATTTAAATAACAATTTAATGTAATTTTAAAATATAATATATAATGAAGAATAATATTAATATAAACATAAAGTGAAAAATAAAAATAGTAAAGAATAATATTATAAAATTCATTTAAATAATTATTTAAAATATACATAAAGTGAAATATATTAAAAATTATTAAACTATTGTGTTATATAGTTTATTTAAATAACTATATAATATAATTTCAAAATAAAATAATGTATCCCTTAGTTGTTTAAAATTTTAAGAAATTATATTAATTGTAATCTATTAAAAAGTATAGTTAATTTACAGTTTTATGCTTATTCGTACATTTTAAAGTATTGAATACTCTGAGCTGTTTTAACTTATTATAAATATTTTATATAATATTAATTTATTTACTCATTCGCATATTTAATTTAAGAAGTTCTAGCTCTGATTTTCTTTATTAATATATTTAAATATATGAACTAATCATTCGACGTAAGACAACAGAGTGTCTCTCAGTCGAGCATTGTTAACACATATTATCCCTTATATATTAAATATTATTCTTAATTCATAATAAATATTTTTTGCATATAAGTCTCTGCTAATTCTAAATTTTCCTGAGTACAGCGTATCTATTATTCGATCAGCCGCAGCTAGAAAATGCTTTCTTCTTCCTTTTTCTATGTATATCTTGTCCATGTCAAAGCTGCTGCTGCTGCTGCTGCTGCTGCTGCTGCTGCTGCTGCTGCTGCTGCTGCTGCTGCTGCTGCTGCTGACGATGATGATGACAAAGGGCAAGGCAAATGCGTAAGATGGAACTGGGTCAAGACTTCATTGTTTATCTTGGGGACAAGAGGCTGCAGCAGAGCAGGAACATGAGCCCGGCAGGATTCACACGTAGCCAGCGCTCTGGTCATTTGAAGCGGATGGATATTAAATTCTTCAAGCATTGTTCAGCCTGCAAATTAGCCCTGGCAAGCAGGCTGAATGAAAGTTAATATTAAATTTATCATGGCAAAACCAAAGAAGGTCACTGGAGTGGGTGGTGAGGGGAGGGGGAGGGCGGTGTGAAGCGGCTGGCAGTTTGTGGCACGCCTTACCGGACGTTTTCATAAACGTTTCACTTTCCGGCAACGCCACAGATAAACATATACACACACAACCAATCACACACACAACCACACACTCACACACACACACACACCCACACCCATACACATGCAGTTGGAATTTCAAGGAGTTGCTGCTGTAAATCTAGCAAAAACAGGATACTAAGCTGACGCTGCAGCGCAACGGAAGCGGATGCTTGCCACAAGCACAGGGTGAGTGGGAGGGGGAGTGTGGTCGTCGTAAGGCGTTGATAGCAGCAGCTTATCAGCTACGGGCTGCATCCCCTCCCCCACCTTAACGGGAGCATCTTTGAGTGCCAGCAAATTCTCCTACTCAGAGTTCACATATTCATCCATTTAAAGGCGCATTAGCTTTGCATTTTGCATGTGGCAGTGGCACAGCTAGAAGAGGGGTGATGGGGGGAGTGAGTTGCTCAGTTAAGTTCAGGTGCGGTGTGTTTAGAAAGTCAAGTGAAAGTATGCGATTAAGGTTAGAAAAATAAGCTAAAGCTTTTTAGCTCTTGACTCGAGTGCGTCAACTGATTTTTGCTCCAACAATAAATACTATATACAAAATATACTGCACTTTACTACGATTAATACTAAAGCAGCTTTAACGTTTCGATAAATTGTAGTACATTTAGTTGGAGTAGTTGTAGATAACTACTCAAATATTTATAATAAGTAGAGAGTTGTTTTAGAAATTATAGGAATAAACGCTTGATAAAATACTGCAATAAAAAGAAATTTACAAAGTTTAAATAATTTAAAAAGTTAATCCAAATTTTTTTAAGTAAAATAATATAATAATAATAAAACAATATTTTCTTTTAAGCAATTTTATTCATTATTCAGTTTAATTTACAGTTTCCCTTCGATAACTTAAATAAACAAATTGCACTTTAATTTATCAAGTATTCCTCGTAAAACATATTATCAATTGTTACTTTTGTCATTAGTTTAAATTATTACTTTAATTGTGGGTCTTGTTCGCCTTGCTGTTCTTCTTTTGGGAGCTCGTCTTCGATAACACTTTTGCATCAACTGTATGTGATTTGGTGGACATGTTTGTCCCAGAACTTCAACAATTGCGCAAATCAACAAAAATATCAGCAACAATTGCATATTGTTTAAAAAAGAACTGAATATCAACTGAGTTTTGTAGAATACTATATAGAATATATATCAAGCATATCAAAGACCCTGTCTAATGATATTCGTTACGATTGACAAGCAAAGTAATCAAATTAGATTCAGTTATCGGAGCATATAAGATACTTTTAGAGTTTCATAAGTTGTCAACGGTTGATCGCTTTTTATTCTAAACTAATAATATATATGAAATAAGAAACATCCCAAACTCTTTGCTTAATCGGTTATCGGAGAAATCAGACAGTTTTAGAGCTCCATAAGTTGACAACGGTTGAACGAGTTTGATTTGTTTGTGGTATAAACTAATAATATATATGAAATAAGAAACATCCCAAACCTATTGTTGTTATAACAAGAAATGTGCGACTAATCGATATGTTATCGATAAATATATATCGATTAATATGCAGTTTCATTTACATCAACTTTGTCTATGTTTCTTTAGCACATTTTATATAAAATTGTACTAAGTTACAGTTATCGTATATCGATAACATACTTAACATTTCAGGGATTCCCTTAAAACAAAAGTACTTTATTTGCAATATGCTTTCCTCAGTGTAACCAACGTCCAACGTACTTAACTGTGGCATTTATTTTCTTAAGCTGCCGAACGACACAAAGCTGCTTGCTATGCAACAGCGCCATAAACAGTTTCTCAAGTGCGCCGAAAAGTATGTTTGCCCCGGCTAAGAAATCGCATTTGATTGTTTATAACATTGAGAAAGCCAAACCGAAACGAACGGAACGGAACGTAATGCATTTATGGAATGCAATCTGCAACAAGTGTGGCAACCATGGCAACCATAACAATTGTGTAGTGGGGCAACGACAACGAAATGCTTATCGATAAGTGCACTCGAGTGTGGAGACCGTTATACACATGGATAAAGCCATATTTTACGATGCAAACATTGGCAAAGAGAGTTTGGTCCGATTGCCGGAGACTCTAAGCCATGTACAGCCAGCAAAAGTATGTAAAAAGCACCAGAGTAGACAGCAAGATACCCTAGAAAGCAAGAAAATGAGGTAGAGCATTGACTAAGCTCTAGGAAAGGTGGTTTAGGTAATGCAAGAGAATATTTCGAAGTAGGTTAAGTAGATCAAATGTAAATTAAAGCTTCGTCCAAATTTAGAAAGCTCAAACAAGAATGTAAGAAGCAAGCATATTAATCGAAAGCTTACGCAGTAATTTAAACTTAAAATCTTTATATAGTGAAGCTTTTTAATGCAGGCGGGAAGTTTAGCTAGCTATAACAATGAGCTTTCCAGAGTTTCCGCGTTTCAAACGTCTTCTTCTTGGTCTTGACGACTTCTAGGCCTTAATTGTTTCTTAAGAGAAGCTTTCAAATGGATTTCAGCGAAAGCTTCCTAGAAAATCAACATTACCTCTCTATATAGTATTTAAACTTTATAAGCTAAAGCTTTTGGTGGGATTTAATCTAAAGCTTCACAGCTCCTTTGGAAGTTATCGAATGTTAACTATTAACTGAGATTTACAAGCTTTACTAATCGAAGCTACTCAATGCACTTAATGTAACTTGAAAGCTCTAAGCTTTAACGCACCTAAGTGAAGCACTTGAATGAGTCTAATTGAGAGTTTTCCGCATGTTGCACAACAACGGGGAAATGTGGATGGACCCTTTGTGAGACAGTTATGCTGGAGGGTATTGACCAGAAGCTGGTTGAAGCCCACGCTTGATGCCAATGCTGTTGCCACGCCCACGCTCTCGCCCACGCACACACACACACACACACACACACACACACAGAGACACACACATAGCACGCGCACACATAGACTAAATAGTTTATGTTGTTTACCAGGCAACTTGCAGCAGTTGTTATAGTTGTTGCTGTTGTTGCTGTTGTTGTCCTGCACTTTGGCATTAAGCAAAGCGCCCCAGCCTTGGACAGGCACGAGTGAAAGGATGCCAATGCCAAGCAGAGCTAAACACCGAGGGGAAGAGAGCGCGAGAGCGAGAGCGAGAGCGAGTAAGAACGAGAGGAGCTGAGATGAGGCAAGCGGAGTAGATTGAAGATTGTGCAGGAGGGGTGCAGTGAAGCGCAGGGGAAGGCACGTAACCAACGCCATCGAGCGGAATTCATGTGTATATGCGACTTAAGTGAGGGGGCGTTGGTCATGAGGGCGGGCGCAACGGTCTGTTGAAATGGGTGGGATGGTATCGGGGGGAAAGTGGACATGTCATGCTATTTGACTGCCCTGGTTACCATTGTTGTCCAGCAGTCCCCTCCTCTTCCACCCTCTTCCCCCTTAACATGCTCATTCCACTTTCCATCTAATAGGAGCATGCAGCATTTGGTTTCTTTAGCATTTGCCTCGTCCGGTTTATGGGAGCAACAGGAGAGCGTTAACACAATCCTTGGAGACAACAAAAGTCGAAAGCTTAACTTTATTTAGGGATTTCATTATTTAAAGTTCAACAAGCGTTTTCTAAACTTTATACTTTAGTCTCCACTTATGTTTACTAACAATGAATATGTAAATAATGAAATAAATATGTAATCAATTACACACTCAGCATGTTAACATTTAATTCATATTTAATTTCTTAACATTTTTAACTTTATTATAACTTCAACATTTAAAATAACGATAGAATGCAGTTAACATTGCAGCAGTGCTGTTAATGTTAAGCTTAACAGACACATTGCAATTGGCTTTAACAGTGCTCTGTAACAGTGCTCTCACAGTTAAGCAGAATGCATGCAATGCAACGAGACGTGAGCAGGCCAACAAATAACGCAGCAGCTGTTGTGCTGCGTGGGTGAGCGAGAAAGCGAGTAAAAGAGAAACGTGTGTTAAAGAGAAAAGTAAGCCATGTTCTCTTAGCTCTGCAAAATGCTAACTGCCAATTAGATAGTTTATCGATAGAATTTGATTCGTTTGATGAAGGAAAATGTTAATGTTAATAGCATTCAAGCTGAATAAATATAAATATAATAAATATATTGTAAAAAAAGATATTTCCAATTTATATAATCATTAATCTTTCATCAAATATGTTTATGTGACACATGCAACATTTTCATAGAGCTTTACACACTGTGCCAATTTTTTTTGCCAATCACAAGCAACAAAAACAACGCGTCGCACAAGCGCAAACACGCATGTATGTACATACATACATCGACTTATGTTCATTTGTATGCATATGTATACATATACGTTGAAAACGATGCTCTGGCGCGCTCATTACAACGCCGAGTGGGAGAGTGGGAGCGAGAGCAAGCACATTTCACTTGCTCGCTCTGGTTACTCTCTCAACAGCACTTGCGTTCGGAGTGGTGCGTGAACATTTGAGCGTATACGTGTGCATGTGTTTCGATTTGTGAGTATGTGTGCGTTCGGCTTGGCTATGCGAGGTGCGCGCACGCTTGTAAAAGAGAGCGATTACACGCGCACATACACATGCTGGTCTGCTCGCACACAATGTGGTCAATGTGTTTTTACCGCTGAACCCGCCGCTCATTTTCTCAGTACGAATTGAGACTCTGTGGCGCACGGTTGAAAACCTTCAGTAGCAACAGAAAAGCGCACACGAAATCAGTCCAACTAAAAAGCAACGAGAGACGGCAATTGTGTATTATTGTTATTGTTGTGTTGTGTATTGTGCAATAACGCAGAAAAGTATATTCACATACACACATTGTACGTACGTGCGTATGTGTGCATTTTGCATACATATTCCAAATCAATTTAAATTAAATACTTTTGGCTTAATTAAATACTTCCGCGCGTCGTCGTTGTTGTCGCCGCGCCAGTTTTTCCATTGCGTGCTCAACTCGCCCCGCCGCATTGACGTCGACGTCACACACAGAGTAGCCATACATACATACACACACACGCACGCACGCATATACACAACATACACAAATACATGCATACATACAATCTCTCAACTCGATTGTTCTTGCTCTCGTTCTCGCAGCAAACTACTCTCGCTGTTTAGTCCCACTGTCTCTGTCATTTGTCAATGCCTCTCTGTCTGGCCGCCGCATTCGTTTTGTTTGTGTTGTATTAAAAAGGGCCGCCGAGAAGTAAGCAGCAGACACGCGATAGCAGCAGTAACAAAACAAAAATAATACAAAAAGAAATATCGTTTGTATGTGAATTTAGACATCAAAAAGTACATCATAATAAACAATATTAATTAAAATCAAGTGCAGCACAGTGAGCAAACTGAGGAACGAGCAAACCAATAAACCAAACAAACAAGGTAAGAAGAAAAGCCGACGCCTAACGGGTGAAAGTGTTATTTTACACTACTCGCTTGCAAAGTGTATGTATACGGTGTATTTGCATTCGTATTTAAGACTTGTAAATGTAATTGTCAATGTGTATGAGTGTCTGTGTATTGTGCATTGTAAAAATCATTGTAAAATTGCAAAAACTTTTCTTAGCGCTTCGTTTGCTTTGCTGTTTTGCTTCGCAGCCGCAGCGGCAGCAAAAGCAGCGGCGACAGCGGCTGCGGCAGTAGCAGTAGCAACAACAAAACTTAACCGGTAGGTGCTTCTTTTGCCACCCACGAAATATCCAAACAAAAAGGGCAGCACAAAAAAGCACAAGGTACTTTTGCTCTGTGTCGTGGCCATTCTCTCTCTCACGCTCGTCCTCTCTCTGTCTTTTTCTCTGTATTTTATATTATTACTCTCCCATTGCAACCCCTATCAAAACGCGTGCTGTGCAGCTGTTGGCGGCTACCTGTGCGACGTGCGTACTCGCTCTCTTTGCTGCCTCTGCCATCGTCACAGTCGCCGCCGCCGCCGTTACCGACGCTGTCGCTGCTGCTGCTGCCGCTTTTGCTGTTGCTATTGCTATAGCTGTTGCCGTTGCTGTCACTGCCGCCGTCGACGCTTCGTGTGTGTGCGCTCAGTTCGTGCAAGAGCCCGAGCCCGATGTTGACGTTCAACGCTCTCACAGGTTTTCATTTCTTATTTGACCGTCATTCGCCAGCGCGGCGCCGAAGTGTACAACAGCAGAAGTCTTCAGTATAACGGATGAAAATTACATACAACTTCAAATATAACAAAAATACAACAACATCAACAAACAAAAAATATATAAATAAATAGAGTTCATTTGTTTATGTGTTTACAACGTATACATTCAGGCGTGTGTGAGAGTCAGTGAACGCTTGCAGCGAATTCAATTGTCAATTGTTAATTGTCAAAGTTGAATGTAAGTAGGCGCCGTCCGTCTGACGGATCTGTCAAATCCGTAGGCCCAATTGCCCATTGACAGATAAAAATTCACAGAGTGCAGTTTTCCTTTCGCATCGACTTAATTATATTAATATACGAAAAAACCTTTAAAAAAAAATTACATATATGTATAAAAACAATGTGTATATTATTAAATTGACAAAATTTTAAATTATTTAATAAAAATAATAAGGAAAAAACAATACTGAAATCAAGTGTCCAAGAAATTGAACAAATTTAAAAGTTTCATCTAAATTAAAAGCTTAACTGATATAATCTAATATCATTTATCATATATTGTGCATTCCAAATTGTTGTTGTTGCCAGCAAGCCGCCGCCATTTTAAAGCGCGGTACGCCAAAAAAACCTGTGAATATAAAAAAAACAATCAGCAGTCTCGTTTCGCATACAAAAACAAAATCGAGAAAAGCGCACGGACTATGTTAAAAGTTCGTTCGCTTTCCGTTTTGTTGCTTTCCAACGTTGTTTCATTAATGAAAAATCAACCCCCGGCATTTGACAAGCGCCCCCACAAACAAAGCAGAAATCAACAGCAACGGCAACAGCGACAGCAACAGCGGCAACGTTCCTCTTTGCCGTCTCCATCAATTGTATTTTTCCCATTTTCCCATAAGGGTTGCGAGCAGGCAACAATAACAACATGCAAGGAAAAGCAGTAGAAAATGCCGAAATATCCAAAGAAAATATGAAATAACTTTTTTCAAGTTTACTTCTATGCGAAATTTTCACAGTTGAAACGCTTTTTGTGTTTCATTTTCATTTCGTTTCCATCTCGTTGTCGTTGTGGCCGTTGGCTTTATCATTTGTCCGTTCGCTTTGTGCCGTTGTCCTTTCATTTTGACATTTTGGCCAACTTCCATGCTGTTTTGCCGGCGCTTTTTTGTTTTCGGCTGTCTGCAGCGGCGAGGGTTGCTTATGCACTTGTAAACTGTTTGTTTTAATATGAAAAATGAAAAGAACTGAGAAATTTTTTATAAATATTTATATAGATTTTCATTTGGTAAATGTTTTAATTTTCCTCGCATATGTTTCACATATGTTACGAAAAAACTAGTTAATCTAACGCTCATTGTTCGCAATTGACGCCATTTTCTATTGGGGCCACTGATAAGTATAAATTTGCCTATTGAATCGGCCAATCGATATGATTGATATGATTGTTGATAATTTAGTGTCTAATTGAGCGATAAGAACAATAGGCAACTACTTTGTTTACTATAATTGCGTTCAATTGAGTTTAGTTGCAGTTTTCAGTTATAGAAAGAGCAGTTACAATATATCATCGAAATTATTGTACAAACTTTGCAAAGTTTACTTAAACTGTAGGAAAATTATGTTCACTCGCTTTTCCCACATAACGGTTAAACCAACTGCATTTCCATTTCCATTGCAATTTTCAGCGTTTCTCAAGGGTCGCTAAACTCAACCCGCAATTATTGAAAACAAATTGTTGATTGCATTAGAAAGTTTGTTTGTTTTTTTTTTTTGTATTCCAACTCATTTAATTTCAATTGCATACAGAATTTTCTCTTTGAATTGTTATTAATATTATTTACTTTCTCTTTTTGCAGCTGATTCTACAAACAAACAGCAAAGGGGAAAAAACCGTAATTCAAGCGATAAAAGTGCAATAAGAAGTTGAAGCGACAAGTGAATCGTTTCAAATCAGTTGAAAGAAAGTGTTCAATAAGGAAAGCAAACAACAGCAACAGCAACAAACATTTAATAATATATTTATTCAAATATATTTATTGAGAACTCTTCACATCAACGAAGAGTTTCGCATCTAAAATCGCGCGCGTTTTTTCCAAGATTTGTTTAACAATCTCTCTTGTGCATCCGGTGAATAACTGTGTTTAAACACACCTACTACAACCCACACACTGACAACACCTAAATACATACACCATTATAAACACACACAAACAGACACAGCTCACACATATACGCTTGCAACAACGTGATTTGTCATTATCCGTTTGTGCAACGTCCAGTAACAACGTCTACGTCTACGTGCAATCTTAAAACCTTTAACAAATCGAATAATCAAGGCAAAGGCTCCGGCCCGAATCGTCAAGATTTTCACGAGAAAAACTCTGTTCAACACGGAGGCATCGCTTAAATTCAACACGGCGACCACAATGCCCTTTAACGGTGCAAGCAACGGCAGCGGAGTCGGTGGTGCCGTAGCAGGCAGCAGTGTTAGCGGTGGTGGGGCCACCATTGTCGTCAGCGAGGGACCCCAGAACAAAAAGATACGCACAGGCGTCCAACAGGCCGGCGAGAACGACGTCAACATGCATGCTAGGGTGAGTACCATCTTAAACTGCTATATAACTATCGATAAGTATCGAGAAATCATTATTTCTATATTTAAAATGGAAGATACCTATGGGTATCACTACTTGGCATCCTTAAGGTGTCCCCAACTCTTGTAAAATACTTATCAACTATAACTGCTACTAGTACTTATCGATATGTATCGTTTTATCATAAGTTTGAATAATCTCTCGTATATGCATATCCATACAAAGCAAACTTTATATATTTATTAAGTGTCAAGTCTTATTTGATAAAAACGCTCAACTCTATTGATAACATTTATCGATATTTATTACAACTCTTAGCTGTTATTTGACCGAATATTCATACGCACTACTCTACTGATTGATTGATAAATGCATATATTCTACTCTTTTTACTTATTACCAAGTTCGATAACATATATCGATGTATCAAATTAGCTTTTTCTTTATTTTAAATTCAGCATTTCATAATAATTCCGCTTAAAATTTTTACTCTATTGAATCACATATCTTATTATTCTTTTTCCTATCGCAATTGCATTTAAATCAAATGAAATTCAATTCCTGGAATACCTTTAATGTTTGCTAGTGATAAAAATATTATTTGATATTATTTCTATTTCATTTATTTTTACTTTTTTTTGTTGTTGGTAACATCAACAACCCCAATATCTAATTACCTGAGAAACTTTTATAGCCTGCCCAACATGGTGAGGAGTAGAAGGGGGAAGAAGGAGGTGGGGGTCAACCCCCATCAGCGCTATATTGAAAAGCACACATTTTTATATCATCCATCTATTGCTTTAGCTGGTCTATGCAATCAGTGGGGGCAACAGAACTTAACGTTCACCCCTGTTGTTTGATAACAGAGAAGAAGGGGATGGCGTACCAGAAATTTTGTGATAAAGTTTTCGACCGTTATGCAGGGGTTGAAGTGCAGCTTGCAAGAGGTCCTTTAATGTTATCAAGTAGCAAGAGTAATTTCAGACTGCGATAAAATAACATTTCATGCAGGTCGTACACAGAGACGGGTTTAGATTTTGAATTTGCCAACTGAGTCATCGAAAATGTTTTCTCGAAAGTATTTTTAAAGATTTGCGGCAATAAAATAAAAAAAGATAGTTTAGAGTTTATGAGCGTAGTTTCATTTATGAATCTATTTAGAATTTCCATTAACTTCTTTAAGCAAGTCTGAATATTCTCAATAAAGATTCTAAATAGTTCAATTTCTTTTAAAGAACATTTTATGAGGAAATTATTTGTTATGTCTATAAATAGTTTATAGACTATTTTGCTAATCAAAGACAAGCTTCTTTGCTACGCATTGCAGTTGCAGTTATATTATTTTTTTTGCTTTCTCCAAACTTTCACCATATGCTAACCCTATCGATATATCGATTAGTGATACTTTCAAATTGCTGATACTAATTTTACACTGTTTTGCATATAAAAAGTATAAGTTTTCATTAAATTTTTTCCCTGCGTTTCGAAAGACAACAATTGTAGCACCTTGTGTTATCGATAGGCCGATAAACTGCTATAAAAGTTACATGCGTATCTAACATAATTAATTGTAAATACAAAATCACTTTACTTTTCCGTTGAAAACAATATGAAGTCTACTTTAAGCTAACGCAAATGGTTTAATGACAATCGATAATTCGATAAGTCGTTGAATTTTAATTATGTTAAGTAAATGAGATATTTCTGCACGTTGTCGTCTTTCTTTAGTTATTCGTGGCTTCTGTCAACGCAATTGTTGGTTACGGCGCCTTTGGGGCTTTCAGACAGCCTCAGAGCTCAATGCTCAGAAAACAGAAACCAGACGAGAACAGAGCTCTGGGCCTAGACAGAGAGTCGCTGCTGAGTTCGTCGAGTCGCAGAGTCGCAGAGTCGCAATGCAGCCACATGTTGAGGGTTGGAAAAATCGATTTTGGCCATTGGTTGCGGCCTCTGTCTGTGTCGATGTTTCGACTGTTCTTCTTCTTGTTGTTGTTGTAGTTGTTGTTGTTGTTGCCGGCGCTTTATCTCTCTGCATGCCGATAAAATATTGTTTGTTTTGCAGTGCTGAATTTGTATTCTCTATTTCTATTATTCTTCGCAAAATGTAAAAATAATAGAAACGAAAATATCTAAAAAAAAACAGTAGAAGTGTAAGAGCATTGAAACGCAACTCGATGTGCAATGGGCCGCGGAACATTGAGTTGAAATTGATTTGGCCGAATGCGAGAATGGAAATGAATATGGGGAAAATGCTTAACACTCGCACTGTCATTTTGTTGTTAAGGGAAATTTCTTTTCGGGTGGTTGTTGCTGTTTGTGCCGAGAGCGGCAAAATGTTGCTGCTGCGGCCGCGCAAAGTATGCAACAAATATTCTCTTCACGACGCTAATGCTTGGCTTGTGTGTGTGTGTGTGTGTGTTTGTGTGTTTGTGTATGCTTGTGTGTGAATGTCTCATTTGCCATTTGAGCTGTTGCTTCCGTCTGCTCTCTCTTTTGCTCTTCCACTCTCTCTCGTTCTCTGTCTTCTCTCTCTCTCTCTGCCTTCCTCTCTTCTCTCTCTCTCTCTCTGTCTTCCACACGCACACTTGACTTGACAGCGCAATTAGCACATGAAGCAGCATCTTCTCGTCATTTGAAGGGTTTTGGCCATGTTGCGCTTTGGCCCTTTAGCCTAGGCTTTAGTCGAGCTAAGGTTCAGGCCAGGCTAACGCCGCCGCATGCCGCTTGCCGCTTGCCACTTGGCATCGTTTAAGCTTTTCCCATTGCCCACAGGCGACTGCTCTGCTGCGTACGTGACGTCGACGCGACAAACGACTGTCGCCAAAAGTGGTAACATGGACACCTGCTACACATACCCCTCCCCCCACCGCTCATTTGTGCCTCGTTGGGTGGCCGGCACTTCCATGTGATTAAGTGCACTTGGTGACGACGAAATGCGCTTAAAAAAAGAGGAAAAATGAAGAAAACTTATGGAAAAGTTCAACACGCTTAACTGCACTTGCAGCTGGCTAAACGTTTTACACGGCTAACACAAGCTTCCTTGAGTGGCATCAACATGGTGGCAGCTAGAAGGATTGTGCCCCTAGACGATGCCCAAGTGCCAAAAGACTTCCGATGAACTTGGTAACATCTGACTGCATGATCAGCGAGTTAAGGTCTTATCTTTGTGTATTTAAAGGGCATCGATAACAGCCTTTGATCAGTTATCGATAACTCATAATTTTGGCATAGATTAAATTTAATTTTTTTCGAAAACTTTCAATCTTTTGCATTTTGACATTTTTTCGATATTTTTGAATTCGCACAACTTTGGCAAAACTCAACCGATTTCGATAAACGAAGTCGTTTTGATTATTGTTTTCTTTCTAAATTGATTTGGCATCTTCATTTTTTTCATTTGGGCATTTTAAATTTTTTCGAAAATTTTCAAATTTTTGCATACCTACCCCTTGACATTTTTTCGATATTTTTGAATTCGCACAACTTTGGCAAAACTCAACCGATTTCGGTAAACGAAGTCGTTTTGATCATTGTTTCTCCTCCTAATTGACTTGGCATCTTCATTTTGTTGATTTAGGCAATTTAAATTTTTTCGAAAATTTTCAATTTTTTGCATACCTACCCCTTGGCATTTTTTCGAAATTTTCGAACTCGCATTACTTTGGCAAAACTCAACCGATTTCGATAAACGAAGTCGTTTTGATCATTGTTTCTCCTCCTAATTGACTTGACATCTTCATTTTGTTGATTTAGGCAATTTAAATTTTTTCGAAAATTTTCCATTGTGTTTTCCATAGAAAGCATAACAAATAGCATAGAAAGCATTGCAGCAGCCAACCAAAGCTAACAATTTTTGACCACAGCATGCAATTTGCAGTCATGTTATTCACAGCAAACGCCCCTTGCACTGCCCTCCTCCCTCCTAAAAACCTCCTACTGACCACTCAAATATACAAAACTCCATTGGCGTGCTCCTCTCTCCAGAGGCGTCTGCTCGCGAATGCATAACGTCAGCAGCGGCAGCAGCAGCGTTGGCAACATCATCATCCTCATCATCATCATACGCAGCATCATTCGCAGCAGCAGCAACACTGGCATCATTGGCGGCATCACTGACGACGCCGTTGCGTCTGGCCGCGTGACGCACGCGGCTGTGTGGCATCAACAGCCATGGCAAATAAATTTTGCATGCTCCCCGGCAAGCGTCACATCAGCACCACCGCCGCCACCACCACAAGCACCACAAGCACTACCACCACTTGCCTCCATCCACCATTCTCCCTTTTGACCCCCCTTCCTGCCTATTTAGCAGTTGCCCCCGCCAGACAGTTAAAAATAGATTGCATATTCGTCTGACCGAAGCAACATTAGCACTGGATTTTGTGCCTGGTCTTAGTCAGCTTCAGCTTCAGCATCTGCATCAGCAGCAGCCAGCAACGTCCTCCTCATCATCCTCATCATCTTCATCATCATCATTGTCCTCCTCGTCCTTTTGATTTCTACTCTTCCCCATCCCCTTCACTCACACAGTTCGCAGTGAAGTAATCGTGGCGCGAGTGCGTTTTTTACTATTAGATTTTTCTTCTTTTTTGGTGGTGCGTCTCGAGTTCTTTGCCGGCGGTTCAAATGCCAAAGCCAACCCCTTTAACAATTTTCACAATTTTCCCCATTTGCTGTATGCATTTTGTTGGTTACCTACCTGACTTGCCATCCAAACCACCCGATACCACCCGGAACCACCCAATACCACTCACTGCCGCAAGGTCCTTTGATGCGGCCCAATGTCTAATGGCAGCCAGAAATGCATCCGCAGTTGAGCGCATCTCCTCTGTCCTTTGGCGTTTTCACTCTGCTGTTAATTAAATGCGTTGTCCGGGCAACGGCCGGCAAGCTGCATTTTTGACCATCATTCGATAGGGGTGGTATTTGTTATGCCAACATTCAACGAGGGTTGCTCTAGCAGTATGAAATATTAGCGAATAATTTATGCAAAGTCAAAAGTTTCACTTTGGTTTGTAAATGAATAAAATTGAATAAATTATTATTATCATTACAATTAATCTATTAATATTCTTAAATTTACAATAAATATAAAATTAATTTATGTAAATAAACTACAAATTTATTATTTATTTATTTCAATTCTGCAAAACTTTCAGAAAGTTGAAATTAAATTATTCAACTATAATTATTGAAATTAAAAATTAATTATTAAAAATATAAACATTTAAAAATTAATAATCTTAATTCAACATATTAAATATAAATTATTATAAAAAGTGCATTTTAAAAGCTGAAATATTTGCACAACTTGTATTGTATATTTTACCAAATTCTTCCATTTACTTTACGAGCACACCTCGCTGCTTAAAGCTACCTTCCTGTTTGTCTTTTGCCGCTGCATTTGATATTAACAATAATTGATTTTTATTGTCTTTACATTTCAAAGTTTTAATTGTCAAAAGTTTTTTTTATGTTTTTTTTTTTACCTACGAGGGTTGTAAGCATCTGTACAGCGAGGGTTGTTCGTTACCGTTAAGCAGACAAGCTGCCGCCAGTGTGTACACACTGCATTTGCATTTGCAATTGAACTAATTGAAATTGCCAAAGTTCATTTTGGGTTGCCAAACTTCGTTATGAATGAATGCGGCTAAAATTCCCTTGTCGATTGAGTAGAGAACTTACTTGTCTCCCTTTCTCTCTCCCCCTCTCTCGCTCTTTTGGTCTAAGAAAGTGCGAGCCAAGTTAATGGCGTTGAGCCGCCACAGTTAAGTCTCAGTTGGCTCATCACTTCTGGTTCCCCGAGTGAGTTGCGTCAAATGTTTGACTATCGATTTGGTGGCAGCTTTGGCTACAGTTTTAGCATCCGGCGGCTTCAGCATCAAATATCATGCAATTTGTCTTTGATTGGAATAATGGATGGATATTGAAATCATAGTTGAAAAACCTCTAAAAAACTACTCTCTCTTTTCTCTCTTTCTCTGCCTATCTAGTGATATTTCAAACTAGCAATTGTTGATTGCTCTGCTCTTTCCATCATTGAATCGATGTATCGATGTATCGTTGTTTGATTGCACTCCCATTTCTTTGTTGTTTTTGTTTAGCTTTTACTGTTGCATTGGTCACACTTTAAGTACGAGTAGTAAATGAATTTCATGCCTGTCTGGCATACTAAATTAGCAGCTGCCGTTGTTTTGCTACTTGTTCGCTTGCCATATTGATAATAGCTTTGCTGTTTATGTAGACATGCCACAAATTATTAATTTCATTCTCATTCTCATATCTCGGTCAACACACGTAGCACAAATTCCAGAGGCCCTCAAAATGTACATCAACAATTGTTTGAGTTGTAATTTATTTAAATTATTTACAAATCTTAAATTTCTATTAAATTTTAAGAGTCTAAGAGTCTGTTAATTTAAACAAATTCCAATTTCAAAATATAGTTTCCAAGTATTTTTTAAACACTTAACAATTGCACACTCTTAGCACCTGCTATCTATCTCTCTCTCTCTCTATCGAACATTACACTTGAATCTGTAAATCTTGTAATCTAAACAAATAGCAGAATTTTCCAAAAATAAGTAAGTTAACAGCTGCCAAGTTTTCCACGCGGGGGACAACGATTTAAACTCCAATTACAACGAATTATGAATCGTGCCTCAAGTGCTAAGCGACGCACAAGGCAGACGCAGAGCAGCAGGGCGAGTAAGAGAGAGAGAGAGAGAGAGAGCGCGTGAAGAAGTGTGTAAAAGAGGGGGTGAGTGAGAGGGGGCAAGCAGAGTAAGTCTCTCATGGCTGCCCGTTTGCTCAGTGTGTGTGTGTGTGTTCGCGACAAGTTTCAGCAAAAAAGTTCAATTTATGTCGCGCTGTGTTATGCAGTCCCCCTTCCCCCTTCTTCCATGCTCTCTTCCTTTCTGCCTTTCTTCTGCTTCGCCCTACTCTTTCTCCCCCCCACACACACACCCTTTTTCGCAGCCTATACGAACCGAGCCCTCGCTGCTTTCTTTCTGCTTTGTTCTTGCCTTTCGTTCTGTCATTTTTTTTTCTTGTCATTTACTTACAAGGCATTGCTTTGCCCCACACACACACACACACATACATTTGCAGCTAGATACATTTGTATGTGCATATATAGCGAGTCATGTATTTGCCGGATGTCATGCTGGTTCTCTCTCCCGAAGGTCGGAAGTGTAGTTTTTTTTAAGTACACGTTTATATAATTTGATATATGGCGCATTGTCGTTTGTCATCTCTTGTTTCTCAGCATATGCAAGTTACAACTGTCTATGTATCTGTATCTGTCTCTGTATCTGTATCTGTGTCTGTATCAGTCTCTGTATCTGCATCTGCACTTGCATCTGTCGCATGCATATTGCGAAAGGAAAGTGTGCAAAAAATTGCAGCGAATCGCTTGTGAAATGGAACAGTTGAACGAGGTCATCTACTTGCATTAATGAAGCAATATATTTTAGAGCAAAAAAACGCTACAGAAAGAGAGCGAATGAGATGCCTAAATGATCCCTCTCTCTCTCTGTGTGATGTGGTAAGTGCAATTTGAAGAAATGTAGTACTACTCGTTGAAATCCGTCTGAAAGGTTTTGCCTGAGCTACATGAAGTGCTTAAGCTGCAGCTTGAGTTGAGACGACTCGGAAGATGTCAAGTTGTTGCCAGTTGCAAGCTGTACTCAGTATTCATTTCTGACTGAGGTCAAGTTCACAATGCATTCAATTACATTCCAACACAAAAAAAAGTATCTCATGTATCTCATGCGAGTTGCAATTGAGTTATGAATGCTAAACATATGATTCAAAGCATTAATTTGTGGTCGTGAATTGCATATTAAGACTTTAGTTGAGAGGCAACTGAATGTAGAGTGTATTCAAATTGATTCACTCTTTTATTTTATGCATTCACATAAATGTTGTTTGCTTGCATCAATGAATCTGTTTTTTTTATTAAAGTATTTCCTACTTGGCTAGTAAATTAGATTAATTAACGCATTGAAAGTGAGTGTGAAAACAGATTACTTTAATTACTGCTGTGCTCACAGTATTGTCAGCTAATTAATAATTGGATTAAATTGTATTAAATTGTATGAATATATTTCAATTAGTTGTTTTGACAATTGAATCCTATTGTAAGCTGTTTAAATTGAATTACAATTCTTTAAATTTATAAAAAAAGCAAAACTAATCAAATTTAATTATTGTGACAAGTCAATAAACAGTTTAAATTTAATTAAATTTGAATAAAATGTATATATAAAAGTAAAACAAATGATATTTAATTTCCTTGCAAACCTTTTAAATTATATTAAATATATTTAAATTTATAAAATAAATAAAATATATTAAAATGAATTAATTATTAAAAAATGCAATTAATAAATTCGTAAAAATAACAAGTGTATTTCAATTAATTATTTTGACATTTGCATAGTATTATAAACAAATTAAATGAAATTAAAATTTATAAAAAAGTAAAGTAAATGTAATTTAATTAATTTGGAATTAGAATCATGTTACAAATCTTTGAAGTTAAGCTTAATTTATTCTGACAAATTAATAAATAAGCAGCTACTGTGATCCCAGTTATTGTGAGCTAATTAAGACTATTATTCATTATATTCATTGTATATTCACTAATTGCATCATTTCATAAGCTGCTTTATTAAATTCCAGATTCTTTTTTTGATTTCCTTTTTCAATACTTTGAAACTACTGCGATCGCAGTCTTCTTGGCCAATTAGTTTACAAATGCCAAGCTTATTCACTTGTTGTTTAACTTGCTGCACAGTTCACGAGCATATTGAATATGTTTTGACCCGTTTACACATTCGATTCGCCCTTAAGAAGCACTCGTGTCTCATTCAGTTGGACACCCTCATTTGTCAGCTAACTTGGCGATATAGCTAACCATATACCCCTCTCTCTCTCTCTTGTTCTCTTGCTCTCTTTCTCCTTTTGTTTTTAGACATGCCTTGACATCTTCATGTCCATTTCATTCACTTATTCATGCATTCATTCATTCATTCATTCGCATGCACAGCTCATCGGGTTATTGCTGTGTGTGTGTGTGTGTGTGTTGTGCGCCTTTTGGTTGTGCGACATGCGACATACTTTTAAATGCCAATTACAAGCGGCTGCTAACGGTTTTCTATTACCTGACTCTGTCTTTGGCTGTCTCATTGACTGACTGACTGTCTGACTGCCTGATTGACTGTTTTTCTTTCTCATTTCTTTCAATATGCCACGCACACAACTGTTGTTGTTGTTGTGTGCACTTTTGGTACGTTGCCATTGCAGCGTTTGTGGCCCCAAACTTGCGTCAATTTGTGCCTGAAGGGGAGAGTTGAGTGAGTGTGTGGAGGGGGGAGTTATGTTATGTACACCCAGCGGCTAAGCCGTGACTTGCATAGAAATAGACCTTTTCTGTTCTGTTCTCTTTCTCCTTCTCCTTCTTCTTCTCGTTCTCTGCCTTCGTTCCTTCTATTACCAACTTCGATGGTTGCCTAATTCGCAACGCTACAATTAGTTTTTCATTTGACATGCTTTTTTTTCACTTTTCCTTCCCCGTCGTTCTGTGCCTTCTCCCCTCTGCCGCCAGTTTGTTTTCTCTTTGACTCATTACATGTTTCTTCTCTCTCTCTCTCTCTCTCTCTCTCTCTCCCACTCTTCTTCGCTGCTTGTATTATTGTTATTATGATTATTGTTGCTTGTGCCACGTTTTCGTTTCTTTTTCTTTCCTTTCATACGTTCAAAGAATTCTAATATTTTCCAAATGAAATTCGTGAGTAAAATACCATGAAATATTCAGCTAACAAAAGGTCTCATAGCCCCCCCCCCCCCACGCACACTACCCCGCGGCCGAACAACAACTGAAAATGGAGCATAAAGTTTGTTGCCCAACGCCTTATTTCGCTCTTTTTGCACGCATTATGAGCTTTTAGTTGGTTCTTTGATGAAAAGTATCTTGTAGATAGTTTTAATGCCCCAAGCTGGCGGCGCCTTTTCGTTCGAATTTCATCGAAATTCTCTGCTTAGGCAGCGCCAGAATTTTCGATTTTTTGCTTTTTGTTCTTTCTTCAATAATTTTTACTAGCAAAACCACTGAGTAATGAAATTTTTGCCAGGCAGCGTGAAAAATGTATCTAGAACTGCGTGTGTGTATGTGTGTGTGTTAAGTTTTAGATAGAATATATTGTAAGTTGCTTTGGGGGCGGCAACTTCAACGCCTCAGATAGTTGTGTGCTCAACTTTCGCAGCTACAACTATAACTATTGTATCTGTCAGATACTTTTATTGGTTATTCCATTGAAATGCAACTAGACGTCAACTTGTAATTGTATCTTTTACGCTCTATTGCACAGATCACTTTGAGATAGTTGGCTTTGGCAAATATTAAATTGTTGTATCTGTCAGATGCATTTGTTGAGTTGCAGCTGTATCTGACAGATACTTGCTTGCTAACATATTATTAATAAGTGTAGCTTCTTTAAGTTTGAAACCATTGCAACTGTCAGATACTTTTGGTAGTTAACATCTTGCAGCTGGCAGTTCCAATTGCTTGTTGATCGCTGGTTCTTGACTCCACATTATAGTTGAATGTATCTTTTCAGCTCAATTCCCTCGACGCTACCCGCATTTATCTGTCAGATACTTTCGGCTAATGTGTTAATCAGCTGGCTTAATGGTTTATCGCTTTATGATTAAGTCGTTTACAGTTGTTCAACATCTATTTCACAATTTTCTCGTTTTTTTTTTTTTGGTTTTTTTCAAAAGTAACTTACAGATACTGAAAGCTGTATCTGTAGCTGAAGCTGCCCCGCAATCCAAACAGTTTTCAGAGTTTTTTTCCCCAATTGTTTCTTATTTTTATTTCGTTGGCTTTGCCTCTTTTCGAATGTAATTTCGATTGTTCGTTTTGCCTTGTTTTCTTGTTATTTTTTTGATTTTTTTTTGATTTTTTGGAAACCTTTCAATGTGTTATTGTTTGTCATTATTTGCGCTTGCTATCTCGCTCCAGCTTTAGCTTTGCTTTACCGCTGCTTTAACATTATTTGCTGTTATGTAAGCAGCAGCAGACAGCGACGACGTCGACGGCGTCGCATATTTTGTTTCAATTTACTTGACTTTTTTCTGCTTCTTCCTCGTTTTCTTTCAGTTTTATTTTATGCTTTTTTTATATTTTATTTTTTTTGTTATATTTATATGTATTTCTTTCATTTGCTTTTGCCTTTTCCTTGCGCTTTGCCGGCGTTTTGCTTCATGTGCATGTGCCGCATTATTTGGTAATTGCCTTGGTGTGTGTGTGTGAGTGTGTGTGTGCGCGAGTGTAACTGTTGGCCAGGTTATTGAACTTGAACGTCGTCAAGTGACGTGTGGTCCCCGACTTCTCTCTCTCTCTCTCTTTCTCTCTGTGTACTCCTCTCCCACTCCGTTGCTGACTTTACTTTTGCCCGCTTTTTTGTGGGTTTATTTTTCTGTCTTTAATGCTCGTTTTGCTGCCGTTTGACGTTAGTCAATTGTCATGTGTGTGTGTGTTTCTTTCTTTCTTTCTTTTATTGTATCTGCAGAATAAACTGTGCATTTGCTGCCCGCACAATTTTGGGCCATAAATGTGTAAGAGAAGTCGTGATAACGATCACGGCTTGAAGCCAACAACGCTTCCAAATTGTACCAAAAGAGATTATTCCTCAAGCTGGCAAAGATCTGGCCTTAAGCTTAACTTCAAACAGGAAGTATACAAGCAGACAGCAAGAAAGAGCTACAGAGAGAGAGCGTATGCTTATGTGTGTGATAGAGTTAGTGAGTGTGACAGAGGGAAAGAGAGAGAGAGAGAGTGAGCTTTTGTTCTTATCTCTGCGCTTAGACGGCAAATGATCATATGTTTAGCAAAGTCTTTATAATGATGAGTGAGAGACAGAGAGAGGGATAGAGAGAGTGAGAGAGGGAGCGTTACTTATTAGCAGTAGTAAGTAGCAGTATTGTTTAACAACTGCCCTAACATAAAAGTAAAAATAATAAATAAATAAAGATAAATATATATAAAATAATAAATAATATATATATTAAATAATATATATAATAAATAAATAAATAATATAATAAAGAGTTCTATTATATTAATAAATTACACTATAAATGATTATTAATTATTTACGTATTCATGTAACAAACACATTCACAGCTCTATAGAACTCTTTGACTCTTCCAATCAAGCGTATAAATTGATTGATATATAATTACAAATTACAATTACAAATCACAAATAATTACAAAATATGCATTTTGTTATTGTTACTATTATTGTTATAGTTGGCGTTAAAAACAAATAAATCAAGTGAATAAGAGAGAAGGAAAATGCAATAAATAAATAAGTAAATAAGCGCATAATTAATTGCAGTTTCACACAAAAATTCACAATAATTATCAACATAATTTTTGATGCAAGTTGACAAGTTTTGTTGCTGTTGTTGTTGTTGCTGTGGGTGTGAAATTATTTATGCACTATAAAACTTGTCTCATTCGCATTCTCGAATTTATTTATTAGCCAGCATAGAAATAAAAGAGCTGACAACACGTTAAATGGGGGCGTCTAGTCCCCCCTCCCCGCGCTGCCGCCTACCGCTGTCCCTTCTCCACGAAAACGGGGGCAGTAGTGGCAAATGGCAGGAACAGGGGCGTGGCGAACCGAGCAATTCTCTCGTTGTCGTTGTTGTTGTTGTTGTTGTTGTTGTTGTTGTTGGAGACCGGTAGACTAATTAGATACAATTTCCAGTTAGTGTGGTATGCCATTCTAAAAGCACGTTTCTGCTCAGTTAAAACAAATGGGCTGCAGGGGAGTGGTGTGGGGAAAGTAGCCGATAAATAGCGTACGATGATGGCTGCAATACAAAACACGTTTTTACTTTATCGTTGCCTCACCGCCTCCCCACCCCCCAATACCTCCCCATTGCCTTCGCAATGCCGACATTTATTTACTTGTCCGTGCTTTGTCGCAGGTGAACGTGTTGTTCTAGTTGGCAATTGCACACGTTACAGTCTGCAGGTAGTGTTTGTATCTTGTAGATACACCACAGAACTCACACAGATACTTAGCAACTGCCATAGATACATTGTTTCGGTCTGCAGCTGGCCATTGTGCAATGATTCTGAGAACAGCATAAGGCTATTCATCTCGAATAAAGAAATAAATATGAAATGATGCAAGAAAAGCTACAAAATGTTCAATAATAAATGCTTGTGAAATTTCAGAGAATTAAAGTTCAAATCAAAGCTCCTTTAGCCATTATGTCAGCTAGATTTAGCTATAATAAAGCTAAAATACTTAAGTACACTTAAGTATTTAATACTAATGTATGTTTTGAGATGTTTTTCTTTATTCTCGCCATTTTTCATGTTTCAGACATTTCTCTAGCAACCCCCTTGCTTCCCTTTGGCCACCCTAGCTTGTATGACTATTACAATTGCTATTTACAAAGTGCCTCGCAATTTGTTAATGCCATTTATTTATTTTTTTCGCTTATTTTTGGCGCGCAATTTTTGGCCATTTTGACTCATCGCTGCCAGCGTTGCGTTGTGTCGCTGCTGGCGTCGCAGCTTCAAGTCATGCCCCCCTTTGCATAATTCGTCATTGGCAAAATAATTTGTGTGCTTTTGCTTCTGCTTCTGCTGCTTTCTTTTGCCACGGTCATTAGGCTTTCTACACTCACGCTCACGTAGAAGATCTCTCTCTTTCGGCCTCTCTCGCTCTCGATCGCGCTCTGGTTCTCTTTCACTCTTCACTCTTCCATGTGTGCCGTTGCTCACACTTTGTGTGCGCGTGTGCTTTCTTTTGAATTCTGCTCTCGCGCTCTTGTGCTCTTCTTCGCTTCGCTCTCTGATTCTTCGGCGTGCGTTTGCTAGCGAATGGAACAAAAAATGTTTATCATAAGTTTTAATTGCTCGAATCTCTTTAAAACACAAAAAATTGTTGTTGCGTTCTTTTGTTGCCTTTGCACTGCTATTTATAGGGTTTGCATTTGTTGTTGTTTGCCCATTTTGTGGGGCGTTTGTGTGTGTGGAGTAGGCGGCTGTTTTTGTTGTTGTTTTTTCGGTTTTTTTTTTTGCTTTCGCTACCGCTGCTGTTGCTGCGCTGTCGATTGTAATTACTCAATTGCTCATACGCCACCAACGCGACGTTGACTGCGATCACGACTGCGGCTGCGACGTCGCAGTTGTAGCGGCATTTTTTTTCAGCTAAGTACGTAGATAAAATAAATGGAATTGTTATGGTAGCCGCATTTCTGCTGTTCCTCGCTTATTTCTTTATTTCAGTACGTTTTTCCATATATAAATGTTATTCTTTTTCTTTTTGGACAGGTGCTTGAACTTTGTGGTCGACTTCTTCGGAGAGCTTTTTGCTTTTTTGTGCTCTTTTTATGGAAATTTCTTATTATTGCTTTGCCTTTGTTGCTGCTACTGCTGCTGCTGCTGTTGTTGTTGTTGTTGTATAATTTTACTCGCTCGTTTGCTTGTGCTGCAGTCCGAAACACGTTTTAAGCCTTTTGGCGAATGCAACGTCAAATCACAAATACAATAACAAATTCAATGCAGTTTTCTACTCTTCCTCTTCTTCATCTTCTTTTTTATACGCCGGTTTACCTTCAATGCACTGTTCTCGTTGTTGTTGTTGTTGTTGCTGCTGCTTTTGAAATCCAGTTTTGCGCAGCTGCAGCGCCTGTGTCAGCAGCGCTGTTGTCGGCACCGCTGTAGCATTGCGAACAAAAAGCAATTTCGCTGACCTACTAAAAAAAATATAAGTAACAACAACGACAACAGTAACCAGCAAAAACGCGCGAAATATAATTAAATGTGAGGGCTTTTCAATGTGTGCGACGATCGCGCGAAGTTCACAAAGATAAAATGCAGTCAACAAACAAAAACAACAAGCAGCAACTGCGGCAGATGCAGCAACGTAACTCCAACGCACGCTTCTCTCTCGCATACAAAGCTGCGCTTTGTCTTGCCTGCGGGCGCCTGAGAGTGAATTTCACTAAACGAAGAGAGGGAATGAGCTTGCAAAAGTATCTGCATCGACGCCAGCGTCAACGTCGACTGCATTTGCCAAAAGCGACGTCGCTTACGGTTTTATTTTCGGGACTGCTGCCTGGTTATGGTGTTTCTTTATTTTTGGTGTTGCTAACGGTGCTGGGGCTTTATTTATATACGACTCAATATATATATATTTTTTTCTTGTATGTGTGGTTGCGTGTGTATGTGCATATAAACATGTTTTCGGAGCTGCGCTTTGCGAAATGCCAATGAAATGCAATAAGGCCTGACGCAGCTTTTTAACCCGTTAGCTACCGCCAATCCCATGCAAATTGCAATTTACAGAATGCGAGTTGAGTCATAGAAATGATGGAAACAAAACGTAAAACAGGCAAAATTTGTGAAATGGACTAGGTAATTAAGCAACAGAATTGATATTGAGACGTAAATATACGAAAGAATATAAAAACTTTCGAGAGAAAAACAAATAAAGATGAAAGTACAGTTTGCCAGTCTCAGTTACCTCATAAGCAGTGTAATTTCAAGTGAGGTAAATGAAGAGTTTATTAACATTTTACAACCATCTAATTTGCAATGGAAATTTTTGATATTACTGTAAAATTCGTAGCACTCTGGCACACAAACGGTTAAGTTATGTATGTGCGTGTGTAAACGTAAAATTCGTAATTTAAAAATCTCAACAATTCTGACACTCAAAGGGTTAAGTTATGTGTGTGTTGCATGTGGCATTGCCATGAACTGCACCACGTTTGGTTTTTCGTTCCTCTTTTATTTTTGTTGTTCTTTTTATGGCAACGTTATTATTGTTGTACTTGTGCTGTTGTTGTTGTTTCTGTTGCTGTTTCTCTTTCTGTTTCTTTCCGAACTTCTTGTCTCTTGTTTGTTTTGCACAAATGTTCGTATCGTTTTCTACGTTTTCATTTCCTTTATTGACCCAATTCGAGGACGAAATCTCATCGAACGTTGGCATTTTGTTTGCGTTATTTTAATTTCATTTTATTCCTTCTTTTGAGACTGCCACATTCATGTTGCATGCAACTTTACAAGTGTTGCCTGCTTTGTGCACAAATATTTTGAATAAATCAAATGTTTGCAATTCACTTTTCTATCTGCATAAGAAATGCTGTAAATGTAAAGTGTAGATGCATGTTGCTGCATGCCACACCACATAGTTTGCAACAATTAATCAGATAAATAATAAATTATTACAGTTGCAATTTTCATGCATTTCCAATTGCAAATCAAAGCTCAATTTACATGTGTCATCTGCCAACGACAATTGAATTATATATATATTTTTCTGCTGTTTTGGCATTAAATTGAAAGTCAATAAACTGCTTTGTGTTGAGACTGAATGCTGTGTAGGCAATGCTTAGCTGGGAGTGTGCGAGTGTTGGATACCCTGTAATTGTGGGTGCCTTTAGTTTTGTTTTATATATATATATTTT